>JAGFMF010011680.1:1256525-1489577 GCA_019455555.1 Galemys pyrenaicus | reverse complement strand
AACCAAAGGGACCATGGGTGGGGGAGGGGAAGGGGGGAGGGCAAAGACGGGGAAGAGGCCAGAGGGTGCACAAGGGACTGAGGTGATGGTGCACGGGTGTAATGGTGGTGGGTACTCCCTGGGGACTACAAATGATGTCAAATATAACTAATAATAAAAAAAAAAGAAGAAGAAGGTGTGGTCTATCCAGTTTCTGGATACGGTTTAGTCACAAGGAAAGATGAAATGCAGTCAATTTCAGCAAAATGTTAATTCTCAGAGAATTGTGTCTGGTAAATCAAGTCAATGACAAAAACAGATACTGGACATAATGGATGATTTGATACAATTATTACTTATAAAAGGTAGTGGACATTAGTACTGTGAGACTTTAAGGCTAAGGGACTATAAGGGATGGTGGTAGGGAAGAACTTAAAAAGTAAAATGTCAAGATCTACAGAAACATAGATTATTAACAGTAAAAATTCTCCACTATATGTCGCATCTCCCCAACTCACTCTCAATCCCATCTCTCTCATTAGAACACGCAATAGTTTGATGTAGTCTAGTTTCACAACACTTCTCCTCGCATTTGTAGACGTGGGGAGTACAGGTAGTTTTTGAGACTCTCTTTTTGCACTCAAGAACACATTCTGTCACTTTCACTGCAGATCACCTCGATGTGCCTCATTCTTGCACGGGGCTGCATATTTCCTGGTGGGAAGACACCAACATTTATCTTGCCAGTTCCATCCTTGCAGACGTCAAAATGTCTCAGCGTTTAGTTCTTGCCGATCATAATGCAGAGATGGTCCTGACCACAAGGCTTCCTACATCGCGGGTCAGCTGCGCTCCGAACGGGGTGAGGTTACTGGGTCAGTGCCAGCTCCTGGATGAATACCACTGGGTGCCCTCCACGGGTTCCCTGGGCCACACGCCTACCAATATGTGGTGGTCCCTGAATCCGACACTATAACCCACATGAGATATTATCAATCTTTGAAAAATTTTTCCAAAATGCTAGATCTTTAAATATTATCTCATTATTTGAATTTGCATTTCCTTCTGCAATGCTTTTTAAGCACATTTTTTCTATGAATTTTTAAAAAAACATTTGCCTATTTATTCTACCAGGTTATTCTTTTTACTTTTATCAGTTTTTAGAAATGTATTATAATTCGTAACTCAAACATTGTCTTCTATACAAATGACATTTTCTCCTTATATGTCTGTTTTTAAAATTTGCAAACGATATTATTATAGAGGTTTTAAAAAGTGCATATAACTAAATCTATTAGTACTTTCTTCTGTGGCTACCGGGTTTGGCGTCCTGCTTAGAAAGTCCTTTTTGAATATCACATATTAAGATGCATCCCTATCTATTTTTCTAACACTTTCATAAGTTTATTTTTCTGCATTTGACACATTAGTTTGGATTTTAGTTTTGTGTAGAATGACATGTTAAAAATCTGAGTGGTTTATTTTAAATATTAGTTCATTACCCCAGTTTCATTTATTGTACAGTCTAGTCTGTTTCTTCTGGTTTGAAATGACACCTATATTATCTATTAAATTTTCCAGTAATCATGTGTCTGTGTCAAGAGTTGGTGTTCTTTTCCATCCATTTGTCTATTCTGCTCCCCATACCACAATTTTATAGAATATTTTGATGTCTATAAATCTTTAACTTCTCTTCTTTTTTAAACCACTGCTGGCTATTCTGTCAGATACATGTC
The DNA here is from genome assembly GCA_019455555.1 of Galemys pyrenaicus. Taxonomy (NCBI): domain Eukaryota; kingdom Metazoa; phylum Chordata; class Mammalia; order Eulipotyphla; family Talpidae; genus Galemys; species Galemys pyrenaicus. The sequence continues at coordinate 1,487,862 of JAGFMF010011680.1, read as the reverse complement.
AATTAGGGTTCATTTTGTAAATTTCAAAGAATTCTTTAGAATTTAGGGTTGGATTTTGTTCAACTTGTGCATCATTTTGGGGAGAGTCTATCTTTATAAAATTTAACATTTCCAGTGAGGATGAGGATTATTCATGATTTTTTATGTTCCTCGATAATTTTTTATAATTTTTTTTCATATAGCATTTATCACTTTTTTCCTATGGGAGTATTAAAATATATTATTTGTTCTCTTTTGAATGCTATTTTCCCCTCCCCCCATAACAGTCATACATAGTGATTGCTGATGAGTAGGAAGTCTGTGCTTTTCTGTATGGTGCGGTAGGGAGGATGAGACGCTAGCAGAGGAGAGAGATGGCACTAAAAATGATTTCCTCACTTATTTTCACAGAAACATTTATACCTCATCTTCATCATCATTCTTTTGCAAAATATGGTGAATCATGGATGCTACTGTGGTGAGTCATAACTGGGCATGGGGTGGATACACCTTCTTGGGGAGAATATTAATATACGCATGGGCTTTAAAATCTAGTATGAAATATTGCATATGTATAAGGAATGTGTATAATGTCAAACTAAGGGAAAAAGAACAATATAAGGAGTCCTCATCTGCCCACTACTCACCTTCATAGAGTATCACCAAGTTTTTGAAGACCCTTTGAAAGTCTTCCTGATCTCATTCTCTTCTTTCTCTTGGAGCAGTAATGTATCTCGAACTATGTACCATCTCTTGCCTTTTATTACCGCTTTACTCCATATGTGTGCATAAGGACAATTTTTAAAATCACATATACACAGACTTTCTAACATGATTCCCTTCCATGCCAGACCTTTCTTTTTTTTTTAATATTTATTTATTTATGCACACAAGAGCTGGGGTACAGGCCAGAGACCAGGGAGGTGAGAGGATTCACCAGAGACAGAGTGGGGAGCAGAACAGGCAGACTGACTGGAACACACTGCTGAGGGAGCAGCTGGTGAGGCAGGAGAGGTCTGTGGCGCCATGTGGGTCCCTTCCCCGGCAGGAGACAGGAATAGAACTTGCGCTGCAGTGGCTGCAGTTTACTTGGTAGTGCATTGTGCCACCAGGGAGGCCCGCATCCCAGATCTTTCTAATGAGAATTCTGCTGTCAAGAGCAACTCTTACCATAGGAGTGTGGGGAGTCCTCCAGAATTTGGGAATTTGAAAAATCTCTAAACTCTTGATGTTAATCCCTTTGGAATTATCTCACATTATTCAAGCACATAGGTCTCTTGGTAGACTTTTTATTCTACTTCACTGATATGTTTATTCCTCCACCAGTACATGCTTTCTTGGCTTTGTTTTAATATGTAGTAGTACATTATACCTTTCTATTTTCAATATTTTTTAGCCCTTAAAGAAGATTTTCATGTTAACACTGTCAAATGTTTTCAAAAGTCATCTTGGGATTTTTATTGGAAATAGATTATAATTTAGTAAAAAGTTTAATCTTTATAATATCAAATCTTCCCAAACAAGAACTCAGAATCTTTTTACATTTGTTAAAATTTTTATCTTATTTCCATCAACAAGAGTTGATACATTTCTCATTAGGTCCTGCTTGTCTTCTGGTATGTTTGTTCCTTTTGTATATTTTCATTTTTGTGAGTGTGGTAGAAAAATTCTTTCTCATTTTGTTTTCTGGAAAGAAAAGTCAATGATTGCTCCATGATTTTTTTTAACTTATCAGAAAGTATCCATTTGATAATGTTTAAACAGAATTACCTAGTTTGTGTAATGAAAATCAAATCAGAATAAGCAAAATCCCTCTCAGGCTATAAAGTAGTATATGTATATTACTTATGCTAATTGTTGAAATTGGTTTGCAAAGTCTTTGGATAGTGTATTAATCAGGGAAGGCTATGCCATGCTCAGACAATAAATTAACCCTGTAATGGACAAAAGTTTATTTCTTGCTCACATAAAGTCCAGTGAGAGCTGGCAATAGTTTTATCCACCCAGTGACTCAGGGATTCAGGCTCCCTTCATTTTGTCCCAAGGGAAGAGAAGGATGGAAGATACATTTTGGCTCTTGTTTGTCCTGGAAGACACATCACAATCCATTGGCCAGATGTTAGTTATGTGAGCTTACCTAATAGCAAGGGGAGCTGGGAAGTGTAGGGAAGTTCATGGGTGGTAGGAAGGTGAGCACAACTCTTTCCATGACAACAGTGTAGTTCTGGTAAATAGACTGATGTGTGTGGTCTGGTCCCTTCACTGAAAAGTTTCAGCTCCAGAAGACTGGGCTCACAGCTGCTGACAATGTGTGGGAAAATTCTCTGAACCCAAACAAGTGCTGGGGCCCATGGTCTATTTCCTGGAGTTCTTATTCACACCCTTTTGTTCTTTCTGACTTTAGACTGTTGTGTGTAAACATAGCCTAGCTCACTCATTCCCTTCACTTAGTCATTGCCTTTAGTTCCTCCTGGGCTAATGGGTGATTTCAGAGGAAGTGTCTTTCCAGGCTTGGGACCCAGTGGAAAGTCAGGTTCACTCAGGTAGGCCCACCTGGAAGAACCAATGAGAGCAAAGGAAACCAGTTTCAGGACTCGGCTCTTTCGACGGCAAGCAACAGAAACCCACTAGCACTTGACTTCTGTGTCACCCCACAGCCAGTCTGTCAGGAAACCTTGTTGGCTTTCTCGCAGAATTGATCCAGAGCTACCCACTGCTCTCATCTTCATTGGAGCATTAGTAACTCACACCTGAGTTATGCAGTGACATCCCTACTGGTTTCTATTTCTACTCCCCCATCTTGTCTCCACAAAATGGCTCAATAGACTCAAGCTCAAGTCAGATGATGACCTCCTTCTGTTCACACTCTGTGGTAGCTGTGTGGGCATCACAGAGAGTGTTCTCCAAAGAGTATGTCTCCATTTCTCAGGAGGGCTTCTTGGAGGAGAAGTTGAGTCATCTATGACTTACTGCTCCTGTAGGTCAGTGGCACGTGTCAAATGGTATCACTACATGATAGGTCTATGCAGGCTGCCATTGACTGAGACATCGTTGTGTACCATATGACTGTCCAGATGAAGCAGGAGTGAATGTGGAGTCCCAAAGCAATCCTGGGACTCTAAAGGCAGAAAGAAGGATGAGTGTGAGGGAGAGAGACCACTAGGGTGGACATAGAGGGAGGCTAGTTGTGACAGAAGCAAGAAAGTAAAGGCATGATGTTGCTTGTGTGGATGAAGAGATAGGGGGCTTGAAGGAAATTCAGAGACAGAACCTGAAGTCTTCAGTGATGGACATTGTGAGAAGAACCAGAGGATTTTAATTGAGGCGACTGGACAACAATAGTGCTGGGCCCCTGGCAAGGGACACTGGAGGAGCAGGTGAAGGGCCAATTAAAAATAATTCCACTCTGAGAAGCCCCAGGAAGAAGTGGAAAGTGCCAGTAGTTAGTATAGGACGTATTAGGGAAAAGTTTGTCAAGTACCCACTATGTGCTTGGGCTGTCTTGCACCAGCTGTTGATATTAGTTTAAATCTGAGGAGCCTGGATGTGTGTCAGGGAGGGAAGGGGAGAAATCACCCCTGGGACATGCTCATTTCAAGGAATGGCTTCACAGGAATCCCTCTCCCACCTCCAGTATAGACAGAATGCTGATGTGAATAGCCCACCTTGCCTTCCAGCTGCTGAGGGTCACAGACTGTGGGGCCTGGATAATTCACTGTGGTTGTTGTGGGTGTACCTTCAGGCACCTCGTGAGCTGAGTGGTCCCTGACTGGCCACACTGCCGCAGGAAGTGAGCTGAGCCACGGAAATATTTTTTCATTCCCATTTGTCTTGCAAGTTCTGGGGAGGCACTGGATTGCCTTGGTTCTTTGTGACGGGGTGAAAGGAGAGGAAGAGGAGTGCTAATACCTTCTTCTGTCAGCAGATAAGGCAAACTGCAGAGCCGTGGCCTCCCGGGGCAGCAGGGGGCTCATTGGGAGTGGGGTACCTGGGGCTGAGTGAGCTGTTGAGTTGTGGGAAAGCATTGTCAAGAGAGCCCTAGAAAGGCCCTTCTCAACCCCTCTCCCTCACAGGAGATGTAGTGAGGGTTCCAGGCCTGCGTGGAGCTGAGTGGGATTCCAGTCATTCAGAAGTAACTTTCCTAGGACAGGCAGAGCCTGAGGACCCTATCATGAGGCCACTCAGCTTTGTGACTCAGCTTGGCGGTTCCCCTCCCCACAGGCGCTCAACACAGAGGGATCCTCCCTCATCCTAATCACCCTATCCATGGTAACCGGGACCCTCCGCTGACACTGTGGAGGGCTATGTTGAATGTACCCCCCAAAACGGAAGTTGAGGTTGTAACCTCTAATAACTTAGAATGTGTCTTTATTTGGAAATCAAGAGACACTTGGTTAAGATGAGATCACACTGCAGTAGGGTGGGCCCCTAGTCCAATACCACTTGTGTCTTTTTAAAGTCACCCATGTTTGTTGAACAGAGAGCTGCTCTGAATAAATGAGTTGTTTGACTCCATCTGTGTGCTTTCCAGGCCCAGGTCCTGCTTGTCCCCTTGCAGTTGAGTTATAAATTCAGTGACAATACCCTAAGTTGAGAAAGGAGACGTGTGTGGTGGCACAAGATTGCATAGGTGGAGGGGCTGAGGGGAGTGTCTGCTGTGAAATAATATTTGAACTAAGCTCCAAAAGAGTCTAGGAGTTAGGAGTAGAAGTTTGGGTAAGCAATCCAAAAAGGGAGAAAGGGTCAGAGAACATTCCACCAAAGCTGGTGTGACTTATAGGCAGGGAGGCCACGGTGCAGCTAGATGTACCTCTGGAAGGGGTGGGGGTCAGGGGATGGACAAACTAGGGACATCTGCTCTTACCCTAAGAGCATGAGAGAACATGGAGAGTTTCAGCAAGGCTTGTGCTTGGAAAGCTTTCTCTGCTTGTTTAAAGAGTGGGTGGGGTGTGGATGGGTGAGGGAGGACCTGTTAGGAGACTACTGCAAGAATCCAAGCAAGGGTGTATGGGCTTTGGATTGGTGATAGCAAAGGGACTAAGGGAACTGTGTAGACTACAAAAGATACCCACTGTCACAGTCATCAGAGAAATGCAAATCAAAACCACACCGAGTTATCACCTCACACCTCTTAGAATGACTACTATCAAAATACCAAAAGTAAACAAGAGTTGGTGAGGGTGTGGAGAAGTTGGCACCCTGCTCACTGCTGGTAAGAAAGCAAAATGATGCTGTCACTGTGGAGAACAATATGGAGTTTCCCCCAGAATTAAAAACAGGTCTACCAAGTGATCCAGTCACCCCACTTATCCCAAAGAACTTAAATCAGAACTTCAAAGAGCAGCAGCACTCCGAGTTTCGTTACGACATTCCTCACAATAGCCGAGATGTGGGCCAATCTCTGTGTCTCTGTCAGGGGTGATGTAAGTAGCTATGTTGATGAGGAGCAGAAGTGGAATTGGGGGGCAGTGGGCTGATGAGTAGCAGAGAAGAGGGAAGGAGATGCATCGTGTAGGCAAGTTACAAGACTCTGCTAGGTTTGCTTCAACTTTCTTACCTGGAATAACAAGCATTCAATAGTCGCGCCACAAACATGGACTGGCCATCACCATTTCCCAGTCTCCTGTTGGCTCAGAGGATCTTTATTCTCTGGTCTTATGGAGTTCTAGACCAGTGGAGAAACCAAAATATAGATAATTGTGATATTAGGAAGGGCATAAGAAAGGAAGTGGAGCTGAATGTATCTTCTTTGCAAGGTATGTAAGGAAGAAACTGTGTTGAGACTCAACCACGGGATAGGGATTTGTGAATCAGAGAAGGGGAAGCCTGTACCAAATAGGTGCCTCCACTTCCCTTGTTCCTTCCTGAGAAGTCCCAGCAAAATTATGTGATTAAAGAAATGCAGGAAACTCTACTTATTCTATCTGCTTTCTTCCCCTTGAAGAATCTTAATATTTGTATTAAAGACTCTGACATTTCATGCAGTAAAGAAAAATATTTATGCTTTTAGTCTAGCATTTTCCAAATTTGATCAGTATTTTTAGGGCACTTTTGGAAAAGTCTGGGAACAGGAATTAGGGAGCCACGGAAGGGCTTTGAGCACTCTGGAAAGTTCCTCTAACAGCAGTATAGGAAGATGAGGGGCAGAGAAAATGGAAAATGGAGATGATTATGGCAATTTTTATGTGGACTACTCCCTAAGCTCATGTGGTATTTGGGTGGGTACAGAGAAGGGACAGGCTCCAGAGGGATTTAAGGGAAAGATCTGCTTGAACTGGGTGAACCATTAGGGGTATAGTGGAGATAGGATGGAGATGGAGCTGGAGATGAGATGATGGAGTTGATGGTGTTGATGTTGTTGGAGGTGATGTGGAGCTGGTGGTGTAGGGGTTGAGGTGCTGGTGGTGGTGTGATGGAGGTGGAGGTCATGGTGATGGAGGTCACGGTGATGATGGAGATGGCAGTGGTGTTCATGGTGGAAATGGTGATGGTGGAGAGTAGTAGATACGGCTGACCTTGAGTCTGGATGGATTTATTAAGGTAGAGTATGTAGAAGGAAGGTGGAAGACGGGAGCAGTCCCTCAGCTGGCCTTTATCTAATGGGGCATAGTGAGTCGGAGGCGTTTGTAGAGAAGATAGAGTGTGTCCTAAGTATCTACCCTGTATGCATGAACTTGGGTCAGAGGCGAACTCCTGGCTGTAGGTACAGATTTGGGTCAATAGCCTCAGGAGTGAATGCAAACTCGGGAAAACTAAGCAGAAGGAAAGACAAGGGTCTAGTTGATGTTTGGCTGTGGTCATGGGGTCCTAGAACCCCTCTGTGGGAAGGGATGGCTATAGCCCTCGAGTGCTGCATCTACCAGAAAAATCCTGAGCATGTGATCCTGTGGTGCGACAGGTTCTGCTTTTACAGGAAGGAATGCCAGCCGACTGCTGCGCCGGGATGGACCTGCCGATCCCCGTCCGTTTGTCACGGACCTAAGGGATTAAGTTACTGCTTTTGGCTCATGGCTCATGCTTTTTTTTTTTTTTTGCTTGTTTGTTTTCTTCATGCTTTTGCTCTTAAGCAGCCAGTTGGCAGAGAAGGCCGTGTGTGCCATTTGGAAGTGACAGGTCCTGCATCTCGGTTCTCTTGGCCAGACTTGCGTTGGCAGGTTATGAGAGGGTTTGGCACAGGAGCAAACAGTGGCTCTGCAGACGGGTGTCCTGCTTCCCTGCCAACTGGGCGTGTAATTTCACATCAACAGATTCCTCTCCTCCAAGCCCTCCAGGCTGCACTGACCTCAGTGTGGCATCCGTGGCCTTTGCCATCTTGGGTTGTTGAACAAATGTCTTGGCAGCTCAAGTGGAGCAGGAGGCCGGTGGCTCCGGCAGAGTGCTTGGCACCCATGTGGCCTCTAACTTGGAGGAAATGCCCACCCCTCACTGTAGCCCCGGGGGCCACAATCAGGAGGGATGGCTGGGGGCGGGGGTGGGGCCCTGATTTGGGCGGCATCTGGCGTGTGAGTCTGGGTGCCTGTACTTGGAGGCTGCTGCCAACTCCATTGGAATTGCCTCTGTAGGAAGAAGCTTCCCAGACATCCTGTTTAGACACCCCCTTTCCAGCCCTGCAGACACCCAGGCTGACTTGGCCTCTTCTCCTTCCTCCCTGAAATGCACCCCCGCTGGAAGCTTTCACAATGTAGTTGCAGCTTTGGGAAAGGGAAAGAGAAAAGGGTGCTTGGTGTTTATGCAAAAAAAATCCCAAGCAAATCAATGTCCCTCGCCCCAGGTTTACATTAGTGGTGTTCTAATGAGCCACTAACCCATGTAGACCGGGTGGGGCCGGCTGAGACCCAGAGCGTGGGTGAGGTTTTCCCAGACTCCGTGGCCAGCAGACAGGCCGGCAGCCCGTGGTCTTCTGGGAAAGGCTCTTCTCACTGCAGAGCGCTCACCCCTGTGGTGGGGTCTGCAGCAGCTCAGGAACATGCATGCTCCTGCATGTCGGATCTGAGGCCCAAGGAGCTAGGTGGGGTCCTGAGGCCTGTGGTGCCCCCTGGGTCAGGCCCATCCTTGCTTCCTCAGGGGAATGTGGGAGGAGCTGACGTGGGCTGGGGAATTGCTGGAATGGCCCCCGGGACTCCTATGCGGCCGAGACCCAACACTTGCTGGCAAGTGGAAGCAGGATGCTCTCCTGGTTGGGAACAGGCACTGATGAGTCCCTTATCGAAGGTCCTGTAGCTCTGGCCTTTATCTAATGGAAATAAAGATGAAAACTGCAATAGCCCTGCTCCTACTTAAATGGACCTCCAGCCAGCCCACACTTCCCAGAGTTGGCCTGGTTCTCGTGTGCCAGTGACTTTGCTGGTTGGCAGGTCTACATCAGGAGACCCCAGATGCCAGAGACCACGCTTGGGCTCCTGGGGTTCCTGTACCTCTCCAGTCCGTGGCCCGCCCAGTGGCCCCGTGGCCTGGCTGGTGCGGCAGAGTCTCCCCACTGACAGGCCTGGTTCCACTGCCCAGGCTGTGCGCGGCCGGCTGGACACGCTCCGGCTTGTGGAGCCTGAGTCTCTCACAGGGCCTTATCTTGAGGTTAGTGTGCTGATTCGTAAAATGCCATCGAGCAGGTATGGCCTTGGCATGCGATGGGCACCCAGTGCCCTCACAGTTTGCTGCCTGACGCAGAAGGGGCTTGGGAACTGCTACAGACTAGAATTCCCTCAAAGGGATTATTCCTAGTTTAATAACTGCCTATCAGAAAGGACAATGGTTCCTTATTGTTCTCCTTCTCGGCACCAGCAGTGAAGCCTATTTATAACCCCGAGGATTCCTCAGGAGTGATTCACCTGCCCGCTGCTCTGGCCAGGACACCGCATTACACGCCAGCGCCTGCCAGCCAGCCTCTCGGCCTGGGCGTCCCCAGGGTGGGCTGGGGCTGCCACGCACGCCAGCCGGCCTGCTCTGTGGGGCCCCTGGGTGTCTCAGCCCAGGCACGGGGGGCCTTGCTGGATGCAGAAGCAGAGGCCGGGGTCCGAGTGAGAGGGTGAGGGCTACGAAGTCCCAACGTGAGGCCTTTCAGAGGGACGCCGACCTAAGGCACGGCGGAGTAGCTCAGGGGAGGGAAACTTGGCATTTGAAGAGCGTTCCTGATCACAGATATACGTGGCATTCCATTCGGGATGCAGTGCACTGGTCTGGGGCAGGCAGGGGGCTGGGGCTAAGTCCCCTGCAAGCATGTGTGAAGGCAACTCAGGGTGGCTGTGTAAGGAAAGGCCCTCAGCAGGTGTCCCTCACCCCCAGCAGGCAGGGCCTGGGTGCCGTGATGGCTGCAGAGAAAAGGTTCTGGGGCGGCCTCACACCAGTCCAGTCCCCCCTGCAGAGCCCCTTGGTCAGACGGGTTTCTGGTGGGATGTGTGTCTGGGGCCTCCCTCTGCCCTTCTCTCCCTCCAACCTCACAGCTTTAGCTCGGGGATCCTTGACATTCTTCCTCCTCCCTTCACCAAAGTGCCCCAGAACAGGCAGCAAAAGAGGCCCCTGTGGGTATGAAAGACGCAGAAGAAACATTTTTAAGCCTCATTGTTTCTGGACAGAACTGGGCATTTCTCCTTGCAAAAAAGCAAAGGTCTGTTCCTGGAACAGGGCCCTGGCCAATCCCCCTTCTCTGTCTTTCTCACTTCTTTCTTTCAAAAATCATGTGTGAGCATTAGGACAAACTGAAGTGGATGCTTTCTTAGGAGTTCTTTAGATCCCTGGGAAGAGCTGGTCAGTCCTCCCTTCAACAGGCTACACCCTTCGGGCTGGTGGGAGCACAGTTTCTGCCCGCCACACATTCTTTATCTTATCAGAAAAAACGTGCAAGAAGGACACTGTTATTTGTCAGGCACCTACTCAACATTTTTCATGGGTTAGCCCGTTTAATTCTTTCACTAGCCCTGCAAGTTAGCATCATAACTTAATAATAACTAATACAGAATAACTAAGATAGGCAACAATCACGAGTGCTTCGTGTTGACGAGGCTCTGTTGTAAGTACTTAGTGCGCGTTGACTCATTCAGCGTTCTAGACAATCCCATGGCAGGTACTTCCGTGACCACTTTATTAGGGAGGAAATTGAGGCACAGAAATGTTAAGCGAAGTGATGTGTCACAGCTAGGACGGGCCGCGCTGGAATCTGGCCCAGGGAAGCCTGGCTTACGGTTGAAGCTCTCAACCACTTGACATCATCCTGGCCAAGTGGCCAGATCAGGATTTGAACCCAGGTCTTTCTGAGGTCAGAGTCCGCCTTTCCGACACAGCCTCACTGCCTCTGGCACGGTCCTCCTGCAGGTCCGCCTATGTTGGCTGACCAGCTCGGAGCATCAGGGTCTGCTACGAGAAAGAATGGCAGGGGGAAAGGAGGCGGGAGGAGGAAAATGTAGCGGGGAGGGGTCCTGTGCAATGCTGCCCTTGACCCAAGTCTGATCCCGTCGGACACTGAGGCCTGAAGGAATCTGCTTTCCCAAATGGGTTGCGCTGAGCTGCAGAGGCAACTCCCCTGCAGCTTCCCACGCACAGCACGGGGGGCAGGACTTGGGGTTCCACCCCTCCTTCCCTGTCCACCACCCCTGCGGTCCATGTGCTCTCTGGGCTAGACCTCTGTCTCCGACGTGCATGCTGGCTCAGGGCCTAGCGATCAATCAACATTTGTTGAAACAATTAATGAAACTTGGAGCGTTCACTGGACAGGGGCCATTAACCCGTGGTTCAAGGTCCATCTATCTGTCCTCTGTCTTCAAGTGGCCTGATCAGTCCTTGTAGAGAGGCCCAGTGGCCTTGGCACTGAATCTGCGGTTTGTCACTGGTCAGTGACAGCGCGGTCCTGGCCGGAGACCAGTGGCTTGGGGAGCAGGAGTCCAAACAGCCGGGCGCTGCTCTCCCTGGGCTGGCTCAGTCGTGCCCTTGCCAGGCTCCAGTCAGTCTGGTGTCCCCTCTGGGCTAACCCTTGCTTCCAAGCTTGTTTCTCCAGGATCAGAGGGGCTGCACACTCAGGACAGGATTAAGAAAGACACTCGAGACAAGGCGCCCAGCTCCCCAGGAGGTGGTCAGTCATATTTGCTACTCAAAGCCTACCCCCAACCCCTTTTGGTACTATTCTGTGAGGCTACAGCAAGAGTTTAGAAACATCTAGAACAGTCTGAATTGCTGCAATATGCAAACAAGCTGCCCATGGGCTCGTCTAGAACCACCAGGGCATAGAGTGGGTCAGAGTGGGTCTCCCCACAGATGGCGAGAGAGGTGCTAGGTGGGGATAGGTGGTCCCAGAAATGCATTTTCTTGCAAGTCTCTTCTGCTCCTTCCTCACTGAAGACATCCTGCCCATGAAATCCCAGCATGTGCCAAGGCAGGTCAAGGTTCTTAATCCAGCCCGTTGTGGGACAGCCTCATGACGAACAAGCCCCTGAGTGCCTGTTTCTCGACCGCTGGTCAGTGTCAGCGCTCACAGGATGAGCCAAGAACGGGTTCTGGCAGATACAAGACACAGTACAAGGCTCAGTTCCTGTAGCCACAATGAGCGTGTCCACCTCTGTCCCAGATGCCCAGGGGCCAGAAGGAGCGTGAGGCCAGGTCCACCTTTGTGTTGCCCTTTGGGTAAAAAGACACGTGAACGGAGACTGGGTTTTCAGCAGGGCTGGGCCCGTGGCTGCTGTAGACAGACCCGTGGTGGCTGACCTGGGTCACGTGGAGACTCCTCAGAGGGATGGAGATGGGGAGGTGGACCTGAAAAAGGATCAAACGGAGAATGTGCAAAAAATGGTTGAACGTGTAAGAAATATGGTTTGTGAAGGGCACTGTAACTGGCCTCCTTGGGGTAGTGGCGCAATGGGAAGTCAGAAGGGTCCAGCTATGGAAACATACATGCCAAGAGCTCCAGCCCATCGGCAGTGGGTGAGGAGAGGGGAGCATCTATGGTTTCTGTGACATGGTTTACGTACGTCACCGGCAGATGAATCAGTGCCTAGTAGGTGGGTGGGGAACAAATTAATTAATTTATTGACACATTAATCAGCGTTCTTTGGGTCATGAGTTAAATCATCCCAAGTCAAACTGGGTTAAGGAAAAATGAAGGTGGTGAGATTTATTGGTTGCCCTCACAGAAAACTGCAGAAATAACTTGAAGCCTGCTAGACCTGGGCACTCAAACAGTGTCACCAGGACTCTCCCACTCAACTGGAGAATATTGCTTTTCCAGTAACTCCAAAGGCCTGGGACTTATTCTTGGCCCCAGCTTGCTCCCATGCCCAAGGAAATGGAGTAGATTGGTTTGACTTAGGTCGCCTACACCTTGGCACGGCGCTGGAGAGAAGGACCACTCTGGGCTGAAGCAAGTAGGCTGAGCTTGGAGGAGAGAGTCCTCCAAAGGGAAGTGGGGGTGTTGCTAGACAGTCGAAGATATTAGTCTGTACTCCAACAGATGGGCAGCTGGGAGAGGGCCGTAGGGAGATGTCGACGGCTGGGGCGAGAGGAGCGAAGAGATGGCCCTGAGTGGACCACTTCCTGTCAACCCTCCCCATCGAAAGTCAGACTTCTGGGGCCAGCAGCCTCTTGGTAGTGGGGACCATGGATACTCAGGCTTGAGAGAGAGTATTGAGACAGCCTGAGGATAAATGAGCTTGTTTTGCTTTTGTTCCCCAGAGGGAAGAGGGGAGTAATAGTTCTGTTTTGGCCACTTCCATCTGAGATGCCTCCTGAACCCCCAAGTGGAAATACCAAGGAAGCAGCTAACTATGAAAACATGGGGGTAGCAGGAAGATGAGAAAAATAAAGTAGAAGCACTTGGTTTTCTGGGCAAGTGTTTTCAGGTTGGAAGGTGCTGGAAGGTATTTGCATGCTGTGGGAAATATCCTGTGGTGAGGTAGAAGGCAACAGTGAGGGGCAGGGGTGGGGCCGTGGGAGTGTTGGGTGAGGTGGAGGGGAGGAGGAGGTCACCAGTGATGGGGAGGTCAGGACCTGATTGGCTTGAGGCAGCTGGTCAACCAGTGGATGACAGGCGAGGAAGCCAGTGAATGGGCTCAAGCCCTTTGTCAATGGAGCTCGGCAGATGACAGCAGAGAGAGGGAGATGGTGGTGCAGGAAAGAGAAGAAGGCGATGAAGAAGCAGCAGCAGCGGATCATCCCAACTTTCTCTTACGCCAGCACAAGAGAAAGGCCACGGGCAAGCAGAGCCTCCAGGAGCAGCAGCCAGGTTCCAGTTAAGGCAAAGGATTAAGGGAAGAATTAGAGAAGAGGATGAAGAGTTGGGGAGTCCCAGAGAACCTGCCAAAGGTTTTGGGTGGGGAGACAATGAGAGGATCAGATTAAGGAGTGAATGAAGGAAGGAAACTCAAATGAATGAGCCCTTGAGTGACGCCATGCTAGTTAGCAGGAAAGAGGACAAATGGATAGTACCTCGCGTTCCTCCCTATTGTTCATCGCTGACGTTGCTGGTGGGGGAAGGTGGTGGGTGGCTGCGTGACACTCATATGGCATGTGCTTGTGGCGTGATGTGTGCCAGGGGTGTGCACATCAGTTCCCAGTGATCTCGTTTTGCGTCTCGCAGAATCTATTTCCTGAAGCCTTGTGTATCCTTATTTGTGTAAGTGACTAATCCTTTCATGGGTAAAGGCAAGCCTCTGTCTCAGTTACACAGAGATATCGAGACACATTACTCATGAACATTCCAGAAGAGATGAATATCTACAAGTCATTGAGACAGTTTCAATATGTAAATAGAATTGAGGAAGCCTTCATAATCCCGGGTTGGATTAGACACAAGGGGTGGGTAATTCCAGGTTAGTTATCCCCTTCAAATATGGCACGGTACCCCACTAAATTCCAGGCCATAATGCCTGTCTGCTCCATACCCATGTAGCAAAGATGCTTCCAGAATCAGTGAGGGCATGGGGGAGAAGAAGGAGGGCGGCAGGCGGCGTCCTGAAGACCAAGAATTGAATGTCACCGCTCTGGCTATGTTACAGCTTGTTGGTAGAACATTGTTCATTTGAACAGAGGTGTCTCCCAAATTGACTTTGTATGCATTTTTACAATACCCTTCTGAGGAGCTAATTAGCTCTTATAAACCTTGTGGAAGGAAAGCCCCGCCCAAATGGGGAGAACCATTTGCAGGCAAGAGTCAGGAGAACTGAAGCACTGTGAGAGAATGAACAGGCAGGGCTCGGCCAAGCGAGCCCAGTGCGCACATTGACCGGGCACCAGAACAAGCTGACATTCAGCCCGGTGTCCCGGAATCTGAAGGGAAAACAAAACAAGTTTTCAGTGGATGGACATCCATGATCTATTTCAAAATCAGTGAGTGTGTTGTCTGAATGAATCATCACTTCCAACTTCTGGTTTTTGTGTTTGGATCTTGATTACAGATGAAGCCCTGAGTCTTTATGTAAAATTCAAAAGACCTTATGAAAGCCAAGAGGGTTTTTGATTTATCCTGACTGGCCAAGTTAAGGTAGGTTCATCCTAATAAGACTTGTCCATACAAGTGGTTATTCCTGGCAAAAGAAACACAAACAGAAGTCCAGTGAGTTTCCCACCTCCTGCCTCGGCAAGAGGCACCTGCCGAGAGTGACAGGTGACTGCACAGCCGGCAGAACTGAGGCTCTCAAGGGCAGTCACCCCCTTCAAGGTCACCACCTGTCCCGGATGTGATGAGTATATCAGGATTTATTTTTGCCTCTCAACTAGCACTGCTTTACAAAGTTGGCCTTCTTGAGAGGTTGGACATGATTCTAGGGGCAACGCCAAAGCCTTCTCAAAGCCCGTTTGGAGCTGGCTTCCTGAGTTGTACATGCGCTGTTACTCATACAGAAAGCTCTCAATGACAGCAAAGTTGGGTCTGCTGAAGGTCTATTTGGCTTGTAAAAACAAAGCCAAAGCAAGGTGTGATTCTAACCCACAGGTTCTGGTTTTAGGTAGCTCATAGAATTGACCCAATAAAGATACTCGTAAATGGGTAATTCCATTCCAATCATTCATCCATCAGTTATTGGCAAAGTGAAAAAAGACAAAACAACCAGAAACACTTGGTTTCAAATTTTAGCTGTGACACTTATCGGCTATGTGTTGGCCAAGTCACTTAACCTGTCTGAGCCATATCTGAAAAATTCCCCTAAGGGAGAAACAGCAACCTCATAAGCTTGCTGTTTTTCCTCCTTAGCATGGAGGTTTTCTTCCTTATGGGACATTGCGTTCCTTATAAACACACAGTCCTTCCCCTGTATGTGTGGGGAAATTAGATCTCTGAAAAATATTCACAAAACGTTGACCTTTCTGGCTTTTGCCAGTTTCTCTGGTGTAAATATTTTCCCACCATGGCTGAGCTTAAGCTACTAACAGTTTAACTACAGGCGCACAAAATTCCTGAATACTTAACAATTAGTTCTTTTGGACAGTGGAAACTGATGAGTAGGACAGCTCATCTCAGCCTTCTGCCCTCTTTCTCTTTTGTATTTTCCTGAGAGCATGCTGGAAGCTGCCAGAGAGAATTTCCACCTGTACTTCTGAGTTTTACAATGAACTAGCTTCCAAAATTCATTTCCTTCCTTCCCCGGGTACCCAACCAGCTCGTGCGCCACGGTGAGGTGCTCTGGCTGCTGCCTCCTATTTCCTGCATCCTCTTTGGTCATCTCACCAGCAGGAATTTCCAAGGACCCAAGGGCTCTTGTTTGCTTGTTTGTTTTTTCTCTAACTGCTTTCTACTTCCAGCAGTATCTAGAGAGCTCCAGGGAACGAGGCAAAGCTCAGGCAGTCCTGGTCCTCTGTCACATGTGACAACATGCCCCTCCAAAGGAGAAAGCTCCGTGCACAGATGTCCCCCAAAGCAATGCTCCTGACCCTCCAGGGCCAGCCCTAAGTGCTGAGAACACCTGTGTGCTAAGATGTACTCTGGGGACCCAAAGGTGGATACTACCTTTATCGAGCATCTGCTATGCTTACAAATCATTTCACTGCGACCTTGGGGGAGGGGTGGAATCCTTGTCCCCACGGTACGATGAGGGTGTTTCACATACCAGGATTGGCAAGGGAACCAGAGGTGGCCAGCTCATGAATCTGCTGAATGTAAATTAACATCATCTTCAAAAAGGCTCTTTGGCCTTCTATTCTAAGTGTTAACACTATTCCATCCTATTGCTTTAGAAATGTCCCTTAATTGTGATAGTCAGGATAAGCTCCCATAACCACCCCCAAAACCCAGTTAGAGAAAGCAGGTGTTGGCAAACTGCCTGGACCGTCAGGCAGTAAATACTTCAGGCGTTGCAGGCCCCCGGTCTCAGTTGCAATTCCTTGTCTCTGTCATTGTGAGAACGAAAGCACTCACGGACAGGAAGTGAATGTTTGGGAGTGACTGTGCGCCATCATACATTATTTTGGACACTGAAAGTTGAACACCATCTAAGTTTCATGGGTCACAAAGTGCTAGTCTTTAAACGATTTTTTTTTTCAGTGTAAAACTGTTTTGAGCTCACAGACCATGGGAAACAGACAGCAGGCTGGGTTTGGCCCCTGGCCCACAGTTGGCTGACCTCTAGCCTAAAATGCTAGAAATTTCCTCCCACCTGCAGGGGTTTGGGTTGGAAGGCTCTCCTGGGTGACTCTTCACCATAGCAACTCAGGGATCTGGCTCCTTCTGCCTGTTCTGTGCCCCACCCTCTCTAGCCCAGGGACAGAGGACAGAGGCACAGACGCATAGAGGAACCTATAGGCTGTTCCCCTGGGCCCCTGGGGAGCTGCATCATTTCCTCCCACATTCCACTGGCCGCAAGTCAGGCACGCTCCAAACTGCAGGCGAGTGAGGGAAATAGTCTTGCTGAGTGTCCAGGGGAAACGATGGGACTCAGTGACCCAGCAATCAAACCATGCGACACTAAATAACGTGATGCCACCTGTTCCCACTGGCGGCATCATTTAAATGTATAAAACTGGAAACCAGGCAGATACGGTGGGAGGGGGGTTCTTGGGCACCGTGGGTGATGCAGCCACCACCTGAACTCTGACATCAGGGCTGCAGGGATCTCTGCATCGATACCTCACCCTTCTCTGTCACCACATGAGGCCACAGCCAGGGCCACGAGTGGGCGGGGACACCCTCTGATGGAGCAGAGCTGACCTTTGCATGGTAAACCCGATGCTCCTAAAACTTTGGGCTAAGGGGAGTGGAATTGGGGCAGGCAGACACCCCCATGAAGCAGCCTCTCTCGGGGACCTCCTCATTAGAATCCACAAGTTTTCTCATCAGCTCTTACAGGGCAGTACTTGGAGAAGAGGGAGGAGCAGGGGGCCAGAAGGAGCCTGGGATAAGAGCTGGAGCTTTTTGTGGTCTAGGTGACCTCAAAAGTAGAACGGATCATGACCCCCTGAGCCAGGCCAGCCCAGTAGGATTCGAGGGGAGAACACAGACCCTCCTGGGAGCCCAGGGCCAGCTCCTCGTAGCTGCTGTGCAGCGGGTGGGGTTCTCCTGGGGCCTGGGAGGCAGGCAAGGCAGGGGTGGTCAGGAAGCCCCCCTTCACTGTGCGGTCAAGGGGGGAGCCCCACTGCACTACATCTGTGCCCCGCTCTTTGTGTGCCCCCTCAACCCCAGCTGTGCTGGTCCCAGCACTGGGCACGATGCCCTGGCTGCAGGAGGTGCAGGGCGGGGGTGGTGGTGTTGCTGCTTTCCCTTGGTGCTGTGGGGCTCCAGCTTCTCATCCTCTCTGACTCGTGTGGCCCCAGCACATTGCCGAGCCCCTCTAGGTCCCTGTGCACTTGTCTGCGATGGAGCGAGAATGCACCCCTGCAGAGCCTGACCCCCGTGGTGCACGGGCCCTGCCCTGAATGTGCCCCTTGGAGCCAAACAAACACCAGGCCTGACCAGCCTGAGGGGGCTGGCAGCAGGGCACGCAGGCCCCTGGGCACTGGGCCCATGCTGGGCTCCTTGGGAACCACTCCCCTGCCTGCACCTCATCCTCACCCCATCCTCACCCCAGCCATCTGCCCCCGGACGGCCTGTTCAGGCAGTGCCAGGTGCGGGCCTGTAGGGTGACAATGAGCCAGACTCGCGCACAGCCAGCCTCTGCTCCAGACAACGACCTGCAGGACGCCCTGATTGGGAAGGGACCCTGCTGTGACTGTCCCCATTTTATTTTATTTTAAAGATTTATTTATATATATATAAGAATTGGGGTACAGGCCAGAGTTGCAGGAGGTGAGAGAATTCACCAGAGACAGAGTGGGGAGCAGAACAGGCAGATTGACTGAAACATACTGCTGAGGGAAGCAGTGGGTGAGGCAGGAGAGGTCTGCTGTGCCCTGTGGGTCCCCTCCTGGCCGGGGATTGAACTCACGCTGCCCACTGGGTGCGGATGCTTCACAGTGCTGTGCCTCAACCCCCCAGGCCACCAGGGAGGGCCCGACTGTCCCCATTTTAAAGAGAAGCGGCTGGGAGCACCTGGTCCCCAGCCCAGGAATCCAAGTCTGGAGAGGTGAGATAACTCTCCCAAGGTCATGTCACAACAACAAATATCCCCCTGCTCAGTTTGTGCTTGATACGTGCTCAGGGCTGTGCTAAGTTCTGTCTCATTTTTGCAACAGCCGTGAGAGAGTGCTGTTCCTGTTCTTCTAGTGGGACACTGAGTCCCGCAGCGGCTTTGCTCAAGGTCACACAGCTGGCCAGGGAGCGCGCAGAGTAACTCTGATCCTGCTCTTTCCGTGGACGTGACCCCGCCCAGCAGCTTCCTGGAGTCCTTGGGGGACCCACAGGATTCCCAGCCCCCCACCTCTGTCCTCAGGGATGCCTTGGGGCCCCCGGCCAGGCTGTCTCTCTTCAGCCTCTCTGCAGAGTTCAAAGCACTTCCCTGGCTCTGGTGGACCTGCCCAAACAGCTCTCCCCTCTGAAGGAAGGTGAGGAAAGGGCCTGATGACCCCGTTGTGAAACAACGGGGATACCAAGTGCTTGACTGGCCGGCCGCCCACTTGTGTGTGTGTGTTTGGGGGGTGGAGGAGGGGGTAGACCAGCACCCCGGCCCTGCTGCTCGGTGTCAGACGCCTTCCAAAGTCTCCAGTGCCCTGAGAGGCAGCTGTGGGGTGGGGCAAGGTGGTAGGGGGACGGGGCAAGGGAGGGGGACCTGGCGGGATTGGTTTTGTTTCTTTGTTTTTGTTTTATGCAAATTTCATTTATAATCAGTGTCAGGGCACAGCACTCTGACCTGCTGTGATTTGAAGGGTTCTGGATGGGTTTTGTCACTTTTCATTCACAAAGGGAAAACAACATCAGGAGCTTAAGGCAAACTGTGTATGTCCTGGCAAGGAGGAGCTCCAGGGGCCAGGGGGACGGGACGTCACATGACCCTGACTCTTCGGGGCTCCCTGTGCTGGTCCCCATCCGCAGACCTTTCTCAGAGGTACCCCCAGGCCAGATTCCCTGGCTAAGTAGCTTTCTTGGGTCATTAAGTCAGCCGGGGGGAGCCCACGTGGTGCTGCTAGGTTCTCCCCTGAGGGGTGCTGTGCCCCCCTAGTGCCTGCTCAGTGAAGGAGGCTAAGAGTCCCTGACACAGGCCCAGGTGTGTGGAAAGTGCTACTGAGCTAGGAAGTAGGCAAGAAGTTAGTCCTCGCCCCGACTCTCAGGGGGGCCCGAGAGCCCTTCCTTCCCTTGGTGCCCGTCCTGCTTCTGAACACAGGGACCCACCCCCGTGCGCTCCCCCATGGCTCCAGCTTGGGACCACTGTCCCACCCACCAAGTCTTAGGGGCTCCCTCACTATAGAGAAACAGAGGACTGAGGGTACGCGTGAGGCACCCGGCTCCCTCTGCTTCCGTGGACTCCCCGAGGCCTGCTTGCGTGTTCCCTGCGTAGCATAACCTCAGCTGATGCATTCATTGGCTTGGTGGCCTTTCCCTGTCTCCTCCCCTGGAAAGTAAAATCGAGTGTGCAGGGACTTGATTCGTTTTTTATTTTCCCTCCTGCGGTCAGCTGAAAACTGCTATGCAGAAATAGCAGGTCCTAAGTCTTAGTTACACAAATCTTACTTTCCAAGGAAAAAGGGAGTTTGTAGATGAGTTGGAAGTTCTTGAGGTGGAGGGATTGTCCTGCATCGTCCAGTGGTTCCTCACCCATATCCTAAGTGTCCTTTAAAGAATGAGAGTCTGGGCCTCCCTGGGGGCGCAGTGGGTCCAGCGCCTCACTGTGAAGCATCCGGGCACAGCAGCACGAGTTCGATCCTGGCCGGGGAGGGGACCCACATGGCGCAGCAGACCTCTCCTGCCTCGCCTGCTGCTCCCCTCAGCAGTGTGTTTCAGTCAGTCTGCCTGTTCTGCTCCCCACTCTGTCTCTGGTGAATCCTCTCACCTCCCGTGCCTCTGGCCTGTACCCCAGCTCTCGTATGCATAAAAAATGTTTTTAAAAATTTAAAAAAAAAAAGAATGAGAGGCTGAAGGAAAGTTGACACGTACTGACGTACTGCAAAGGAGGAGCCGTGTGACCGGGAGGCAGAGACGGGAGAGATGCAACCTTGAGACAGGGAACCCGCAGCCGCCAGAAACCAGAAGAGGCGAGGAGGAACAGATTCTCCCCGAAGGCTCTGAGGGAGCGTGGCCCACCACACCTCCCTTTCACCCCTGTGATACTGGTTTCTGGCTTCTGACCTTCAGCACTGTGAGAGGACACACTTGTGCCCCCAGTCTGTGGCAATTTGCGACAGCCGTCACAGAAAACCAAAGTACCATCATATCCCAGTGCCTGGTGCAGGACAGAGTCGGCAAACACTTACTGAGAGGATAGATGAAGTCCCTGGCCAGCAGCACTCTCCGGCCGGTTCCGGCCGACCCCAGCTAAGCCTCTGCGTCCTTGGGCTCTGGCTTGCGCTGGCTCTCAGCCCAGCCCGTGAAGCTGCCCAGTGCCCGTGTCCGATCTGGCCCGTACCCATGCTCACCCTGCCAGGGTCGCTGCCCGCCAGGGCCCACACGAGGCCACAGATAGCCCAGGGGCTGTATTCAGTCAGCCCATCCCTTTGTTTGGGCATGAACTGTTATTTGTAAATTAGTTGCCAACATTTTATTCGCTTTTGGGACATTTCACATAAAATCAGGACTTCTAATTTCTGGACAACAATCAGACGTTCTTTATAGAACCCCCAGGCCGCAGTCCCATGCCGTCCAACAGGTTGGGCCTGATTGGTGACTGACCCGTCCCTCCCGACCAGGGCCCAGAGCACTGGCCCTTTTGATCCCCCTTAGCCTGTACCCCACCCTTCACTTTTGAGACGGACCGTTCAGGCAACCTGAGGTTCCGTTCAAGGCGACCTCGCGGCTGCTCTGTCCGGCCTGGCCGATGGAGCCACAGCACCCCTTTCCAAGGCCCTGCAGTGGCTCCTCCACCCCGCAAGGGGCACGCGGCAGGGAGGTGCCTCCTCCCAGGGGTGCAGGGCCTCAGCAACTGCTTGGAATCACCCAGTTGTTTCCGGAGGGTCTCCCTCTTGGTCAACAAGACGACAAACTTCCCAGAAGCTCCTCGGATGACCCCCCGCTTCCCTGTGGCTGGGGGGCAGCAGCCCTGGCATCTGCTTTCCCAAGTGCTCCCTTGACTGAGGAGACTGTGGCTCCGGCAGAAACTGAGGTACTAATGGGGAAAAGGGATGCGGGCGAAGCACTGGGGTGGGGGAGGGTCCCTCAGGAGGACTCAGCTCACTCAAAGGACACGGGGTCCTCAGCCTCTCCAAAACAGCACCCAAGTCTGGAGCTCAAGTGTGTCCACGCCTCTGTCTGCTCTCACCACGAAGCCCCGGGACCCCCCTTGGCAGGTCGATGCCGTCCATCTCGGGTACCCACAGAGCCGCATGCAGCAAGGGACCCAGGACATCTGAAGCCACTCTCGGCTTGGGGGGCAGCGCCAGGCTCCCGCAGGCAGACCGGTCGCCTCCTCTCCAGACCGTGGCCACAGCTACAGCGTCACAGGGCCGGCAGGCAGCGAAGTCACAGAGAGAGGCCCCTGGGAAGTGATCTGTGTCCACAGCTGCTGTCTATTTCAGCGCTCCAGCAAGTCTCCCCCAGGCCCCCAGAAAATCAAATATAAAACATGTGTCGAGGCCTTAATGGGACTAGTAACTCCTGAGAGTCCCGCTTGGGCTAATGCCTGTTAATTCTGTGATGGCTTCTGACAGGGGTCTACGCACAGGGCATGCGCTGAGCGAGGTGGGGGATATACTGAGTCAGCAGGAGCTGTGTGACCAGGTGAGGTGCTTAACCTCTCTGGGCCCTAATGCTTTTACTTACCAAACTGGAGCAATGACTGCCACAGAGAGACACTGTAAGATTAATTGAGATGAGGAACATGTAGTCTGATTGTCACTAGGCAGCTGTGTGAGTTCCCATGTCTGCACCCGTATTTTAATTCTCCGGATGGGGAGTCATCTCTAGTCACTGTGGCTTTCTTCCAAATCACCTTCTTGCTGATCTGGGTTCTTCTCTCCTACACTGGGTTGGGAGAAAGCACTGAGGGAAAAGACTTGATCCTGGAAGGTTCTGATGTGTTGTTCCTCAGGCCGTGGCTAAGTTAGGATCTCCGGGGGGCTGGCATTTGTGCCTGAGCTCAAAACTTTCTTCCCATGAGAACTGTGATATCCACCAGCTGTTTTATTTTCACCTACTCAAAGCCTCCCCACAAACCCAGTGCTAGTGAAACCTGTGGATTCACAGAGTAAACCAGGGCCACTTCACTGCACAACCTGGGGGAATATTCACACTGTAGTCTAAGGGAACTGGAGTTGTGCAGTGTACAGCCTGGGCAGCTGTACACAGAAGCTCGGCAGCTGAGCTAAGCTTGTTCTCAACAAAGCCAGAAGAAACTCAGACTTAGACCACGGGTCTCTGCTTCCATCTTCTTTCCTCTACTGTCTCCCTTTTGCTGAGTGACCTTTGGAAGTACCTTATCAGGTCTGAAAAGATGCTTTACAGCCAACTGCCTTAGCATTGAATTCCTCACCTACAAATTAAGGCTGGCATAGTTACTGCTTGTAATTCTGGGAATGAATAAATGGCATAATGCAGAAATAAGCCCGGCCCAAGGGTCTTAGGCAATAGAAGCAGCTAGTCACTGTTGTGGCTGCTACTGTGCCGACAGTGTCCACTGTGTGTGCGTGCCCATTGGAACTGACTGGGGTGACAGACTAAGGCTCCCTGAATCACACCTGCGCAGACTGGGTATCCCTATGTCTTCCTCTTTCTTTCCTAAAGTGGGGGTGACCTAGACCATCCTTGGGAGGGTTGGTGAGATCTGGGAGGAGCTCAGGGCAGCTAAGGAGGGAGGCGCTACCCTGTGGTTTCTCAGAGTGAATTGGATGAGCACTACCAGCACCCCCAGCCCCCCTGCTCCCAGGGCGTGCGCAGGCGCTTATGGAAGAGCCTTGCTCCCGCCACTGAACTGGGCGTGTCACCAGCCCCCTCCCATGACCTGTGCTGGACCGGGCTGGACCCACCACAGTCTGCAAATGAGTGGATGAAGGGGTGAGTGAACAGGGAAAGGAAGGCCTCTGCCCCCCCCATTTGGTTCCATGGATCTCACCCTCTTTCTTGCAGCACACATAAGGTATGTGGTATGTCCTGCCCAGGCTGAGGCTCCCAGACAACTCCCACAGGCTTTTGGCCTTGGCGGTCAGGGCTAAGGAAGGAGAGATCTGGGCACTCTGCTTCCTCCCCCAAGCCTCCAGGCAGAGTTCCTCAGCCTCCCGCAGGCAGACTTGAGTTGTGGTGGTGGCTGCAGGAAGGACGGCTCAGCATCTCAGCCCCTCTGGCCTCTGCCTGGTTGCTTCTCTGCTCCACTCCCTCTTGTGGTGACCCTGAGTGTGTGTCCAGGCTACTCTGGGCTTGGAGAAGCAGAGGGGCCCAGCCCGGCGCTGGGTGCTAGGGAGAGAGGTGTCTTCTGAAGCAGAGAGGGGGGAGGACACAGAAAAATGCACAAAGCAGAACAAATATCTGGAACATAAACATGCAATGATCGCTCACAGCTGTGCCGAGCCACGTCCACCCGGGCGAGGAGGCCCCTGTGTTGTCTGTACAGGCGGGTCGGGACGACATGAGGCCCAAGTGCTGCTAACCAGGGTCGAAGCTGGTGACTCGGAGACCACCACCCACACCGCCCCGGTCACGCGGTTCCAAGGCATTCACTCCTAGTGATATTCTGAACATCACAACGTTGTCTTCTCCCAGCCGCCGTGGTAGCTGAATTCTTGGGAAACACAGTCTATTAAAACCATGCAAGCGCTATTCTGTGCTTCGATGGAAAACGGAGCTAGACTCTAGACTCAGGTAACAGTGTTCCCCAAAGTCACATAAGGACCAGCCCCCCCCCACCCCGCACCGAGGCCGCACACTTCCCTTCAGATAATGCTGTTGCTCTGACACGGGGGTTCTTAAAATATCGCCCGGGGACCACCGTGGTCTGCGCCAGGTCAAAGCTACTTCATAACAACACTCAGTCGTTATTTCCCTTTTCACGTCATCGTGCCTTGCAGACGTAGCACAGCATCAGGCATGTGGGCCTCAGTGAGAGATGCTGGGAAGGGCCAGTGTGTTTGAACCCCGGACCTGGCCTCACCCAGAGTCCAGCTCTAGGCTGGGTGGGGGTCACTTCCAGAGGAGCCTCCTCTTTGCTGTCCACTGGGCACAGTGAAGGCATGTTGAAGGTGACAGTCTTTGTTCAAGAGCAGTTCTGGGTAAACGACCTCCTGCCCGGCTCAGACACCCTTGACCAGCATTTTGCAAACCAAATTGTCCTTGACCTCAGTGGACTTTGGCTCTTGTCTGCCTGTTTGACCCGTAGAGCATGGGTGGGTGGTGAGGAGGATGCAGTGACGATTTCGCCCGGTGCCTCTGTGCCCGGCACAGAGGAGTCAGGCCTGCAGCCTCGTGGGATGGGAGTCCCATGGGACAGGGCCTGTGGCCCGAGGTGCAGCCTAGGGACCCCTGACTGTGGGATGGAAGGAAACAAGATGCAGCTCTTCTCTCCAGCCTGGCCAGAGCTGCACCCTTCCCTGGAAGTGACTGTCTCCTGACAGACCAAGAGCCTCACTTGTCCGGGCTTTTCACTGGAAAGTTCTACCCACCACAGGCAGAGTCGTGTGTGAGAAAGACTCTCAGAACCCAGCAGTTTCCCCAGGGCCGTGGCCCACTGTCACAGCAGCTGGAAGGTTCGGCGACATGCCACAGACAGCAAAGGTCAGTGCAAGTGGAACTGGGTGGAGGGGACCCCTGTTCTCTGCAGCTGCAGCCCGCGGCAGGGTCCTGGGCCAGGCTGGGTTACCTGTTCCATGCGCAGGCACCTTCGCAGGTCCGGCCGTGACACTGGGATGCCGGGCACATGGAGAGGGTCTCAGCCCCAGGGAGCCTCTGCGCCTCTCATTAAATCCCGGGGGTTCCCCCAATCAGTCGAGGCGTCCCTGTCCCCTCGCTGCTTTGTTATTTAGCTCCCGTCCCACCCCGCAGTAGACACGCCACCAGAGGCTGTCCATACAGAAGTGCAAAGACAGGACCCTAAGCTGGAGCAGTGGTTCTCCAAGTTTGATTTCAGGACCTCTTCCCTCTCGAACTTAATTTTCCGAAACTAAAAATAAAAAGGGGGCCTCCCTGGTGGCGCAGTGGGTTAAGCAACACACTATGAAGCAAACTGCAGCCACTGCAGCATGAGTTCGATCCCTGCCGCCGGCCAGGAGGGGGACCCGCATGGTGCAGCAGACCTCTCCTGCTGTGCCCGCTGCTCCCCTCAGCAGTGTACTTCAGTTGATCTGCCTGTTCTGCTCCCCGCTCTCTGTGGTGAATCCTTTCACCGCCCCTACACCTCTGGCCTGTACCCCAGTGCTTGTATGCATAAATAAATAAATCTTTAAAAAAAATAAATAAATAGGTAGTAAGATAATGAGCAAAGAGACATGGCTTTATATTTTCACTAACGCGAGGTAAGTCCCACAGTCAGTTTTAATGTTGCGTTTAATGGAAGGCAGCTGGGTTCCTGTACCTGCTGCTGCACTCAGTGTGCTGTGATAAATCACGTCGTGGAGCCTTTGGAGAAAATGAGATGAAAAAGGGAAATAACGACTGAGTGTTGTTATGAAGTAGCTTTGACCTGGCGCAGACCACGGTGGTCCCCGGGCGATATTTTAAGAACCCCCGTGTCAGAGCAACAGCATTATCTGAAGGGAAGTGTGCGGCCTCGGTGCGGGGTGGGGGGGGGCTGGTCCTTATGTGACTTTGGGGAACACTGTTACCTGAGTCTAGAGTCTAGCTCCGTTTTCCATCGAAGCACAGAATAGCGCTTGCATGGTTTTAATAGACTGTGTTTCCCAAGAATTCAGCTACCACGGCGGCTGGGAGAAGACAACGTTGTGATGTTCAGAATATCACTAGGAGTGAATGCCTTGGAACCGCGTGACCGGGGCGGTGTGGGTGGTGGTCTCCGAGTCACCAGCTTCGACCCTGGTTAGCAGCACTTGGGCCTCATGTCGTCCCGACCCGCCTGTACAGACAAGCATCTCATCTGCTATTGTATATGTGGCTTCTGCACTTATTTTTTATCTTGAGCAACTTACAGGTTCCTAGGCAACTGCAGAGAATAATACAAAGAAATCCCATGTACCCTTTACCCAGTGCCCCCTCGTGGTATCTATCATCCTTCAGAACTGGTCCATATCACCCTTGGGATATTGGCACCATCGCAGCCAAGATGCCCAACACCTCCATCACCACAAGCCTCCCTCAGGCCGCCCTTTCATAGCCACACCCACTTGTCCCCTCCTCCACCACCTCCTAAGCCCTGGCAAACACAAATATGTTCTCCATTGCTCTACTTTCATCATGTAACAGATGGTATACAAATGGACTCAGGTGCTATGTAGCCTCTGGGGATTGACTGTCAGTCAGTATTATACCATGCCAATTTTTATTAGCATACATCTTTGAAGATTCCTGTAGGGAGTTGCATATATACATAGAGTAGCTTGTTCTCTTTGACTGCTCAGGAGTATTCCATGGCATGGATGTGTCACAGTTAGTTTGTCCATTCAGTCACTGAAGGACCTCAGGCCTCAGGGTTAGTCCCGGCTTTTAGTTATTGTTTGTAGGTTGCTTAAATATTCATGTGCAGGTTTTTTGTGTGAACATAAGTGTTCGTTTCTCTGTGACATATATATACTGGGACATTATACTCTTGTATCTAAGAGTTTAATACCTACTTGTGTGTTTGGGTTTAAAAATAACCTGCTAAACTATTAGCCAGAGTGACTGATCCATTTTATATTCTCACCAGCAATATATGAGTGATGCAGCTTATCCACATTTTCACCAGCACTTGGTGTTGTCATTTCTTCTTTAACCCATTCTGGTAGGTAGATAGGGATAACTTATTATGCATGTAATTTGGATTTCCTTACTGGCTAGTTATGTAACTATCTTTGATTTTGCTTATTTGTCAACCACATGCCCTTTTGAGCAAAATGTCTGTTCATGTCTTTTGCCCAGTTTCTTATAATTATCTGCTTTTTTACTGCTTCATTCTGAGAATTTTAAAATACAGTCTGGATATTAGCCTTTTATAAAATAAGTAGTTTTCACATATTTTCTCCCATTGTGTGGTGTGTTTTTTCATCCTTTTAACATATCCTTTAACAGAGCAGAAGTTTTCTTTTATTTTGATGTAATTTAATCAATTTTTCCTGTTATGGATCATGCGTTTAATGTCAAGTCTGAGAAGTTTTTGTCTAGTCCTAGGCCCAAATACTTTCTATGTGTTTTCTTCTAAAGTTTTATTGTTTCACTGTTAGACTCATGATACATTTTGAATTAATTTTCGTGGAAGGAAGGCAAGCTTCGTTGTTATCCTATGGATGTCCAATTGCTGTGGTACCATTTGTTGTAAAGGGTGCCTTTACTCCACTAAATTGTTTTTACTGCTTTCCAGCAATCCACTGGGCATAATTGTGGGGGTCCATTTCTGTATTCTCCATGCCTCTCCTTCTACAAATCCTATAGTCTAGATTACTGTATCTATATAGTCTTAAAGTTGAATAACCCTATTCCTCCCACGTTTTCTTTTTCAAAACTTTATTTTAGTTACACTAGTTTCTTTGCTTTTCCAAACATCTTAGAATATTCTTGTCCATATCTATAAAAAAAATCTTCCTACAATTTTGACAGGAATTGTATTCACCCCATATATCAGTTTGGAAGGACCTATTAACAGCTCTGCCATGTTGAGACTTCCACAAGTTAAGCAACTTCTTCTCAATTTCTATTTTTTGGAGAATTTTAAACATTAGCGGGTGTTGAATTTTGTCAAATTCCTTTACTGCATTGTTGGAGAGGAGCATGTAAATATTCTTTAGGATTCTAACATGGCAGAATTACATTGACTACTTGTTTAATACTGAATCAGTCATGTAAGCCTCGAATGAACCCCACTTAATATCTTTGTCTGTGTTTGATGTGAGGATAATGCTAGATTCATAAAATGATTTGGGAAGTGATCTGCTTTTCTAGTTTCTGGAAGAGATTGTGCATAATTAGCATTAATTCTTCTTTATGAGTTTAGAAGAATTTTCCAGTGAAATCATCTGGGCCTGGGGATTTCTTTTCTGGGTAACTTAAATTACAAATTAAATTTCCTTAAGATTTATATCATCTATTTCATATTGGGTGAGTTATGATAGTTTCTATTTTTAAGGAAGTGGTCAATTCCATCTAAGTTATAAAATTTAAGCATGCTGAGTTCTTCCTATGCATAGTATTCCTTTATTATTCTTTTAAGTTATGCAAGATCTACAGTGATATTTCATTACTGATATTGGTAATTTGTCTCTTCTCTCTTTCTTAGTCTTTCTAGAAATTTATCAATTTTGTTGATTTCTTTTAAAGGACCAGTTCTTGGTTTTGTTGATGTTTCTCTATTTTTATCTTCTGTTTTCAATTTCTGTGATTTCTGCTCTTATCTATATTATTTCCTTTTTTCTGCTTGCCTTGATTTATTTTACTCTTTTTCATATGTTCTTAATAAGATTATCAGAGACATTTCTCTTTTCTACTGTATGCAGCTAATATTTATACATATCTTCCTCAGCACTGTTAACTGTGTCTTCTAAATTTTGATATGTTGTATCTTAATGTTTATCCTATTCAATATATTTTAATTTTTTTCTTTGGGACTGCATCTATAATTCACACATTTTTTACAAATGTGTTATTTAGCTTTGGAGAATTTCATATTCTTTGTAAGATTTTGACTTCTAGTTGGATTCTATTGTAGTTAGTGAACACAGTATGCTCTCAATTCTTTTAAATTGATTGAATTTTTGGATGTTTCAGCATATAGTCTATCTTGGTATATGTTTTGTGGACACTTGAAAACAATGTATGTTCTGCTATTTGATGAGTTCTATGAATGTCTATGAATCTTGTTGTTTGATGGCTTTGTTCAGTTCTTATCTCTTTGCTGACATCTGTGTAGTTTTTCTATCCAGAGATGAATATTGAACTATCAAATGCTAGTTGTGGATTGTCTATCTTCCCCTTCAGTTTTATCAGTTTATGATTCATATATTTTGTGACTTTTGTTTGGTGTACATCAAATTAGGGTTACTATGCCTTGACATTAATTTTAATAAGTGAGCTTTGTCTGTAGTTTTAAATTTCTATAAAATTTTTGCCAGATTTTCAAACTGATTTTCTGGGTTTTGGAAATAATTGGGAAGACTTTACTCTTTATGCTGTAGAATAGTTTAAGTAACACTGGAATTATCTGTTTTTTAAAAAGTTTGCTAGAACTTCCCTGGAAATCCATTTAGACTTGAACTTTTGGGATTCTAGGGTGGTGGTGGGGTGTTCCAACTACTTTCTCAATAACTTCTATCACAATTGTTGCATTAATATTTTCTGAAGAAATGAACCATTTTCAGTGGTTTGTGGTTTGTAGAAATTGACAAAAAAACTGCAAATATTCATTGTAGTTCAGATACCATGAATGTTGGTTTTATTGGAATACTTTGTATTTATGCCTCAGACACTTAGGAAAAAGAAATAATTCTTTCTTACAACTTGTATTACCTCTTCTTGGAGTTAGGATGTCATATACAATATGTTGTAAGACAGACAGTGTTTGTTAAGACTTCTTGGAAACAAAAATTTTTGCAAATACATTGATGTGTATGTTTAACAGAAGACAAAGGGTCTCAGAACCAATGCATATTTCAATTTCATGTCATCAGGAGTTAGATTAAAATATAAAAGTTCAATTTTGGCTTAAATCTCCAATAGAACTAATACTTGGTTAAAAGTGATGGGGAGGCACTTCTGGTTGGCATTTGTCAAATTAGGATGGTTTAAATTAATTCAGGATTTGCAATTTTGCACTGAAAGGAACTTTCAGTGAGGCTCTGGGGCCATGTCTCCTGAGTTCACTCTTCAGAAATCATAATCCTCCATTCTTATTGCTCAGTTACTTTTTCTCTAGATAATTTTTTCCACTAGAACTTTGGGGAACTAAGCAGATGCACTTGGATTCCTTTGTCCAAACTAATGACTTGTTTCTGGACAGAAAAATGTTACCATCAACAAGATTTTTAAAAAAATATTATACAGTGTTTGGTTCAGGCCAGCAGTGTGGGATGGGGATTTAGTCTCGGGATTTGCCAAGATGTTTATGCAGTAGGAATGTTACTTATGTAAGCCTGGAAGTGCTCCCAAAGTGCTTGCCTCCCTCTCCCCCTCAGCTTTTTTTCATTAAGACACTGATCTTCCTTTCATGATACCACATTAAGTGGCTGAAAAGGAAAGAAAAAAATTGTTTACTGTAAAAAAATAACCTAACTGTCCACAAAACATCCACTTGGTTCAAGGAACCACAAGGAGTTCTGGAAAACTGGGCTGTGAACTGTTTTTATCCTCTTGACTAGGCTCCTAATTCACTTCCTTTTGCTCTCCAGAAGCATCAAACTCAGATTTGGGATAGAAGAAAATATTTTTTCAATCACAGAGCAAATAAATAAACAAACAAACAATACACCGTCTTGTACATTTTCCCGGGGATTGAGGATAATTTTCCATGGAGCCAAGCAGTATAAAAATAAGGGGAAATCATAACTGTTGAACAAAATACAACATATTACAAATAAGATCTGTAGTTAACAATTGTGGGAAACTAACACAGCATTGACACAGATAAATAAATATCTACATGTTTACACAACCAAACAACAAAATTCACTGAGAGCAAATAGGGCATTTGGGGGTAAAAATGGAGAAGACTGTTCAAAGTATGAAGGGGCTATTCCCAGCCCTCCCTGATTACCTCACCCTCCTGCTTTTCTGTGTCTGCTACCCTCTGAGTCAGCACAGATGATAAACTTAATGATTCTAAGCAGATGTGTGTCAACCCTCTTCGATAAGAGCATGCCAGCATCCAACACCTGTCTGTACCACCCCATCCCCCATGAAGCAATAGGTGGTTACAACTCCAGCCTATTTTTTTTTCTTTGAGAATACATATATAGTTCATATGTTATTTAGAAATGTGTTCTTTAGTTTTGGAGAATATCATATTATTTGGTTTCTTTAAAGACTTTATGTATATAAGAGCTGGAGTACAGGCATTGTCGCAGGGGGTGAGAAGATTCACCAGAGACAGAGTGGGGAGCAGAACAGGCAGATCGACTGAAACACACTGCTGAGGGGAGCAGCGGGTGAGGCAGGAGAGGTCTGCCACACCATGTGGGTCCCCTCCCTGGCCGGGGATCGAACTCGCGCTGCAGTGGCTGCAGAAGCTCCTCATTGCGGCCCTCAACCCCTTGCTCCACCAGGAAGGCTCCTATCATATTCTTTGTATGACCCTTTCCCAAGAGTCCTCTGTGAGTGACACCTACATTGTAGAGAGAGAGTCTTCAGAGAGGAAACCCTTAGACTAGGTCTTAAAGCATCAGTTGGAGTTTCCCTTCTGCCCCAGCCTGTGGGAAGCTCCTGGATGAATGTTGAGGTCAAGTGTGGCGCTGACACCATGAGATGGAGAGTAATGAGGCCGCGGGCCCAGTCCTGGGACACAGTCTTTGTCTTGAAAGGGACAGTCTTTTTTTTTTTTTAATTCATACACGAACTGGGGTACAGGCCAGAAGTGCGGGGATGAGAGGATCCACCAGAGACAGAGTGGGGAACAGAACAGGCAGATTTGACTGAAATGCACTGTTGAGGGGAGCAGTGGGTGAGGCAGGAGGGCATGTGGGTCCCCTCCCTGGCCGGCAGCAGGGATCGAACTTGTGCTGCAGTGGTTGCGGTTTGCTTCATAGTGCGTTGCTTAACCCACTGTGCCACCAGGGCAGGCCCAGGGATGGTCTTTTTAAAGCTAGTCATTGAGAAGCGGTGTCTGAAGCATCGGGGTCAGGGTGCCCTATTTGCTCTTCCTCATTCATTCCTCCAACTAATAGATGCGGAGCAGGGAGATGTTGGCGGGGTCGCCACAGACAGCTGAGAAGATGGCACATTAGTCAAGGGTGCTTCCTCCAAAGGCACCGATCACACGGTGGTCGCCATGGGTTTGCATGTCCTTTGTGCTGGTTTTCTGGAGGACACTGCTAAAGTGTCTTGAATTAGAGATGCCTATTCCAAGTTACACAAAGTTTTATCTGTTCTTGAGGTATGTGTAGATGGTGCTGCTGATGGGAACCCAGAAATGCAGGGGACACAGGAGCCTTCTCCTGACTCAGGTTTCAGTATTTGTATACAACAGGCTGACAGGAGCTAAGATGGTGAAGATCAAGGTAAAAAGCAGGTCCTGGCCTCCCAGGACTTGTTCCCCAAAAGAAGCCATACCACACTGGGCAGATTACCTAGAGAAATGTTCACCAGAACAAATATACGCTGAACCACAATACAAGGTCATTATCTCATTCTACATTTTCTACTAGCCCCATTTCAAAAATAAAAAAGAAACAGGCAAAATTAATAGAATTCATTTAATCCAACATATCTAAAGTATGATCATTTAACATACCGATTTGAAAGAGGACTAATTAGATATTTTGTTTTGTTGCTATTATTTGGCGCTAAGTCTTTGAAATCTGGTATGGAGCTTGCAGGTTCAGCTCATCCCAACTGGGCCATTTCAAGGGCTCAGTATATTCCTGGGGTTGATGCTCCCAGATAGGACAAAATGACTCTAGAGTCTTGCTGGTTATCGTGAGTCCCCTCTCTGGGCTAAGTGGGGGGGGTGACTCCCTCCCTTTGGGGAGCAAATGAGCCTAACCTTGACTCTCCAAAGGGCCAGAAGTGCGGCTGATGGTTGGGAATGGCAGGGCCATGTCCCAGGTCCCTGCCCAGTCTTCCATCAGGGCCATGTCCCTTCCCTGCCCCTTTCCACCAGTCTCAACTTTAGAGTGCTGGGCGAGTTACTGAGAGTCAGCACTTTGCTGAGACACAGGGAAATGAAAACCACGAACCTGGTGCTATTCTCATTTGAGGAAGGAGCCACCACAGACCATTCTTCAGGGAGCCACATGAATGAGCCAGTTCAGAGAGGCAGGGAGCCACAGAGCTGGGTGGCCTCCCTCCAAAATGCCAATGAAGATCATGGTCACAACCACCATGACCACGTCGCAGGCGTGGTGCTTGGCGCCGGGTCTGATCTTCACAG
Organism: Galemys pyrenaicus; assembly: GCA_019455555.1. Taxonomy (NCBI): domain Eukaryota; kingdom Metazoa; phylum Chordata; class Mammalia; order Eulipotyphla; family Talpidae; genus Galemys; species Galemys pyrenaicus. The sequence goes on along the minus strand of JAGFMF010011680.1, from coordinate 1,454,248 downwards.
GAGGTAGGGATTAGCACCCCGTTTTGTAAGGAAAGAACAGAGACTCAGAAACACAAATGCCTATGGCAGGGGCAAAAAGACTGGCATGGCCTCCAGAGGCCCTGCTGCTTCTTCTGGGTTCCTGGCTACTGGACACATGCAGTGTTGTCAAGGTCAAACCCACTGCTCAGGGTAGCCTCACTGACTCCATTATCCCATCAAGCCCAGCCTCATTACCTTACACCGCTGCCTCCACTCCAGAGGAAGAATGTGACTGAGGCTGAAGCAATCAGCACAGTCCACCCCTGGCTGCCATGATTCATTCGGGGATGAACACAGTGGCCAATTCAGCCAAGAACCAGGCAACTTGAAGACTTGTTTGCAGCCCTTGATGTATCCATGGAGCTTCTGGAGGACTGCTCCTTGGAAGAACCTGCCTTAGAGTGAAGCCAAGCCAAAAGAAAGTGCAGTCCGAGAGTAAAAGCTCATTGATGATACCATGAGGGCACCTGGACCCAGCTATGCCTGAAGCTATGCCTTGAACTTTTTAAGGATACTTATCAACGTGTTTACCTTTTTTTTAGTTAAGACAAACTTATATTGCTATCATTTGAACCTGACAAGTTCTGGATAATTTAGTACCTCTGGACAGGTCTCCTATTCCTCATTCCCTCCCTGGACCATTCTAAAGAGGAGAACTATCCTGAGGCTATTTCAAACCCTTCCACAGTTTATGGCTTTTAATCCGGGAATTGTTAATGGACAGAATCTCATTTTTCTCTGCACAGCCCAGGTTCCACCACTCTGTATTTCTACCAACATTCACCAGGCCCACACAGGTGTGGCGGACACACTGGTGATCTGGGGGGCACCTGTTCACCCAGCCTCAGACCCCAGGTCCTCTGAACCCAGCAGCACGATGGAGTCCACGAGTTCCACCGCTCTCACACAGCTCCCCTGCTGCCTCCAGGAGGCTCTAGGGCTAGCCAGGACTCACAAACACCAAACCACACACTGTCATGAACACACGTGTGTATGGGGTGTGGGGGTGTGATTTTTCCAGTGCCCTTTTCCAAGCCAGGAAGAACTGAAATGTGAGCTTCCTACTTTAACTGCCAGCAGGACTCCCCGGGCATTTAGGCTCCCCCCTCCTGTGCGGCTCCGAGCCCGGGTGGGCACGCATCCACGTGGTGGAAAATATCGGCTGCGGGCAGAGGCGGCAGTGGAGAGACAGCCCCAGAGGGGTGGGGGGGGCTCTCCACCACCCACTATCTTCCCTTAGGGAACGCCTACACGTCTCTGGCCCTCAGTTTCTCTACCATAAAATGGACGTGCACATCCTGCAGCCATTGGGAGGGGAAGGAGCTAGCCCATGCCAGGGCGCAGTTCCTGCCTGGCATCTCCACGGTCTGTGAAGAATTCCAGTTCAGCAGCAGCCTGGTGTGGACGCGCCTTCGTCACCACGCGCGGTGCAGGGACGCCACTCCAGGGGCGGGAAGCTGCGGAGGTGACTGCGGCTGGGGTTCAGACCCCAGGACCGGGCGGAGGCCGGAGAGCACCCCCTGTCAGGGCTGGCGGACAACTGTTATCCGCGTGGTCTGGAGCGATCATCGCAGCCACACGCAAATCAAATGGCCGCTTCTCAGGCTTCTGAGAAGCCCCTTCCTCTGGGGCTGGGGCCAAGTGGGTGAGGGGACAGGCAGCCATCACCGCCCCACGCAGGCGGAGGAAGCGGTTCCCAGGGCGGAGGCCGCACAGACGCTCCAAGGAGAGGGCAGGGCTGTGAGTGCCGTGCTCAGGTGAGACTAAGGCTTTGAAAGGAGAGACAGCCCCAAGGGCCCCAGGACATGTGCTAGTGGGTGAAATAATTAAAAAAACCTGTCTGATCTCCCACGGAGACATAAATCATCCCGGCCACTCGGGACTGTACTCACTGTCGAGCTCCTAATTCCTCACAGCTGTCCCCACGAGGACAGGTGGGGGAGGGGAGGGGTGCGAGTGTGAGGCAGGAAGAGGGGGGAGGTGGGCTGACTTGAGAGGCAGAGAGGAAGGGAGACAGAGACACAGAGACAAAGTGGGGAGGGAGAGAGGACAGAGAGAGACACAGACAGAAGAGGCAGAGAAAGCCCTGGGGACCCGTGACAGGAAGAAGTGAGACAAAGGCAGTGAGAGCCCCACAGGGTGACACAGACGGTGAAAGCAAGGGAGGGGGCTAAGATTAGGGGCCCACGTGATAGCAGCAGATGAAGAGGATTACAGAGATTAAGAAGAGGAGCGATCAAGTGAAGGCCCAACATGGCGCCGGCTGTAGCCTGTGAGCCAGGTCAGCATGAAGCAGCCCAGCAGGGGCCGCGCTGGGATCCCACCCCCACGCTCCCCACCTCAAACACACCGTGCGCTGCGTGCTCTGAGGTGGCACAGGATCGGCCCTGGGCAGGGCCCTGTCAAGCGACCACCTCACAGCCGGCCCTGTAGACCAGGAGAGTGAGGCCCGGCGGGACCAGGCGTGCAGGTCCTGTGGGGAGCCAGACGTGGCGCCAGCAGGGTCCGGAGCCGGTTCTCGACGATTCCGAGCAGAGGGGTTACGGAGGAGTCCTGGATCCCTCAGTGGCTTTTTCAGGCTTTTATTGCACCACTATATCAGAGGCGACCAGGTACATGGCAGGCAGGGGGGTCGGGAGCCAGGAGGCTTCACTCTCTGGGGCTCCTCTTCAGCGGGCGCATCTTCACTCGCTGGGCTCTCGAGCCTCTCGTCTCTGCTCCTGCTGCTGCTTCTGCCTTTTTCTCCCCCTCTGTTCTGTCTTCTCCTACTCTGCCTCTCTTCTCCCCCCCTGGCGTCCTCGTGACGCCGCCCTTACACGCCGGTATCTCAGCCCAGGCGCCCACTTGCGCACGCCCACTCAGGCACGCGTGTCCGACCGCAGGCGTCCATCATCACACCAGTGATGGAGGGCGGAAAAGCCTGGTCACTCTTCCATTTACCCTACGCAACCCACTGCATTCTGAGGGCCCTGGGCCCAGACACCCCTTCCTAGAACCCTGAAAAGTACCCTTTTGAAACTATGTTCAAGGCCACAGAGGTTAAACCCACCCCTGCCCCTACCTGGGGAAGAGCCTGGTGAGCCCTGCGGCGGGGTCGGTGAGGGGACACGAGCTGTCTGCCCCCCAGAGCAGCGGAGGAGAGGCTGTTACTCTGTTTCACAGCTGAAGAGACTGAGACACACAGGGAAAGTGTCTTCACAAGGCCCCGGACTGGTAAGAAGGGGGAGCAGGCTCCCTGAAGCCAGGGGTACTGCGGTCCCTCCAACCCTCAACTCCCTCCTCAGCACCTCCCTCTCTCACCTGTTTCCCTCCTTTGGTGCCTGAAGAGGGGAGACAGCAGCAGACACAGAGTGAGGAGGGGAATCATCCTGGCCATTTGGACACTTAGAGTCCCTTTGTGAGGTGCTGAGTGGGATTCTGCTCCACACATGCAGCGGCAGGAGAGGGGGCACAGGGCAGGTTCGGGATGGTTCCAGCAGATGGGGGTAAAGGAAGGAATCTTGCAGCCCTCAGTGGCTTTTATGCTTTTTAGTACAGAGGTGGCATCAGGTACATGGCAGGCATGGGGGCTGGGGGGCCGAGAGGCTGGCAGGCCTCCCAGCCCCGGGTGCATCTCACCCTCTCGCTGCTGCTCGTTGGTACTTGCTGCTCGCATTGGTGGCTGCTTGTTGGTACTGGCATCCTCATGATGCCACCCATATAAGCCCGTGTCCAAACTCGTGCCCACTTGCACGTGCCCACCTAGGCATGGATGCAGCACCGCAGGTGTCCATTATTATAGTAATGGCAGGAGGGCAGAAAAGCCTGAGACTTCTCAGACCCTACAACACAGAAGCCACCTAGCTAGTCAGAGATAGGGTGGGGTGCACTGCCATTCAAAGCAGCCAGGATTTTAAGCATCCTGGGCCTGCACCCTAAGATCCCGCAGTAGGCAGGATGTGGGCCCCAGGGATCCCCCCACCCTCATCCACCCAGCTGGGGGGAGGGGTGTCCCACACACTCCAGGTCCCTCCAAAAGACCCAGCATGCACCAGTCAGATGCCCTCTCTCCCTGCCTCTTCTCATCTGAAATTGGTGCTCGGAAGGTGTGGTCCCAGAGTGCAGGGGTCTCTGGAATCTGATGTAGGCCTTACACGCCAGTTGCCCTACATTTGAACCCTGGGTGTCATGGACCAACTCACGGGGCTTCTCTGGTCATCAGTTTTCTACAGCATAAGGATACTTAGAGCCACCTCAAAGGTCAGCGACAGAGGCGGGGTGGCCCCTCTTGGAAGATGCCCTCAGAGAATGCAAGGACCCTCAGACAGTACCTGTCTGCCCAGCGCTGTCCATAGGGGGTCCCCTCCTGGGTCAAGGGGTGAGGAGGCTGACTGGACCCTTTCTATCTTTGCAAATGCTGGACAGTGCTTCCTCAAGTCTGAGGGCTGGCAAGGGCCATCCAACTGGGGCCAGCTTCTCCCACCAGAGCATCAGTCTCCACTATTAAGAAGCCTGAATGTGGGTTGTAAGGGAATTCAAACCTTTTCTTTTCTTTTTCTTTTTTTAAATTGAAGTAATATTGGTGGATGACTCCATGAGCTTCAGGCTTACAGCATCATACCTCAGTGACTATATATACCACTCAGTATCCTCCACCAAAGGTCCAGTCACCATCCTCTGTCCACAGGCCCCTCTACATTCATCCCTCCCCTCTGGAAGCCACCATTCTGTTCCTAGAGCCTAAGCATTTTTTATTTATCCACTCACTTTGTGCTTTATATTCCACACATGAGTGAAATCATGTGGTGTTTGTCTTTTTCTGTCTGACTGACTTCAATGAGCATAATCCCTCAGGGCCCATCTATGTGGTTGCAGTTCACAAGATTTCCTCTCCTTTTTCTGGCTGAGTAGTATGCCATTGTGTATACATACCACATATACTTTATCCATCCATCCATCCTTGAACCCTTAAATTGTTTCCATAGCCTGGGTATTATCATGTTACAATGAACATAGGGTCAAGCTATCTTTTTGAATTGCCATTGTTGTATTCTTCAAATAAATACCCAGAGGTAGAACTGTTGCATCAAAACAACTAACTTCCGGAGGAAACGCCATGCTCTTTTCCATCATGGCTGTACGAGTTTACACTCCTGCCAACAGTGTACCTGGATCCCTTTTTCTCTACATCCTTGTCAGCACTTTTCATTCCTTGTCTTTTCAACAACAGAAATTCTCACAGGCGTGAGGTGAAATCTCACTGTGGTTTTGATTCGGTCTTCTCTAAGCAATCTACTGAATTAGATTATATCATCTACTGATTAGATGATATTTGCAAACCATTTATCAGACAAAATAGATAAATAACACCAAAAAGTCCAGATTGGTTTAAAAAATGGGCAGAGGATCTAAATAGATATTTCATCAACAAAAAACAGATGGCCCACAGCACATGGGGTGGAAAGATGTGCTTCACCATTTATCATTAGGGAAATGCAACCTGCCCCCCAGCTTCCGCCCTCACCCCCAACCCACACCCTTAAAAACTCTTCTGCTTCATTGTTGCTGTTGCTTTTTGCTGTTGGCTCTTATGGCCCAGACAAGGCCAGCGTCAAGCCATTATATCAACATTTCAGCCGGGGCCACGTTCATTACAGCATTGCCCTTCACGGAAATATTCTTCCCTATGGTCAGACTGGGGGAACCAGTGAGCTCCCAGATCCAGCGTCAGACTCACTAAGACCACTTCAGATAAATGGATGAGTTCCAGAGTTTTCATTCTCTTTGTTTTCCGCATGCCCCCAGCACCAACCACTCTTTCCTTTGTACATTCATTTCACTCTGAATCTCCAAATTTAGGTCAAATGACCTCCTCCTTTACAGACATTAAGATCTCATGTTAAAACCTTGAAGGGAAAGATCTAGTCTATTCCAGGGCCAGACTTGAAAATAAATAATAGCGAAACAACTCTCAAACCTAAAAAACATGATGCACTGCTTAAAATAGGCAGTTTAGAGCTTGAAATTCAAGTGACTCATAAACCATGCAGCTGGTGACTCCCCTCTCCTTACCCCCCTCCCCAGCTAATTGAATCAAAAAACAAAAAGCAACTTGGAACAGTCTGGTCTCTCCAAGAAGTGAAGTCTGTGCACTTCCTCTCCTTGGGCCCCAGGCTCACCCGCCACACAAGGCATATAAAAACCCCATTTGGAGAATCACTTGTTTCCCATGTGGCTCTTCAGTCTATATAATTCAAGAAACATACAACTCAGGCACCCAGGTTTGGAAGTCACCACTGACCTGGGGAGTCACAGCAGACAGGGAAGCAGAGGGTGGAGAGGTGGTTTCTCTCTCTCCAAGCCCCTGAGTGGGCTTCTTGAGATTCAAACACTTCCCACAGAGGAGGGCCACCATGCAGGGTTTAAAAGGGAAGCCATCAATTCCAAAGGGGGATCCACAGTCCGCAAAGCGATCGGGAGAAAAGGGGAGGAAGAACGCCAGCCTGTGACCGTGGTGCTCTCTGAGTGTCGGTGGAGGGAACTGTGCTGCTTACAGTTTTCTGAACTTTCCAGATGTCTCTTTCCGATCGACAGAATTATCATGTCTTTGGCAGTTGGGGTGGGGATATTGTTGGATTGCCTTTCGAGGGTCAGCTCCCCTGAGGGTCCCTGGGTGGGGATCAGTGGGGTTTTCGGTGAGCAGACCCCTGACCCCATGTGAGTCATCTAGTTCTCTGCTCATTACTTGTAACGCCATAAGGGAATTAGTTTAAAAAAAAAAGTTGATTTACCTGACGGGACAATCGCGAGAGAGGAGTTTTGTAAACATGGCATGTCAATGCTCTGGCCTGAGTGGGGCCACCGTCAGCAGCAGTTGATGGAACAGCTGGTCCAAGACACCCTCCAGGATGGGCTACAATCCAATAGCTGTTCTGCTTTCCCCCCTTGCTTATGGCTGTTCTAGTTTTCTTCGCCTTGTGGCAGGAAAATAGGGCCCTCATGAAAGTGAGGGCTAAGCGAGCTGAAAGCTTCAGAGAAAGATGGTAGGCAGGACCAAGCCCTAATATCCTGAAGCCAGAATCAAATTCAAGAAAACACTTTGTAATGCTAGCTTGTTCTCAGCGCTTTAAATATTTCCATCCTTGGGCCTCCCTGGTGGCGCAGTGGGTTAAGCAATGCACTATGAAGGTCAGCCACTGCAGCACGAGTTCGATCCCTGCTGCCGGCCAGGGAGGGGACCCACATGGTGAGGCAGACCTCTCCTGCTTCGCCCGCTGCTCCCCTCAGCAGTGTGTTTCAGTCAGTCTGCCTGTTCTGCTCCCCACTCTGTCTCTGGTGATTCCTCTCACCTCCCGCGACTCTGGCTTGTACCCCAGCTCTTGTATGCATAAATAAATATTTCCATCCTTGCAGTACACCTAGGAGACAGTTACTGTTTTTACCCCCTTCTTATAAAGAAATAAACCACAGACCAGAGAAGCTAGGTCGTTTCCCCAAGACCACACAGCAAATCAACAGCCTATTTTTTTTTTTTGTAATCATGGATTCAAATACTGGACTTAGGGGTAACACACATTCATGTCTTATTCTATAAAACCCTCAGATTACACTCAGGTATTTTAGGAATATTATATTCTACTCTCATTTCTTTTGGAACAGGTCATGAAGTTGCTCCTTTCTTGCCGCAAGTCTGCATACCTGGGTGCAACTGATGAAATGTAAGTCAGTTATTTAAGCCACGAAAACGACTCAATTGTGTGGGCTCACTGGGAGGGTCATCAGCTGGGAATTGTGTAATTCTGAATCCTGGAATATGTGGAACCTACAGTTTTTAGGTCTTTGTTAAATTATCAGATTCATTGGGATACAATTCACATATAAGGGACCCATTTAAATGTACAGTTCAGTGGCGTGTAGTATATGCACAGGGCTGTGACTTCAACCCCATACTCAACTGTAGAACAGAATCATCAGTTCTTGCCTTTTAGCTATTTCACTATCACTCTCCACTTCTCACCCTCGCATTTAGCCCCAGCCCTAGAAAACCACTTGTCGACTTTCTGTGTCTGCCCGTTGCTGCTGAGCCTACTGGCTCACAGAAACGGAATCAGACAACCTTTGTGCTGTGTGTCTGCCTCCTTTCCCTCGCCACAAGGCACGCAGAAACCACCCCTGTGACTTCATTCATCTTCATGGCCAAATGCTCTTCGCCGTATGGATGTGCCACTTTATTTACTCACAGTCCACGGGTGTCCAGTTTGTGATGAATAAGCTGCTGTAAGCGTGCGCGTACAGCTTCTGGGTGGATGTGTGCGCTCAGCTCCCCTGGGGAAGTTTCTGGGAGAGGACTGGCTGAGTCAGAGACGCTGCAGTTAACCTGTGCAGAAACCAGGGTGCAACTTGATTATTGTTGGTTCAACACTTGTACACAGGTGAAGGGGGTGCTGCAAACTGGGCCCGGGCTGTGGGGAGAGGAGCAGGGGAGCTCATGAGTTGTTTGGCCTTCCCTGGTCATATCCTTTAGACACCCTAAAACATCTTTCCTAGCAAATTGTTAGGCGTGAGGGCTAATCGTTAATGATGCTTTGACACTTTATTATTAAATATTTTGGGAGGTCCCCTCTTGAAGCAGTAACTTTGCACACACAGAGAGAACCCTTGGAATTCGCCATTTATTCTCAGCAAGAGGAGAGAATCAGAAAGGAAAAAGTAACTTTCTGCTTTCATGAGCAGAGCTGAGAAGCTGTGCTCCCACTTTCCAGGTCGGGGTGACTACAGGTGGCCCCATTACTGCCTCTGACTAATGGGCCAGGAGACTGGGAGGAGGCTCGGCTGAGCGGAGCGTGGGGCTGTCAGTCCCAGGCAGTAAGCACAGGCTGCTGCATAGCCCAGAAAGGCCCAGAACAGGCTCTGCCTCCCTCCTACCCCACGTGTGTCGTGTCCGAGGGGAGATGGGCTGAGGCCCCCTCCAAGGAAGCGGGGGCCAGGCCAGGTGCTCGCCCCTCCAGCGTTGGCTGCAGTCAGATGACAGCAGACTTCTAGGTGGGAAGTGCAACATCCTGGTGTCCTCAGCCCGTCCAGAAATCCAGATGTTTGGCGTCAACATCAGCCCCAGGCCCGGGTGATTGAATCTGACACTTTGTTAGAGCGTGTAGGCACAGCTGTCCAAAGGCAGCAGTCGGCGTCGCTGTCCCTCCCGGCTCCAGAGTGCTGTGAGTTCTGATTCCAGGCAACCTTTGGCAACTCTTCTCCATTCTTATGCTGGGGAAGCAAACCGAGAGGCCCCTCGCCTCCTTGCAGCACCAATGGGACCTGGCCTAGATGACGAGCGGTGGGCGGAGGTGTGGGTGAAACAGCGCTACGGAGAAGGGAGTGGGGCTTCTGCACTCAGTGGGGTTCAAGTAGACGATCTTTGAGGTCACTTTCCATGCTGGCTGCCAGGACTCCAAGCAAGTCCCTCCTGGAGCCCAGAGGACACTTCCGTAGGAGGCCTTGGAGGGAGGAGAGCTGGAAGAGGTTGCAGAGGGGGTCTGCTTAGCCTTTTCTCATGTCATTCTCCCAGCCCGCAGCATCCTGGGTCCCCACCTGAGGCACTGGACAGGCCACCAGTCTTTCCGGGAGCACACCATGCTCTGCAGCTCAGCTGTCTGGGGCTCCCCATCATCCCTCGCCCTTCAGCTCACTACCCCTGCTTCTTGAGGCCTTCTAGAGTCCCCCAGTACAGCGACTGCCTTCGCCTCCTGAAGCCCTGGGCTAGGGACTCTCTGCATGGTGGCCTTCCTCACCCACTCTGTCTCCCGAAGGACACGGACCAGGACTGTCCATTTCCAGCACGCCCTGCCCAGCCAGAGCCAGGGCAGGAGGAAGCTTGGTGGAAGCTGCCAGCATGGCCTGATGGGAGACTCTGTTGAGGCAGAGCCAGCCTGGGTCGGGAAGAAGGGGTGCACAGGGAGAGAGATGGTCCTATGAAGCCCAAGTTGGGTCCCTGCAGCTGGGGAGCCCTTCCATCTGTATCCCCTGAGGTATTTTTCTAAAGAAGCCATTACCTTAAGAATCAGGAGACCGTACTTAAAAATTTAGATTTTCTAGTAAGAAAATCCGATTATTCCAGCAAACGAGGCCAGAAGTGAGCGGTTGCCAGCTGGGGTCAGACATTCTTGTCCAGTGTAGGCATCAAGCAGGCCCCCTCCTGTGAGAAGTGCCTTTGGAATGGCCAGGGGAAAAGAACTTCCCCAATTTACACCTGGGGCCTGGCCAACATTTTAAATACCCTTTCCGAGCTTCCCTTGCACTTCCTGTGAGGTCAAGAGACCTCAGCTCATTTGGAGCAAACCCACAACCCCCCAGGTGCCTGAATGTTGGGCTTGCTCTGGAGCCAAGCCTCAGGGGAGCAGCACTGTTGCTCTGGCGTTTCCTCTGCTTTCCAGAAAACTGGAGTCCTGCCCAAGTCCCTGGGGCGTGTGGATGGTGGTGCTGCCCCGGCCTCCCTGCCGGGCTGGACATCTGAGACAGGAACCTCAGCCCTTCAGGCTTCACCTCGGACTGATGGCTGTTCACGCTAGTCCACTTAATGAGGTTATTTAAAAAACATCAATACCCGTCAGAAGCAGAGAGATGGGGGGGAAAGGTAGACAGAGAGGGTAGGAGGAGGGGGATCCGGAGGAACCCCAGGACACAGGTGTGATGGGTGACGTGACGTGCTATTATGGTAGGGACGATGGTTTTCCGGGGGTCTGCCTCAGGCTAAGTCAGTGAGCTGCGCCTGGAAACAGACACAGCTGGTCTCGATGCGTGTGCCTCCACTGGCCTGCGCGAAGCACCATCTGAATTCGGTAAGAAGTCTCAGCATGGAACCCTGGCCTCTTTTGGCCCAGTGCTTCCTATATGGACAGAGCATTGGGCCTTTGGGGGAGCAGATTGGTGGGGTGGGGTCTAGGTGGGGTTCAGAAGCTCAGGGGCCAGCACTGCCCTGGCGCCCGCCTAGGATTCCACTCTTCCTGTCTGCCCAGAAGGACATGACCTCAGTCCCTGGTGCTGCAAGAGCGCTCGGCTGGGCAGGAGCTTCTGGCCACCCTGCAGTCCAGAGGTTCCTCTGGAAGTGAAAGGCCTGCGGGTGGCGGGGGAGTGGGGGGGTGAGTGGGGGGGCTGGCCTCTCTCTCTCTCTCCCTCCTCTCTCCTTCCTCCTCTCCTTCCTCCCTCCCCTCCATGCCCGGGCCATGTTCTCTGGGAGAGGCCCCCTAGGGGAGAGCTCCCCACCACCGTGACCACTCCCCGGGGCCCTTAGGGGTGTCTTTGTCTTTGCTCAAGCCCGCAACGTACAAATCAATAACAGAGTCCACCAAGTGACTCCACTAAGGAAAGAGAAATGAGCAGCTGCACCAGCAGCAAAAGGTTAACTCCACTAAGTCTTTCTCCTGCTTGGCCTGCCCACCCGACCCCGAGGAGGTTGACAGCGCAGTGGGCAGCCTGGGTGGTCGGGCAGCCGCCCCGTGCCGGTGACTGCAGGCAGCCGGGACCGCTGCTCTCCGTCTCCCTAATGAACTCTGACTCTCCTGGAAAGCATTTGTTTGCACAAAATGTAACTGGGGGAGGAACGGGCCAGGGGAGAAGGAAGGGCTCAAAGCCATTGCCATGGTTCTAGGAGCTCCTGGGAGGCACCCGGGGTGCCCTGCGGGCAGGCCTGCCCCTTCTGCGGCTGGGCCTACGGCTAGGGAGTCTGGTTCTGGCTCAGGCTGCAAGGCATGCTGGGACCTCCACTGTGGGCAGCCACAGGCCAGAGGGAGCTGCTCTTGCGGTAGGACATGCCTCTAGGGGAGGGGGTATCCACCCTGTACCCTGTTTTCAAAGGGGCTCAATGCCCCTGACGTTGTTCTGACCACCCCAAAGATGCTCAAGGAGTCTGAGCTGCTGGAAGCAGCGTTGGGGTGAAGAAGGAGGTTCAGGGTTCAGGCCAGGGCAGAAGACGGTTCCCAGGCACCGTAATTAAATGGTGAGGGGACAGAACTGGAAGCAGCCTGTGGGGTCTTGGGGAGAAGAGGATGGGCAGGGGTTGCCCCAGCTGGCAGGCTCAGCTCAGGGGTCTGGGCCTGCGTGCGGAGCCCTGGGGCCTGCCCTCGCTCCCAGCCGTCTGGTCATCTCCGCTTCTCAGACACTCATCACACAAGCAGCCTGCCCTGCCATTCCTCTTCAGTCCATGCCTCTTCTCCACTTTTGGACTCACCTTCTGCTCTTGCACTTGACTCTGAGGACCCCTCTCGGCTTTGAGCGGTCACTGCCCACACGGACCACAAAGCAACGGCCGCGCCTTCCCAGAGCGTCAGAATGAGCAGCCAGGGCGGGGCCGTCAGTTTGATTGTGGCGCTCCACGCCCTCCCCATCAACCTTCCTCCACCCTGCGGCCAGACCCCTTGGCAATAGACCCCATGAGTGACTCTTCCACCTCTGAGTTTGCTTCTTCGCGCAGAAATTGGATGGCCTTTCTGTCGTCATAACCAATTTCTCCGGGCAGACTGAACGTGCGCTGGGCCCCTCCCAGCCTCCACCTGCCTCTTTCTTCCTCACTCGCCAGGTGGTAGGAAGGTGGCCGCTGCTCCGCTTTCCCCACACCACCCAGAAGCAGGCTGGGTGAGCGCACACAGGCAGGGCTGGTAGGAAGAGACAGGGTGAAAGTCTGGGTGTGCTTTGGGTTGGTGGCCTCACAGGGGCAAGCCTCGGTTTACTGGTTCTAGAGCTGGGACAGAGCTGGAACCCAGCCCCGAGGACTGAAGCGACACAGTGTGTACCCGAGGCGGGCAGCAGGAAGCCCTCGGAGCACTGTGCTGCTCCTAAGTTTTTCTCTTGCGTCTTGCACCTTCTTGGCACCTTCTGGTTCCCGCCGTGTATTAATCAGGGGAGGGTCCCAGGTTCTGAGGAGGATCTCTCCAGGGATTCCACCAATCTCTGGAACCTCCCTCTTCTGCTTGTCCTTCTGAGACTCCAGTCGCTGCCAGTCCGTGGGCTGGGATGAGAGGAGAGAGGAAGGGGTCATGGGGTAGGTGAGTGGGGGCCCTGCACCAGCATCTCTTGCTGGGGGGACCATCCCCTGCAGTAGCTCTGGGATCCTGAACTTGGGCTGCACAGACACTCCTGGGACTTGCTTCCAGGCAACCAGGAAAAGCAAGCTCTTCTGTGCCTGCAAGCAGAACAGCACCTTTTGTGAATTTTTATAGATATTTTGTATTAGTTTATTTTAATGTCCCTCTATCCCTAACTTTTTAAATCAGCAATAGGATTTTGATCTTGTAAAATGCTTTTTCTGCATCAATTGATATGATCATAAAATTCTTCTTTTTAGCATTGATTGATTTGGAAATGTTGAGCATTCCTGAAATAAATCCCACCTGATTACATTGTATGCGATGTTGGATTGCATTCGCTGATATTTTCACATGAATTATTCCTTCTAAGTTTATGAAAGATATTGGTCTGTGGTGTCCTTTTTCTACTGTCTTTATCTGGTTTTGGCATCAGGGTAATACTTCATAAAATGAGTTGGGAAGTGTTCCCTTCTCTTCCACTTTTTGGAAGACTTATGCAAAGTTGATGTTAATTCTTCTTTAAATATTTGGTAGACTTCTCGGTGAAATCATCTAAGCTTGCAGATTTCCTTTTATGGATGTTAAATCACAACTTCAATATTTTATTGTTATAGGGCTATTTAGAATGTCTGTTGATCTTGGCTGTTTTGGTAGTTGTTTAGAGAAAGTGGTCTATTTACTTTTATGTTGGGAAATTTATAGGTATAAATTTATTTATTTGTATTCTCTCATAACCTAAATTGTGGCTCCAGTTTCCATACTAATGACCCTTATTTCATTCTTGAGACTTGTGGTTTGGGCCTTCTGTACTTTAATTTTTTGTTAGACTTCCTACAGGTTTATCAATTTTGCTTTTTGTTTTTTTTTTTTTTAAAGTTTACTTATGCATTCAAGAACTGGGGTACAGACCAGAGGTGTGGCGTGGGGGGAGGTGAGAGGATTCACGAGAGATAGATTGGAGAACAGAACAGGCAGATTGACTGAGGGGAGCAGCGGACAAGGCAGGAGAGGTCTGTTGTGCCATGTGGGTCCCCTCTCTGGCCAGGGATCAAACTGATGCCACAGTGGCTGCAGATGCTTCATAGTGTGGTGCTTAACCTCTTGCGCCACCAGGGAGGCCCAGTTTTGCTTTTTAAAGAACCACCTTTTTGTTTCTTTGATTTTCTTTTTTCTATTTTTCATTTTCTTTGACTTGTGCTCATTTTCTTCCTTCTTCTTACCTTTATTTAGCTCTTTTTATAGTTTCTCAAGGAACTCAGGTTATTGACTTGAGATCTTGCCTCATCAATCATTGAGTGCTATAAATTGCCCTCTCAGCTGTATCCCACAATTTTGATACTTGTCTTTTTTGTTTTCAATCATTTATATGTGTTTCAAAAGTTTCCTTTAAGACTTCTTAACCTGTGAATTACTTAGAACTGCGCTGGTTAATAAACCTTTGGAGACCTTTCTTTTGTCATTCTATTATTGATTTCGTAATAGAGAACATGAGCTGTATGATTTCAATTTAAAAATTTTAAGGCTTGTTTTACAGTCCAGGATATGATCTACAGGGATGATTATTTCATGGGTGCTTGAAAATGCTTGGGGCTTGAAAGGCTCTTAGGAAAATTTTCTAGAGAGAAAAATTGCAACTGATCACCTATCCCCTATTAGACAATCATATTTCTCCATTTTTGTTAATCCAGAAGGAATTATCATAATGATATTAATCCAGTTTCATGATGGTATCCTGAACTCACAATGACTTCTTCACACCTACCACAGAAATGCGGCATATGGTACATCTTTATTTTCTTCAAAGGGGGAGCATAAATGCTGACTAACTCCAGCTATTGTTAGAGAAGTAAAAATGTTAAATCATGTATAAGGAAGGGTTGAATCTGACAGCTACTATTTATTACTCAGCAATCATGCTTCATTTTTCCCTTGCTATTTCCACACTGTTTCTGTTCAGATGCCCCAGAGAAGGGTGACTCTGTCCATAGCTCTGATTCATCCATGAAATTGGTGTGATCTCATCCCAGGCCTGGGGTAATGCACACATGATGCCTGTGCGACTCTGGCCAATGACTCTCAAGCCATGTCTACTGGGTAACTTCAAGGAAAGCAAATCAATTGAAGATTTTTAAGTAACTGAATACAACAACCTAAGTTATGCCTTAAGGAACTAGAGACTAGGAGCAAACAAACCCAAAGCTAGGATAAGGAGATCATAAAGATTGGAATAGAGATAAGTGGAACAGAGACTACAAAAGCAGTAGGGAAAAATCAACAAAAGCAAGAGTTGAGTCTTTAAAAGTATATTTAATACTTAATAAAAGGAATACTACATTTATAGAGAAAAACAAATCCATAATTAGTATATATCAGCAAACACCTCAAAGACTGAAATACTAATTAGACTTAAAAATAAGAAAGACTATAGAATAAATGGTATGATTAAAAACTTGAATAACTTTGCAACTCACAAACATAAAGCACATATCACAGTGATGAAAACTGATCACACGTTTGACCAGAAAATCCCCCCAAATTCCACATAACCAACCTCATGCAGACTGCATTCCCTCTTCATGAGATATTAAAATTAGAAATCAACAACAAAATCTGTAGCTAAAATTTTTTGTTTGAAAACAAAAAACCATACTTTTAAATGATACGTGTATTAAAAAAAATCATGATGAAAATGCAATTTTCAACAAATGATAACACTAGCTACCTATAAAAATATGGAATACAACCAAAATACTGTTTAGAGGAAAACTCAGTTTGAATGCATTTAGTAGACAATAAGGAAGACTGAAAAAAGAAATTAGAAAAAGAGGCAAAAATTAAATAAATGAAAATTGGAAATGAGGTAGTGCAGACAACAGAGATAATTCATAAAGAAAAGTTTATTTGGAAAGAGATGATTGTTTAATCATCTCTCAATTTCTTTAATTGAACCAATCAATTAAAAAAGAAGGTAAAGAAAAACATTCTGGTAATCAGGAAAGAGAAATAACTAGACACAGAAGAAATTTCTTTGATCAAGAAAGATATAATGAACATCTTTGTTTAAAATTTTTGAAAGAATAAAGAAAAATATAGATAATAAATGCCAAAATTGACACAGTAGTGGAATATTTCAATAAATCAACAATTGAGAAAATCAAGTGGTAATTCACAATTTCTCATTGATTTTTAATGTACATTTTTTATAAAATTGTCAAAGATAATTTCTATTTCTAAAAGATAGTCTATATAATAGGAAGTGATTAAAGCTATTTATATGCTAGGCAAATATAAATTTAGATGAATAAGATCTTGATTTAAAATTAGAACTGGATATCTCCATAAGAAGAGAAAAAATACTCAGAAATGTAAATGACACAATACTACAGGAAATTCTAACAATTCTAATCCAGTAGTGTACTAAACTAATCATTTGTCGTGACCAAGTCAGGTTAATACCAGGAATGCAAAGATGGTTTGTCAACTAGAATATGATATAATTCATATTCTCATTAATATGTTAAAGGAGAAAAGTCACAAGAACCTTTCAAAATATATAGAAAAAAGCATTAAATCAAATTAAAAAACACATTCGCGGGCCTCCCTGGTGGCTCAAGGAGTTAAGCATCGCACTATGAAGCTATTCACAGCCACTGCAGCACGAGTCTGATCTCCGGCCAGGGAGGGGACCCACATGGCACAGCAGACCTCTCCTGCCACGCCTGCTGCTCCCCTCAGCAGTGTGTTTCAGTATATCTGCCTGTTCTGTTCTCTAGTGAATCTTCTCACCACCCCCTGCTCCATACCTCTGGCCCCAGTTCTTGCATGCAGAAATAAATCTTTAAAAGAAGAAGAAGATTCAGTGCAAAGGAACCCTCGGAAGCAGGCATGAGCATTAATCAGTGGCAGTGCTTGTGAGGGCAGCTTCACGATGCCAGCTGTGAAAAGACAAGTTCCAGATGAGTGTCATTAGGGAAGGAAGCACTGTAGGTGGAAGAAGACGTGAGAGCAAGGAAGTTTTAGCTTGTGTTATTTTTAGTGGAGAGACCTACCTGCAAAAAAGCCAGTGGGAGAGACCCATGTGAGAGGCAGGAGGTGGGAGATGTGTGCCAGCGAGTGTATTTAGCCTGGAAAGGGGAGGGCGTTTCTGTCTGTTTCTTCACCACTGTCTCCGGGTGCTTCATTTTAGGACGCTGGTAAACAGCAACCAGAGACTCCATGGCACCCTCACACCTGTAAAGGTTAAAGTTAGGTCACTCAAGGAAAAGGAAGTGGCGTTTGGGGGGTTCTTTTGGAGGCTCCAAAATAAGACCGGAAGGCTCAAGCAGAAGTCCTCCTGCAGCCCACGTTAATAGTGTGTTTGTGCAACGCAACCCCATGCTCATGTCTCTGGGGGAGCGTGCACCCAGTGAGCGGTGGGATGCCCTGGCAGCTTGGATTGACAGAGGGGTGGTACCTGTAAAAGCGTGATTCTGCTGACCTGGCCAGGTCTCCCCAGCCCCACGTGTCCCTTCACTTCCTGCTTAAAACCTCAAGACTCAAAGGGACAGAAGAAGTTCCACTTGGAGCTTAAAGGGTGGAAGTCTTGAAGCTGAGACCAAACAGTAGGAGGACGGGGTTGGGGGGCACTGGGCAGTGGCGGAGGGGACAGGTGTGTAACCCAGACAAGCAAATTGGTTGGGGCCAGGAAGTGAGCAAAAACAAACCCCAGGTCCCAGAACAGATCCTGTGATCCAAGTCACGGTGCACACTTGTTATCACATCTGGAGCGGGAGCAGAGAGAGAGGCTGCAGGGAACAGGGTGGAAGCAAGGAGGAGCTTCTAGGCCTCGGTGTTAGCAGTTACATGGGGCTGGGCTCCCTTCTATCTGTCCAGCTAGCTGGGGCAGGCCAAACAGAGAGGCACGGCCCAGAGGGGTCCATAGGGCCAAGTGAACCGACAATTAGAGACACAAATGTTCTGTGAACAAAAATCTGGGACTTGTGGAACAAAAATAAAAAGGAGCCAGTGGCTGTCCAGAATCCAGGAACAACAGCTATAAAACGCTAGCATCTGTTAGGACTCAGTTAATTTGGCAACGCCAACTGTGGCCCCATGAGGCAGGAGAGGGGGTGGGGTTTGAGTGTGGCTGGAATCCTCAGATGACACCCTCAAACTGAGAGTCCTGGGCCTGCCGAGGACGGAAGTAACCGCGTCCACAGAGTTGAGTGTTTTCTGCTCTACCCATGCATTTCTGTCATTATATCTGACGCTAAAGACTGCTGAAGAGTTCCAGAATATTCTCACCACACAAAGGATTCCCGGGCTCTGGAGTCTGATTGCTTCAAAGAACCTATATGACTTCCGGGAGAGGTGCCAGTGCCTTTTTCTTTGACAAGAAACGCAGCCACCCCTGGATTATTTCTTACACTGTGGGTGTAATTATCACCACCAGGGCATGCGAAAGGTTTTCCCCAGGCAAGCGAGTTTGTACCCATGAGGAAGATGACCCTGGTGAACATGTGTGTGCCTGTGTGTGACTGCGAGTTTCTGTGTGTGAGAGAGTGTGCGTGTGTCTCACCTCCTGTGTGGTGCCGCTTGTCTTTGGTGTATACCTGTGCGCAGCCCACCTGGAACAGGCAGGGTCCTGCAGTCGCAGTCTGAGAAACAACACAAGTTAACAACATAACAGACCTCTCCGCTTTCAGATGCCAGGGCCTCACCAAATCCCCCGCCCCCAGCGCCCTGGGGAACGCGGACTGTAAGCATCGTTGGTCCATTCAAGCGGAAACCTGGGAGCAGCGATTCTGACAGGGCTCCAGGTGCCCGGCCACCGTGGGCTGTGATTAGACGCCAATCTCCTTCCCAGGACACCCAAGCCGGCAGGCTTGTTTTCAGTCAGACAATCAGCCACTGTCCCTGCCTGGTGGGCTGTTCGGCTGCCTCCCCGGGCTGATGCAGTCACAGACTAGGAATCCCAGAAGCCCTCAACAGCGCCCTGGGCCTCCAGAGATGTCCCTGCGTGACTGGCCCCACTGCCCAGGGTGCCCACATCAAAGGTGGGCAGGTCAGAACCCACTTCCCCTTAGTCACAAGCACAAGCTAAACAGTCTCAGGTGCCCCTGAATGTCCCTCTGCCCATGTTTGTTTCTGTGTTTATTCCACAAATAAGTCCCAGCATTTCCTATGACTGGAAAAAGGCACCGCAAGCACTGGCATGTATCTAACAACCACCAAGGAGAAAAACAAAACAAAGAAAAAACAGACTGTCCAGGGACAACAGCACTCCACATCTGTCCCCCTTGATCCAACAGGAAAGGTGTCCTTTCAGCTGGTACCGCGGGGAGCTGTGCGGTTGCTCACGCTCACCTTCCAGTTGCAGCTGCGCGATTATATCTTGGCGAGGGAGACGGCTGGCGGCCATTTTGTTTGAGATTGGCAGCAATAGACTAAATGTGTTTCGACAGCTCAGGAGGTTCTCTGGTCCTCAAATTAACTCTCAGAGAAGCACAGGAGGGGATAGTGGGATGGAACCTGGACTCTGACCCTGCAAGGCCAGACTGTGCTCAGACTGGGCCTGCAGAAGCCACAGATGTTGGCATGGCTCAGGTGTTTACAGATGCCTAGGAACAAATCTTGGAGACAGCCTGCTGGGAGCCCCTGTGGAGTGTGGCCCTCCATCCACAGTGGGTGGGACCGCTCTCCACCATGCCCAGCAAACACTGAAGCAGGCAAGAGCCAAGCCTGCAGGGACCATGATCATCTCTTCTGCCACCACAAAAGACCTATTGATTTCATTAGGTCATTCCCATCCTTGGGTCTAATTGAACTCTGTAGGGTAATTTCTTCCAAATGGAACTCAACAGTATGTGCCAGGGCACCCCCCCTGGCTAATTACTTGTGCAAGAATCTGTGAGTTCATAGCTTCCTGTGGCCCTAATAGTAGGACTTGTTTGTCCACTCTGGGTGACCAGTGGCTGAGGCGCCCAGAGGTCACTGAAAGCCTCCAGGGCCAAGAGGCTTGCTTCCGCCACACTGGGTGTTTATTAATTCAAGCTCCAGCTATTTGGAGACAGTGAGTGCTTTATGAATAAAGACATTATACTTATTAATAGGGACGGTAAACCAACCTGGAAATGTAGTCTGAATTTTCACCCTGGCTCTGGATGTACTTGGGATATCAGGCCGGAAGGCATTATTTCCTGTCAACCATTTAAACTCAACCCCAACCAACCAGGAACATCATGAATAAATACACAGGGACCCGTTAAACATGGAGCTGTGGGCGAAAGTGAGTTTATCCCTCCCCAGGTCAGTATCAGATGTTCACTTCATTGTCCATGGGGGATGTGGTAAACAGTCACCAGGGAGCTTCCTACCCTTTTAATTACAGGGGTACTTGAAGCAGATGTTCAGTGTGTAGGGAGGTGTGATAACAGCTTTGGGGCCCTGGCCATTGAGGCTGAAAGAATGGAGAAGACCCGGTAGGCCAGAGCATGAGAAAAATTACTGCAGAGACAACCTGTTGGGTCTCAAATCTCCTACCTGAAGCAGCCCCTTCCTTAGTCCCTGCCTCTGGCATAATATAAAGCTATTTTAAACATTATTAAGATGTGTTATTTTCTCTTTTTTCACTTTTATTTATATATTTTCTTCATCAAACAACAGTTTTTATTATATATATTTTTATTAGATTTATTTAATTGTATTTGACATCATTTGTGGTCCCCAGGGAGTTCACACCACCATTTCACCCATGTGCCATAGCCTCAGTCCCTTGTGCTCCTTCTACCCTCATCCCAGTCTCTGCCTTCCCCTGCCACCCATCCCCCAATGATCCCTTTGGTTTATCTTTTACCTTTTGATCTTGTTGAGTTTGTTTGTTTGTTTTTGGTTGTAATTGCTCATTTCCTTGAGCTTCCTCTTGTTTTTTTTTTTCTTCTTTTTTTATTTTTTGTTGTAGTTGTTGCTCTTTCACATTCCTCCGAAAAGTGAAGCCATATGATATTTTTCTCTTGCCTTCTGACTTGTTTCACTGAGTATAATTCCTTCTAGTTCCATCCATGTTTCTGTAAATGGTCCTAGTTTATCATTTTTGATTGCTGAATAGTATTCCATTGTATATACTTTATATATTTTTGTACAATGTTTGATTTCTCCTTACCACCACCAAGACACCTGTGAACCATCACCATGGGCTCTTGTGCTTTCCCTTCAAGTGTGTTATTTTCAAGCCCGATTCTAAATATGTTTAGAAAAACGCTTCTGAAGTTTCCTCAATCTGTTTCCTAACTTCACTTTCTGCAATTTTTTTTAAATGCCCTTGTGTATTTTCTCACAATATAGGATTTCTCCCTTCAGGTGCAGTCACCATAGTTTTCTCACCACCAGAATGCCCAAAGCCTTCCACCACTCTCTACCACACTCTCCTCACCCACTGTTCTCTACTCTCCTTCTCCCCCTCCCCCTTCTCCTCTCCTGTCTCAGATGTAAGGTCTGCTTTCAAGGGTTAGCCTTATAGTTTCTCTACTAAACTTCGCTTTTCAGAGATTGACACCAAGGCAAGAAACATCCCACCTATCCCAGCTGCAACTAACTTACATGACTTTCATTCACTCTGGGAAACTCTGGAAAACACACATATGCAAACTTGTTGAAAATAACTGGCAGGATGGCTACAGGTAAAGATAGAGCTTTTATCTTTTACTTTGGGATGTAACAGAACTTAACCTTTCCATGGGAGCTGGAGGAGGACAAGCATAATAAATATAAGAACAAGAATCAATACAATCTAAAACAGAAAAACAATAGATTAAATCAAGAAAGCTAACATGGTTCTTTGAAAAAGTGAATAAATGTGATAAACATTTAACCAGACTGACCAAGAAAAACAAGGTGCAAGAAACAAAATCCCAACTTTAGGGCAGAGGGGGATTTTAAAGACATCAGTAGACTAGTAAAGGAAGACTATGAATACCATTGTCACACATATTCAACAACTTAGATTACCACAAATTACCAAAATTAAATAAAGAAGAAATAGATGATCTAAATAGGCCTATGTATATACCAAAGAAATTGAATTTGTAGTTTTAAAACCCTCCAAAAAGACAACCCGCGGACCCAAATGATTTCACTGGTGGATTTGACCAACATTTAAAGGAGGAATAACAATAATTCTTTATAAATTCTTCTAAGAAATAAAAAAGGAGGGAACCTTTAATAACTCATTTTAAGAGGCTAGTGTTATACTCACAGCTAAAGCAGACAAAGACAAATACAAGAAAAGAAAACCACAAACCAATATCCCCAGGAATATAGATCCAAAAATCTTCAATAAAGTATTAGCAAATTTAGCATAGGAATAATAAGAAGAAGAATACATCACAATCAAGCAGAGTTTATCCTGAGGTTAAGATGGCTCAATACTTGAAAACTAATAAATATAATTCACATTAATAGTCTGTATTAGTCAGGATTCTCCAGAGAAACTAACAGGATACACACACACAACAAAATAATGAAGAAGAATTTGTGCCAATTACAGTCCTCATTTGTGTAGCTGGTCACATGGCCGTAGCTAATTTTCATAATGACTTTCTTTGACTGCCTGTTTCATATTCCCTTTGCCTTCCTCTGATCATGACCTCAATAGGTGATTTTTTTTTTACTGGGGAGGTGGGGGTAGCCCAAATATTAACTGATAAAAAGTCTGGGTTATTAGTAGTCCTACTTGGATTGAGTTGTTGCACATTTCCTTGAATGGAAATCACAGGTATGGTAAAGCTAAAAAACACTGTAAGGAATCTGGAGTTTTCCTTACCTTTAATGTTCCATTTCTCCTCATAATTCAGAAACATGAAGAGCCACATGGAGTGAGGTAGGAATTTTAACTTAGAGTTCAATGGAATCATTCTGTGTCTCTGTGTGAAACCACTCCTTCTTTGGAAATAAGGCCTCTAAGCCCTGGAATATAAGGTCACAGGGACAGGAAGCAAAAATTTCACTACCAGAACACTATTACTGGGGTGATAATGAGTAGCACCACTCCCATTTTTAGCTCTTGATTCCTGGACCCATGAATCCCGCTGATGAGAGAACAAATGTGTATATTGGGTGTCGATGCAGAGCAAATGCAGCCCTCTGAAGAACATCGCCCCAGCCCTGGGGGTACTTTCCCCCCATAACTGTAACTGAGTTCAAAAGACCATTCTACCATCTATAAAGTCTGTTGCTATGTGTGGGGGAGGGCACGGCCCTATCAGTGAACTCCATGAACACGGGCCCATTGTCACACTTCATCTGTTGTGAAGCAAGTTCTTTGATCAAAAGCAACACTATGTGAAACACCATAATAAAGAGTAAGTCTTTCTTTAAGTCCACAGATGGCAGTTTTGGCAGAAGCATCATGTACAGAGAAGACGACTCCATCTCCAAAGTGCTCCGTATTCCATGTTGAAAATGGTCCAATGCAATCAACCAGGGAACCTTAGAAGAGACTGGGACTGACTTAGTAGGAATCGAACACTTAACTAAGGGCCACCAAATACCATATGGTCTGAGTTGCCCATCATGAACTGGATATGGTCTCATACATCCTCTCTGCTTTCCCTAGAAGACGGCAAGGGTACTCCCAGTTACCTGTAACCACCAGATAGCTGGTTATCGCCCCACAAATGAGGCACACAATGGATCGGTATTGGTCTCTACTGCTGGCAGATTGAGCACTCCATCTTGATGAGTGGAAATCTGTGTTCCCAACCCAGGCATAACCTCTATTCCTGCCACCATAGTCTCTTTGTTCAAGAGCCCACGGGTAGTGACAGGAGTGGCTGGGGAAAGAACTTGACCTTTACCCACAGAACAGGTCATCTGACCCACTTGGTTATTAGACATCTCCTCTGCTGAGGTGGCCTTTTTGTAGGTATTGACATGAGACATACCTTTATTTGTTTGACTATCCAGACATGTGTATCTACTTTCTTATGACCAGTTTTCCAATTGTATTCCACCCAAGTGCCTGCCCATCCTCTTGAAGCACTGGTCACAGATCATGAATAAAGTTTCATGTCTGACATCTCTTGTTTTAAGCAAAATGAACAACCAAGTATTCTGTTTGATGTTCTGCCCACTGAGAAGTTTTCCCTCCACTGCCACCCTTTCGGATATTCCAGAAGGGGACTATCGTGCAGTAGCTGTCCTCTTCTGAGTGATATCTGCGTAGTAAATGCAACTGTCTGTAGTCATCCCCACTTTTCTCTGCCAACTAATTGTAGGGTCATAGGCGCAGACTAAGAGAGAGAGGGTAGTGCAGCAAGAGTGGGGAGGATGGTCCTTCAGGCCACTTCATGGAAGCAACTTGTGCCTTATCTAACATGTATCATGCTTCCATTTGATGAGCGAGCACTGCTGTGCACACCCCACTTTCTGGTTTGCTGTGTTATGTAATGCCTACTCCATGATGGGGAGCTCAGGTTAAAATGGAAGTTGGTGGCCTGTGGCTGATCCTCTGTCTCTACCAAAGCCCAGTGGCAGACCAAGAACTGTTTCTCAAAAGGAGAGCAGTTATCTGTAGAAGGTCAGGTTTTGCTCCAAGTCTGAGTCTAGTTCTAGGTCTACTAGCAAAAGGAGTTTGTTCACATGCACTGTAAATCAGCTACTCACTGAAAAGTTCTGGGTTTGTGTTTTTCAGCAACCTCAGTCCTAAAGCTCTAAAAGATAAGAATCTCCTTCAGGGCTAATGTCAAAGCTTTCAGGCCATTCATTCAGCACTTAAGCTGAACTCCAGTTTCCAAGGTCATCTTTTCTCTCCCCACTTTGCCCAGCCATGCTATGAGCAACCAGCCAAAGTCATTACATTCATTAGTTTGACAAAAAAGTTTAAAACTATGATAGTCACTCAGATCCTTAGTTCTTATAAGTACTGGAGAAGGATTATCCAGTGGTGATATGTTGCTTGTCTCTATTTCAGATCATGCCATAGACTTGATGTTCTCTTTACTGTCAGATAAAGTAATCAGTGTCTTCTAAGCAGATTAAGCAGTCAATTCCACAAATCCTAGAACCAATTCAGAAAATAATGTAGGAAGAATTGCATTATCTGATTTTAAAACATATGATTAAACTCCAGTAATCAATATGATGTAGTATTGACAAAAGAATAGGCACACACATCGAGGAACAGAATAAAAACACAGAAATAGACCCATAGGAATATGGCTACCCAAATTTTGATAAAGTTGCAAAGGCAGTCCAGTGGAGAAAGAACAGACTAATCAATAAATGGTTCTATGAAAAATAATAATAAAGAACTTAGAGCTATTTATCAAATAGGTTTAAATTAACCCAACTAGAGTCATATTCCTGAATGTGATAAATTAAAACTTAGGAAAAACTCTTCGTGACCTGAACCTAGGTAAAAAATTCTCAGATAGGAGGCCAAAAAAATTTTTTCCATAAAAGAAAATATTTGATAAATTAAACTCAGTCAAAATTGAACACTTTTGCTCTGCAAATGACATTGTTAAAAGAATAAAAAGACGAGTCACATACTGGGAGAAAATATTTGCAAGTATCAAAAATCACATCTCCAGAGTACATAAAGAGCTTAAACAATAAGAAAAAATAATTTTTAAAATGGGCAAAACATTTGACCACATACTTCACCAAAGAAGATACATGGTATAAATGGATGTTCAAAGTCAACTATTGGGGTGATGCTCAACTGCTAGGGAAATATTAATTAACCACAATGACATGCCACTCTGCTCCTATTAGAATGACAAAAGAACGTGAACAATACCAAGTTTGGGTAAGAACAGAAAACATCTAGAACCATCAACCACATTGTGGCTAGAAGGGAAAATGATACCTTCATTCTGGAAAACAGTTCTGCAGCTTGTTAAAAAAAAAAAAAAGTTGATGCACCTGACAACTTGGATGAATTCCTAGAGCATGATGCTAAGTGAAAGAAGCATTCTCAAGAAGGACCTACTGTGTGACCCCATTTACATGACTATGGAAAAAGCAAAACTATTAGAGAACAGAATTGCCTTAGGTTAAGGGCAGAGGAGGGTTTGGCTACAAGAAGCAACACAGAGATTTTTTTGGGGGTGTTGCAACTGTTCTGTGTCCTGTCTGGGAATGTGGTTACAAGACTCAATACACGTGAAAGTTCACAAAACTGTTCATGAAGAAAAGTTAATTTTATTGTATGTAAATGAAAGCATTGAAATATATATGTTTCAAATTATACATGTATGTATAGAACATATATGTGTGTTCCATACATACATTTTATCTACACATATTTCAAATCTCTAAAATCCTGTAGTATAAAACATTTCCCAATGCACGCGAAAATTTTTTAATGTGGAAAAAAGAGAAAAATCATTTTAGAATGTTTAATTATACATAGTTTATTGATAAATAGAGTGTATGTTTTACAAAATTTTTTGTGGGCATTGGATTCCTAAAATTACAGCTGTCACATTTCTTGGGTATAATTAGATGTGGAATAGCATTTTACATTGTTTAAAAAGAGGGAGTGTGGAAGAAACGTCAAAGCTTTTCTGTCTGGTTTAAATGATAGGTCAAACGGCACAGAAATTTCTCTGGTTTGGGAAACTGGCATTTGGGACCAGATTGTCCAATTATCTGGGCCATCAGCCTCAGGCCCGGGCTGTCCACAGTGATGCTTTCTAGGCCTGAGGCCAAGGCCTCTAGGTCAGGAAAACCTTCACTGACGTCAGGAGGCTGAAGTGGAGAGCAAGAGAGGGGTCGGTGGCTTCCTTGCAGAAGTTTCACCCAGACTGTTCAGGGTAAGAATTTTTACCTTTTCACACCAGTTCGCTGGGACAGGGCCTGCAAGACGTGGTCATAAATCCTAGCATGTACTTGGGGGCGTCCAGGACTATAGAACTGGAAGGCTCTGTCTTGTCCTCTTTCCAACAGAATATCACCTCCCCAACAAAGCCCACAGTGAAATCCCCCCAAGCTGTGGAACCCCCAGCTGAAGCGCCCCCATCCCATTAAGCCAGGCCCTCAGAGGCAAATCCATTTGTATCCCAAGATAATGCTCAGTTTGAAAATCCGGTTTCTTGAAGAGGCTCCCATGCTTCTCACTAATAGATTAGAAGCTGGTCTTCAGAAAGCCTTCACCAGGTAGTCGGCAATGACTTGCCAGTGCTTTGCTTTGTCACTCTTGACCGGGAGATTTATAGCTTGAACATTGTGCCAGCTTCTTGCAACAGCCCCTGCAGCCTGGTGTGAAAGGCTCTAGAAACCACCCACCCTCTCCACCCTCCTCCACTGGCCCCCAAAGGTGAGCCAACTTATTACAATGCAAATGTTCATTAGGCTGGGGTCATCCACTAAGTCATCACCATGCAAGTGGCTGACTATTTTATCAAGGAGAGCCCCAGAGAAAGGGGACTGAGAAGTTTTGACATTGGGAAAGAAATATCTGGAATGTAGGCTTTGGGGGCAGTTCATGTAAGAAGACTCCAGCAATGAACTGGAGACCTGAGAGAGGGGAGCCTCAAGGAGAGCAACCCTGAAGCTACTTACATTTTCAATGCAGAAGAGCATTTCTCCAAAGCACCTGGCTGTGCTTCTCCCCTTGAGTCACTGCACTGAGTGAGTTAAGGAAACCGCCATGGTTCCTGGCTCCCGGCAACGAAGGCATCAGCACACAGTACACAGTGCCAGATGGAAATATTAGAAACAGACATCAATTAATAAACTGGAGGTTTACGTTTTTACATTAATGAAAAGCAAATGGGTCAGTGTGTTTGGTGGAGGGATGTGTGAGGAAGGAATTGCAGTGGGAAATCAACACCCCTTATCTAAATACTGGGGAAATTTCTTAGTGGGTATGGATCTCAGAAATGTTTTAAGGACTGGGAGGCAGAGGGCTTTGGTGAGCTGGCAGGGAGAGGGCATTCCAGTACAGACATGGCTTTGGAAACAGTGGAACAGGAATGGAATATGAGAAGATAAAGGAATTGAATATATAAGTGCCAGGTGGCTACAGACAAGATTGGGGTGTGGGGGGGTTAAGGACAAAACTTGTAAAGGATATAGCCCAGTGTGGCATCTTACCTGGTCCCTTAGCTGTCCTCTTGATTTGGGGTGACCATCTCAGACCTCCAGTTCCATAAAGGGAGGGACCCACAAACAGAAACAGTGCTCCTTGAGCCAAGAACACCATCCTGGACTAAGAACTGGACAAATTTAGTGACTGGAACTGGAGAGACTCTGATAGTTGATGCCCAGAAACACTCAAGACTCATTTGTAGTCAAGCCCATCAACAGCCTCCTTCCCTCCTTCCTTCCACCCAATCCTGGGGGAACTTAACCTGCCTCTTCTTCATCC
The DNA here is from genome assembly GCA_019455555.1 of Galemys pyrenaicus. Classification (NCBI taxonomy): domain Eukaryota; kingdom Metazoa; phylum Chordata; class Mammalia; order Eulipotyphla; family Talpidae; genus Galemys; species Galemys pyrenaicus. Next base: position 1,425,820 of record JAGFMF010011680.1, on the reverse strand, counting down.
CTTGGGCACATGGCTTGAATTTCCTTTACAGTTATCTTTGGAGACCACTTTAAAAAAAATGTTTTATTATGGAAATTTTCAAATACACTCAAAAGTAGAGAGACTAGATGAACACGTCCACATGGCCAGTCACCAGCTTTAACACATCCTACGTCATGGGGCGTCTTGTTTCTTGTGCGTGCTCACGCTCCGCCACCACCATTCCAACTCAGCGGATTGTTTCAAAGAAAAGCCCAGATATTATCATGCCATTTTGTCTGTAACTGTTGAAGTTTTCCAAAAAGTTTATTAAACAGTATTTTTGGGGGAAAAGAACACAATGTCATTACCACATCCAATTACTGCTACTAAGCCCTCACTATCATCAAATATTTGGAAATTCTCATGAATATGAGCATTAGGACAGTGGAGCTGTGGCTCAAGACTCTCAGTTCCAGGAGGGGCCACCTCGAAATCTGAGCACTTTGCCAGAACCCACTGCTCTAACCTGCAGTCCTATTCGTGTGCCCTAACCATCCGGCTCTGCTTTAACTGAGGAATCGAAAAAATTTGGCTGTGCTGAATGAATGCCCCACCCCTTACTTACCTATTAGCTGTCTGATCGTAGGCAAGTTGGCTTGAGACTTGGAACAACTCTTTCCTTATCAATGAAATGGGATAATAATAGCTCCTCGAAGGGCAGTGGTGGTGGTTGGAGATATTTGCTGAGATTTCCCACTTTTCATTTGTTCCAAGAGTGTCTCTAGCTGCTTAGTAGAGCATTTTTATTATGCCTAAACTTGTCCAAAGATTCCAACAACTGAATCGTCTCACAATTAACATCTGCTGATTGTTTTTTTCAAATTGCGATTTTTCTGGTTCTTGGTATAAAGCATAATTTAAAAAATCATATCCTGGACATTTGGGTATTATGTCAGGTGACTCTGGGTCCTATTAGAATCTTCCATTTCAGCAGGCAGTCATCTGTTTAGACTTAGCACACAGGTCCAATCCCCTTCATTTGTGTGCCACCTCGAGGCTAATCTGAAAACCTGGGTGGTATCCCAAACTGTAGTTCTCCAACCTCTTTTGTCACGTAAATACTGGTCAGTTCCATGTGTAAGTCAATTGAGACCACTTCATATACAGTTTTAAAGAGTTCCTTTTATGATGTTACTCAGGGTTTAAAGTTTAAAGCTATGTGCTGTCATTATAATATTAAGAAAAGGAATTCTAAAGTAGAATGCTGATTATATCATCTGCCTGATTAAAATTATTCTGCCCCTCTCCCAGATTCGGGACATAACACGACAATAAGAAGATCAACTACCAGGAAGCTATTACCATCTGAAATATGCATGCACCACACTACATGGCCTCAAAATCCATGAAACGAACACTAATAGCGCCCAAGAAAGACAATAGACAAACCCACATCGATAGTGCAGACTATCAGGGAAATGAAAATTAAAGTCACAATGAGTTATCACCACACACACTATCAGGATGTATAACGGCAACAAGGATAAAGAAAGAATCCCTTTCTCTAGCTCCCGCCACTCTGAAATCCTCCCTGGACTCTCTTGTTTGGAAAAGAGGACAATCTGCCACTTCTGGATGGTAGGTGGAAGTCCAGCTCCCACTTGGTCTCTTGGACGCTACCCTGGTATGGGAATTGGATTGCTTCCTGCTTCTGCTGGGCGGGGGCTGCAAACCCAGGCTCATTTCTCAGCCTGCCCTGGCCCATCGAGGTAGGGGGATCTAGAGGGAGCTGGGGAGAGCTGGGGGGGCTGCTGGGGAGAGCTGGAGGGAGCTGGAGTTGAGTGGGATTTGTGAAAATGATTTCCACTCTTTTAGGCAGCACTTTTCTGGTTCTTTGGCTAAAGAAAGGAGCTCATTCCTAGAGCTTTTTAAAACTTGTCCTTGTGGGTGGTTCTGGGTTGTAAGTGCCTCTGTTACCTAGTTTAGAAGATGTTGGAGATGAAAAGGAAACAGAACTCACTCGGTGTCGTGCCCTAAGTCCTGGGGTCCCTAGCAAGCGCGCCTTCTTTTTTCCGCTACTCGGTCTCCTTGCATTTGTTCGTGGTATTACCACCAGGACTTTCCGGCGCTGTCACGGAAGGAATAGATGAAAAGGCACCTACTCCATCTTGTCTGGCTCACCGTCTTCGTGGGCTCTCTGGGACAAGGGCAGATTGGCACGGGCCGAGCAAGGGACACCAAGTCCGCTTTGCCCCTGCCTTGGACTTGCATTTGCTTTGCCTTTGCCTTTCTCCAGCTGCTTCCTGGCCCAGGACAGCCCTCTCCAAGGCTCGTGGACCCTGGGGGCCACTTTCTGGATTCCACAGTCATGACGATGCTGTGGGCCAAGGCGCTCTGGTGGCCAGTGTCACACTACTGCCCCGCACTGTGCTGGCGAGCTGAGGGTCAGGGGTCAGCCCCAGTGACCTCACCACAGGACTTCCATCCCCTGACCTCCACAGCTGTGCTGCAGAATGGGCCTGCTGTTCTGCCCTCAGTGCCTGGAGACTGCAGACAGCAACACTTAGAGAAGAAATCAGTCCCGGAGCTGCCATTTCAACCCCCTGAGCAGGTCCCAGGTCATTATAAACGCAGGTGCTGGTGTGTTTCTCTACCTCCACCTTTGTCCCAGAGCAGGAAAGTCACACCTGGTAGGAAGGGATTCATTTTAAAAGGAAAAGATCATTTGCGACTCCAACAATTATATTTTCTCATGGAGGAAACTATTGCTATAGGTAATCTCCTATCACCTCATATTTTTTTAAGTTGTTGGATTTAGCAACTATTTTCCCAAATGTTCCACATCAGACATCCCCAAAATCTGCAGGATTTGAATCCTATAATTAATACATCTCAGATGTGCTACCCCCAGGCCAACCTGTGAAGAAACTGCAGGTCGCCATTGAGGAAATGCCTCCAGCTTCCTAGCAACACCCTCCTTGCAGGGTGTGGTTCCAGAAGTGAGTTCCTCAGACTCACTTCCACACAGCTCGCCGCTTCGGGCCTGTGTGGAAATGATTTTCTGGCTTTTAAAAAAATGTATTTAAGCATGTATTTGTAACATTATCGGGTTTCAGGTCTGCACCGAAGGTCTAACTCCACTCTTCCCCATACAACTGAAGTCAGCTACTTACTCGATCCTCTGTAGATAAAGGTGAAATTCAAAGGAGGCAAAGCAAATGGACTATTAGCAAATGAACTCAAATCACTAATGGATGAGAACCCACTCCCCTAATCTCTCACTCAAGGGGCACAAAAGTTTCCCTAAATTTTCTTTGTGGGTAAAACCTCCCATAAGCAAACGTACATTCCCTTTATAAGTAATGTAAAGCTACAGAGTTTCCAGCAGCAGAAAAGTGAATTCCAGCACCAGGCTGGTTGGATGGATAATTTGCCCTTGTAATGACATAAGCATGTAGTCAGTTGGCAATGGCGAAACCTGGGCAGCCAGGCCCTGGGGAATGTCTTGATTTCTGACTGTGGTCTCGAGGGATTGTTTCCTGGGCACAGAGGCAAGACAAGGAGCCTCTTGTCTGCCCGTGACCTGGATCAGGGAGGGAGCTCCTCCATGTCCCAGCTATGGCCGAGGGAGGGGAGCCAGAGGTGGCAGGCAGGGCAGTGCCCCGCCGGGAAGCAGGCACATGCTGCAGCAATACGTGGACATCGTGTGGACCCCAGAGCCATGGGGTTGCGGGTTAAGGGTTTCCGGCCAGCCAGGAGGCATGCGCGGCTGGCTTCGGGGATGATCGCTTCCCCTGCAGAGCCTCTGGATGCTCGCAGTGTAGGAAAGTGAGGAGGGGCTTCAGTGGCCATGTGGGAACAGTTATATAAAGATCCAAGGTCACATCACAGCTTCAAAGCCACTGCAGACTGCTCGGAAGGATGGAACCTACTGCATGAATTGTGCAGCGCAGGACCTGACCTGGGAGCCTGGGGGAAAGAGGAGGCCGCTTGTGTTGGGAGCATAGGGAGATGCGTCTGGGCATCGCAGAGAGATGGAGGTGCTCACAGCCCCTCCTCGGGGCGCCCTTGTTGAGGGACATCAGCTCAGTCCTGGGAGAAGGCTCAGGCCATGCCGTGCCCCTGACGCGGGGAAAGGCGTGAGAATCAACCCTGGAGCCCTGCCCGGGGCACTCTTGAAGACAGGGGTCCATGTGTTCACCCAAATACTGGACTGTTTGTTTACAAGGTGGCTCCTCAGGCACCTGGGCGAGGCCAAGGCCACAGCAGCTGTCTCAACACCTGACGTGCACCTGTGTCACTTCCCCTCACCTGTCCTGTTTCTGTGCTCGCCCTGCCCTTGCATATCAGCCTTCACCCTCTGCCCTGTGCACCCCCACCTGCCCTGAGGATCCCCCACCTCCTTCTGGCCTGGGTCCATGTGGGCAGCCCACATCTCCTGGACCCGTGCTTGGCTTCAGGAGAACTAGATCTTTCATGATGGCTATAGGAGCCGAGTCAAAAGCAGTGAAAGAATGAGACCAGGATGGCTACATGGAAGTTATAACAGAGTATTGTAGATTTTACTATTAATTGTAAATTGTGTTATATATGCTTTATGTCAACAACATTTCTAATCAACTTGTATTTATGTGTCTTTTTTATCTTGAGAGCTGGTTGTCAGACATTTGCCTGCCTATCACTTACTGATTTAAATTAAAGAAAAAGGATGAGACTGGCCACCTTAACTAATATATTTGCATTGAAAGGAGTTACATAGTTCTTTTGAGGTGTAAGAATTAGTTTAGGTGTATAAAAAAACTAAGTAATGATAAAAACAAAAATATTTTAATTCAAGAGATAAGCAAAGGTTACATAAGAAAGGAAATGTAATCTCACTACAGTTTTGAATTTTTACATAGCCAAAATACAAAATAGTGCTTTAGCCAAGATTTGAGACATTACTACTGCATGCTACTGATTCTAAGAGGAACCACAGTAAAAGAAAAGAATTGCTGGCAATTAAGCAAGGAAGCATCATCCCTGGTCACATCCTTTTTTCAGACATTTCAAAATGTAAACAAAATGCATGACTTGGAGTCAGTGGGAGAAGGGAAGACACGGAAGGAAATGAATTTGTAGAGAAATGATTGTTACATGATGTTTAAAACTGAAATTTCAAATTTACAAAATTTAAATTGAAAAATATTGAGAGCAAAGAATCGGTGTGCATTTCAAGTTTATACTAGGTGTTTTAGGATTAAGCAATAAAATGTTAGCATTCCCTATTTTGAGTATCTTCTTAACACCAACATCATAGAAAATAATTCCTAGTCCTCCTTCCTTCCAACTTCCCTTTAGGAGACCTGAATGCTGATAGACCTCAATAATCCTTTGGATTCATTCTCTTCTTCACATCCCAAAATCTGCAGGGGAGATAGTCTTGCTGTCATTCACGAGCTACTGTTCTGGGGTTCATACAGGTGCAGAGGGTCCTCAGTGCTGATGCTGCCAAATGTAATTTGCCGCCAAAACATTACATCCAAACCCAAGCCCAGTGCTCAGGCCCACAGAGGCCTCAGGAGCTGGAGGAGGGCAGCGCCACACTCTCTGTGAACCCACCTCAGCGGGTGGGAACACAAGCGTGTCCCAACCTACTCTCAGAATTTCTAGCTTAGGTGCACTTTGAGCAAGGGGTATGAGCTGGGCTGTACGGACACTATAGAAAGGAAACTGGGCCGATAACAGATCGGTCTGTCTCTGTGGACGTGGAGTATCATTGTGCACATAGTGTGTCCATGTGCACATAGTATGTCCTCATGCACATGGACGGGTAGTGTGTGAATGAGCTGCCATTGTGCACAGAGTGTCAGCAAGCACTTGCACAAGTGTGCAACAGATTGTACCCATGTTAAAGAATTTTCACAACGGGGCCGGCACTATTCTTATCATCTGCTCCCATGACCTCACCATTTATAGTTGAGGGGACTGAGACGCCCACTGTTTTGGGTGCCCACAGAGTCACACGGTGCAGGCTGGCCTCACACGCAAAGCTGCTCTTATGCCCCATAGAGCTGTTGCTTCCCACCAGAACCTCTGGAAGTGGCTGGGAATGAGGGGGAACCCCCCTCCCTGGCCTGCCCAAAAGGCTCTCTGTTCACCTAATGACATCACCGTCTGCTCTGAGTGACCCGGGTAATCCTATCCACCCTGTGCTTCCCTGAGAAAATAAATTAAAGCAAGGCTCTCTGGGCCCCCAACCCACTTAATTGTCCTGCCCTCACAGCCTTTGTTTGAGAAGCAGTCCCACATCTTAAGAACCTTTCAAGCATTCATGTGTCTTTCAGTGGTTATTTCTGGAATTCATACCTTTGAAATATCACTGGAATTTTTTAAGAAAAGGTATTTGCCATGTTTCAGGCCTCTCATGTCATGGTCCTCTGCCTGGGCAAGAAGCTTCCAGGCACTCTCCCAGCGTGGGTCTTCCCACACTCCCTGACGGAGCCTCAGCTACTCTGAGGCAGAACAGGGCGGCTTGCAGAGCATGAGAGGACAGGGCGGGGGCCACACCCAGTGAGGTCCGTGGACTGTGCCGAGCCCGGGAGATGGCGCAAGGCTCACCACCCTCAGGACCCATCTGGTCCAAGCAGCCTCAGCCCCCTCATCTGGACACATTCTAGAGGGTCACCTGCAGGCACAAATCAGCTCCAGCACCTTCCCTGAATCACATTAAGGCTCTGGAATCGACATCTGACTGTGACCAGATAAAGTCCCCTGCTGCCCTGTTTGCAGGAAGAATTACAGACTGTCTGCGGAATGCTTTTAATTTTTATCTGTGTCAGGGCGATGCTTGACGTACTGAGCCCTAACTTGTGGGGCTAATGCCAGGACGCCGGGAGAGCCTGAATGAATTGGGGTGGCTGTTTTCCATTGTACACGTGTATCAGGAACCAGATCTTAGTTCCTTCAGTGTACTCAGGGGACTTACCACTGGGGACAGCCACGCTTGCTCAGCCTTCACACCCAGTCACCTCAATAACACTTGTTTTGCAGACCCAGTCAATCCAGGGCCCCATCCAAACAGGGAAAGTTGGTCAGGTCTTGTAGGAGGAGCCCAAATCCCAAGTACTCATTTGTAAAACTGAAGTGAAAATGGGGGGAAAAAATGCAAGTGGGAAAGTTTATTTTAGAGCAATCAGCTGTGACATGATATTGCACTGAGTATGGATGCCAGTTTAGCTGAAAAGGCAGGTAGCTAAGGTGTAGGTGAAAGCTGGAGTCAGAGAGACCAAGATTGAAATGAGCAACAGCATTGGTTTTGGACCCACTTAGAATAGTACATGGCACATAGCAAGTGCTCAACAAATGTTAGCTAATTTTTTTTTTGCTTTTATTACCAGTATTTACATTTACATAAAGTGAGCTTTCATTTAACAAGCAGTACCAGGAGTTTTCACACATGAATAGATTTATGTAAACATCCCATAAGCAAGTTCCAGAGCATTCCATCACCCCAAATAATTCCCTCGTGTTGCCCCTTTATAGTCAAATTCTTACCCTGCCCCAACTTCTGGCACCCCTGGTCTGTTTTCCATTGCTGCAGTCCAGCTTTTCCAGGATATCATATAAATGGACTCATACAGTGGGAAATCATTCTTTTTCTTTTCACTAGCTTAATTTATTTAATAAAGCTATGTATACTAATATACATCCAATGATATACTCACTTTGAAAAAGAATATTTTCTAAAACCTTTAGACCTACTGCCTGCTTGGTGCAAATTGTATTCATTCAACCTGATCAATATTTGCATAACTTGAAATTCATGATTCAATTAAAAATGGTACTTTGGGATATGAGTTACAGCCATGATTAGCAGAAAAACTGTCAGACAGCAGTTCAAGCGGGAAATCTTTTGGGACTTGTGTCTTTCACTTTAGCAATATGCCTTTTGACACTCACCCATGCCTTCCTGTACATCAATAGTTCATGCCTTCTTATTGCTGAGAAATAGCCACAGTATAGATTTTTTACAAGTAGTTTATTGTTTCCTCCATCCAACCACACTGGGGTTATTTCACTTTGGGGCAAGTATAAATATTGTTTCAGTAAGTGCTCATGAACAGGTTTTTGTGTGAATATGTTTTCATTTCTCTAGAACAAATAACTAGCAGAGGGATTATTAGGTCATGTGTTAAGTATGTGATTACATTTATAAGATACTGACAAATTGTTTTCCAGGGTGGTTATATCATTTTGCATTCTCATCAGCAATGTGTGAGAGTGTTTGTTGCCACATTCTTGCTGGAGTTTGGTAATGTCAGAATTTTTTATTCGAGCCATTCTAATAATAGGTGTGGAATGGTATCTCCTGGCAGTTATAATTTGCATTTCTCTAGTGGCCAATGATATTGAGTATATTTTTCTGTGTCTGTGTGCTATGTTCTTTGATGATGTGTCTGTTCAAATATTTTGCACATTTTAAAAAGTGGATTATTTTATTATAGTTGAGTTTCAAGAGTTCTTTATACGTTTTCTGGACAGGCATTTTATCTAATAAACAATTTGCAAATATCTTGTCACAGTCTTTTCAGTTTCTTAATAATGTCTTTTGCAGAGAAAAGGCTTTCATTTGGATGAAATTTCCAATTTGTGATTTTTTTATGGGTTTCTCATGCTGTTGATGGGATATGGAACTTTTTGCCTAAGCTTCAGTCCTGAAGATGTCGTTCTGTTTCCCCCAAGAGGTTTCTACTCTCATGGTCTATTTTGAGTTGTGTTTTTATAAGGTGTGAGGCTTAGGTCAAGGGTTTTTTTAGTTGTTTATTTGTTTGTGTGGTTTGTGGGTGCCTGATTCTTCTGTTGACGAACAGTAACATGATTTTTTTTAATCCTCTCTTTATATCAAATGTTTTTCGCTATTAACTGAAGATTATTTCCTGACCTAAAATGAGAAAAGGGCCGAACTCAGTGTCTGGCGTGTGGTTCATGGGGAAAAAAATACATATTGGTTTAAAATAAACACACATACACTCATAGGAAAGAGAGTTGCAGAATGAAGTCAGAGTTAAGATCCATCACCTGAATTTAAATTCCAAAAATCACAAGATACCATGTGCGGCGCTAACGCAGAGCCAGTCGAGAGCAGGGATCCTCCCCTCCAAGGGGAGACCCTTCGGAGAAAACACCCCCATCTTTCTGTAGAAAGGAGCTCGGCCCTCCTCTCCTTCAGTCAGATGGACGCTCGCCTCAAACCCGGACCTCGGCTGGGCTGCAGTTGAGAGGCGTCCCCTGCCCTCCGAGACTGGGAGCGTAGCTGTGCCCCGCGGGGCACGTGGGGTGTCGTGGGGTGTCGTGGGGTGTCCGCAGCGCGCTGCTTCCCGTCCGCCCGTGCAGACCCCTTTGGAGAGCCGCGTTCATGTGAACGATTTACCTCGGTGACTTTACGACCACAGAACCCATTCAACAAAGGAGCTCATTTACTTTCTGACATGGTTAATGTCCTGATTTAATGACCCTCTTATATCACACTCAGCACCCTAAATTATAGGGCAGCCCAGGCAATTACGCCGCGGGGTTTCAGAGCGCTCCTCTCCCGGGAGCCCAGCGCGTTGTCACACAGCGGCCCTCGGGGCTGCGGTGCCAGCGGCGGAGCTTTCATCCTGCCCGCCAGCGAGAGGCTTGGCTCTCATTAAAGTAATTGTTTGCACCTCCTCGTTGCTCCAGATCACTGTCTCCTGAGATTTTCAGCCACAGGAAATATTATTCTGAACACATAGCTGCACACGTGAGAACTGAAAATGTCTTTCTTGATGTTATTACCAAAGAAGCAGAGTCCGTGTTCCTTGATTGTGTGTTAGAAGAATGAAAAAAAGAAGTCTCCTTGGCTTGCTCTGAAATGTCTCTATTATTGAAAGATCGTTTTCCATAATGACCCTTTGGGATGAAAGCAGTTAGGGTAAGGATTTTACAAACAGGAGTCTCCCAACTTGCTCCTAAAACTGGTGCTCAAAGCATGCTTCATAAGGCAGATTTAGCACCCAACAAAAATTCTGTCAGGTGGGTTTTAAGAGGCTTTTACATCCTTGGCATTAACGGTAAGATTAATGTAAAGTTAAAAAAAAAAAAAAAAAACCTCGCTGCAGAAAGTCTGTTCAAGAGCCAACATCCAAGAAATGTACTCACATGTGGGTCAAGGAGGCATTTCTCAGTTTGAATCGACTTGGAATTCAATAGTAGATAATGAGTCACGAGGAAACTAACAGTTGAACATATAAATCGTCTATGAAATGAAATTTCACTTAAAAAAAAGAAGTCACACTCAAAAAAATGAGGTTCCACTCTGTAAGTCTGGGATATAAAATGTTTCAATGCAACACAAAAGAGGGAATGGTGGGTAATAAAAAAAATTAGGCTTCATAACCAGAAAAAAATAGCTTAAGAGCCTATAATTATATCAATTTGATTTGCTAAAAGTAGATCAGTGGAAAGACAAGTTCGATGGGAGGGGGTGGGGGAGAAAGAGGGAGAGAGCAGCCACCACCGGACAACTGGATTTTCTGCACCAAACGTTGCTAGATTCTGTTCTAAATCCTCAAACTCTTTATCTGACTCTAGAAAGGGGCGCATTGCCACTCTGGGGGTAAGAGCCTTAGGAAGTATTAACAGAACCTCAGAACAATGACTACGTCTCCTGTAAGGCTTCCAGCCATCACTGGTTAGATAATCCAGCTTTTCTCTCACTTCCACTTCTGACCCATCAGTGGCTGAGGGCCCTCAGTGAAATGAGAATAAAACTTCCTCTCCTACAGTGTGTTGGGAGGACTAACAGGTGTGAGCCGCGTGAGGCACCTGAGAGAGCCATGGGCACAGAGGGAAGAGGCAGCACAATCGAGCTAGTGTTGTGACACTGTGGTTTTCCTGGAGGCCCCCTGAAGATGTTCAAATTGGGGGCGCTGCTGCATTGCTCCACAAGCCGGTGGCTGCCTGGTGTTTCTGTTCTCAAACACACCACCCATCACATAGAACTGAATTTAATTATAAGCTATTAAGCATTAGAACGTCTGGTTCCTTTTGGCTCATAATTATAAAACAATAGTAATTACTATAAAAGAATAATTATTACTACTATATGGCACTGGAGTCAAGTCCTGGTTGAATTTATAAGGAATGCGAGCGAGCCATCCTGAAATCCATATACAGCTGTGCTTGCACTAAAGCAAAGCCATGGAGAGAGAGAAAGAAAAAGATATAATAGGCACAGTTTGGGGAGAAATAGTACACACTGTATTCTATCCTCTACTTTGAGTTAACCAACTGGGGGACCCAGGCTGCCCCCTCCAGCTGGCAAAGGAAGGAATTTCTGGCTCACAGGGGCAACGGAGAGGTCTTAATGGAAAACACCCCTCAGCCCTGTGGAGCTGCGGCTGGCTGTAGTTGATAGCATGTAATACAAAACACATTTGTCGTTGTTCCTTCTACCTAAATCAGTCTGGACCCGGGGGGAAAGGGAAGCTCGCTACAGTCATCGGATTTGGTGATGTGTCTCGGGAAAGCATGCACACCCAAAAGCTGGCACGGAAGATGTGGCCTGCCATCAGCCAAATGCAACAGCTGGAAAAGACCCACCACATTGGGGCAGGGTGGAAAATGGCAGCTGGTGTGGGCAATGGAACCGAATGCATCCCTTGCGAATTATATCATTTTCATCAGACTGAGTCATCGTGGGAAGATTTGGGGGAACAAGTCAAAATCCATTACTTAAGGAAGCATTCAGGGCTAAAGTCAGTTTTATAGGTTGTATGTGAATATTCATAAAACCCATGTTGGGTTTTAGATACCACGTTTGTGGGAGATTGGAAGGAACGCCTTGTGTTGGAGACAAGGCAGAGGAGGGAGGCTGCAGACCGCTGCGGTGGCACATGGAAAAGATAAGGGACAGAGTGTGCCCACCCTGAAGACCAAGGGGCGGGGCACAGACCACTGCCATCCCACAGGGGCTTCACAGGGGGGAATTTGTTTACTCTGAGGTTGTTGGCTAGATTCTCATTACCCTAGCTGGAACATAGGGCTGAAGATGCTAGCTACCTCACTGGGGATTGCGTAACGCTGCATTGTACCAAAGGGCCCTTGTTCTGACAGGAACACCAAGAGCATCCAGGGTTAGGAGCTGTGGATGGAGTTCCTGATGTCCTATGACCTGAAATTCAGATTTAGAAGGGCATTTCATCACTCTTTTATATCCTTCCTGACTCTATCAATTTAGACTTTCTTGGTGTATGTCTCCACCAGCTTTATTGAGATATAATTGACAAATAAAAGTTAAATGTATTTATGGTATTTATTATGATGTTCTGTTATGCATGTACATTGTGAAATGATTACCACAACCAAGCTAATTAACATAGACATCATCTCACACAGTTATCATGAGATGTACAGTGAGAACATTCAAGACAAAAAAATTTCTTTTTTTATTTTTAAAGATTTATTTATTTATGCATACAAGAGCTGGGTACAGGCCAGAGTCGTGGAAGGTGAGAGGATTCACCAGAGACAGAGTGGGGAGTAGAACAGGCAGATGGACTGAAATACACTGCGGAGGGGAGCAGCGGGTGAGGCAGGAGAGGTCTGCTGCGCCATGTGGGTCCCCTCCCTGGCCTGGCATCAAACTCGCGCTGCTGTGCTGCAGATGCTTCACAGTGCGAAGCTCAGCCTGCTGCGCCACCAGGGAGGCCCAAGATTAGCATATTTCAATTAAACAATAAAGTATTGGCTATCATCATTATGCTGTGTATTACTTCAAATAATCATTCTACTTTTTAAATCCAAGTCCTTATTGACCTAAGTTTCTAAGCCTACACAACCTCTCAAAATGACAAGATCTAACAGTATATTTCCTTGCATTTAACTGAAGGCTAGATTCTACACCTGAAAAATGAAAACATGAAGTGAAATAAGCTAGAACAAGAAATTCAAACTGCTCAAGGTGTGAGAAGGCATGGCAGAAATGAAAACAAATAGGCTTGCCACATCTGCTTTCGATTTATCATGAATATTCAAAATCAGACAAATTTCATACTGGAAAAAATAACAATGGTTACTCTCACTTATCAAAACTCCTTCATAAATAATCAGTCAAGGAAGTGTTGTTTTTGAAAACAACAGATTCCTGTAAGTTCACAAACTTTCTTTTATACAAGTCTCATTTTCAAAATGAAGACTACAGAATAATTACAACTATATCAGAACTCTGTGATATAGCTAAAGCAATAGTTGGAGGAAACGTCCTAGTCTTAACCACTTAGATTAATAGTATATTGCTCAAAGACTAGGGAGAAAAATATAATATATATTTGAGAATATTGCTGGAAAGAAATAGTAAAAAGAAAAGAAAAAAGGGAAAGAGAACTGCTTTTAAAAAAAAAAAGTTCAGGAGCCATTCCCTACTCCTCTAAGAAAAAGGGATAAATTAAATCATTAAATTACTGTTATTAATAAAAGTAAAGAATCAAATCAAGGAAGAAGATAGGAAACCATGAAAAGAAAAATGGGAAAATTCTCAGCTTCAAATGAAAAACTTTAAATAATAGATGATTACTATATTCAGTTCCACAAAAATAAAAGTGAAAACTTAGATGATTTTTCTAAGAAAATATAAATTAGAAGTTTATATTAGAAACCAGAAGGTTTGTAAAGTAGAAATTTCAAGTTATCATAAAGTTACTTTCCAGATAACACTCAAATCAATTGATATTATAGGTGAATTCTGTCAAACATTCAAAAACACTGTTCTTTAAACTGCTAATGAGAGAAGTTTCTGATTATTTCTTGTTTTTATTTTTACTTCAGAATTTTTATTTTGAGATGCTTTTAGATTTATAGAGAGCTGCAAAAACAGTAAAGACAGAGCCCATATCTCTATCTCTTCGTTTCCCCTCATGTTAACGTTGTATATCACCAGAGTCATTTATCAAAAGAAAGGTATTAACACTACTATAAAGCTATTAAACTAGAGGCTTGATTTAGATTTCAGCATTTCTTCCGCTGACTGTATTCCAAGAACCATCTAAGACAAAGTATCACACTTAGCAAATCAGTTTTTTGAGGCAAAAAATTATATATTGATAAAATCTGGCAGTTTCCTAAAAGAAAGCTATAGATCAATCTCACTCATGATCATAGCACCAAAGGTCTAAATAATCCAGCCATCCTTCAAAATAAAACACACCACAGCCAAAGGGAGTTCAGTTCAAGATGTAAGAATGTTCCTATCTAGGAAATCTATTAACATAGCACAGAGTAGGATAACAAGGGGAAAACTAAATTAATTGACCCATAGCTTTAGAAAAGGCATTTCTAATTTCAAATAACTCATAATTTCATAGCTTATGAAAATAGAAACAAGTACTCGCCAGTATTTTACAAATATACACCCACAGAAAAGCATATTGCTTAATGACAAAGTATTGGAAGTATTTCTAGTCACAGTACGAGACAGACAGGATGCTCACTCACAATTACCACAATTATGTAAAGTTGTACTGGGGTTACTAGCGGGTATACTAGAATTAGACAAGAGAAACAAAATGCATTAAAGTTGGAAAGGACATAAATTTTTCATTATTTGTAGATGACAGAATAGTATGTCCCAAAACACACTCTCTCTCTCTCTTTCACACACACACACACACACACACGCATAAATCAACTGAAAAACTATGAGAAACAGTAAGGGAATTTTAGTTAGATGGCTGGAAACAAGATACAAAAACTAGTAGCTTTTTTATATGGAAGCAATGATTCAAAATATAATAGAAGTAAGGAATAAATAATGAAAAACATCTGAGAGCACACTCTATAAGATTATATATGGGGACCTCCCTGGTGGTGCAAGGGGTTAAGGCGCAGCACTATGAAGCATCCACAGCCACTGCAGCACAAGTTCGATCCCCCACCAGGGAGGTGACCCACATGGTGCAGCAGACCTCTCCTGCCTCACCCGCTGCTCCCCTCAGCAGTGTATTTTAGTCAATGTGCCTGTTCTGTTCCCCACTCTGTTTCTGGTGAATCCTCTCAACTCTCAAACCTCTGACCTGTAGCCTAGTTCTTGTATGCATAAATAAATAAATCTTTAAATAAGTAAGCTATATATGGGTCTATGTAAAGAAACTGTAGGTTATAAAGGCAAGAGAAGACTTTCCAATGGGGAACACCATCTTATCAGATAGACACATGCAGGGTTGTTAAGATGGAGATTTTCCCCAAAATTAATGTGATATTAATAAAAATATCCAGAAAATCTTCCTCTGTTTTTTTTTTAACTGTACAAAGTAGTGGCAAATTCACCTAGAAAAAAAAAACAAACATCATTTTCATAAAGTCAGTAAAACTCAAAGAGCAATAGATTAGGACCTGCCCCACCCTATGTAAAAATATTACAAAAGTGCAATTTGGTTTTGTGCACAAATAGACAAAAAAGAGCAATGAAACTGTGTAACAAGTCCAGAAACAGACTAAATGCTTATGGGAATTTGGCGTAAGATCAAAACTGCATTCCAGATCAGTGAGTAAAAGGGTAGAGGATTCACGTTAGAGTTGGGGCATCTGAGCAGCAATCTGCAAAAAATAAAAGGGTGATCCTTATCTCATTCCATCTCACTGGAACTTTCTAGAATCATGAAAGAATGACAGAAGATGAAATTGCCAAAATATTAGACTAAAGCTCAGGAACATTTTAAAGAAATACCCTTGGAGGACTGGATAAAGAACACATGGCATGTGCACACAATGGAATGTTATCCCAACCTTAACAAAGCAATCCTGCACTGTGGAACTACAGAGAGGAATCTAAGGCGATGAAACAAGCCCATCACAGAAGGACACATCAGTATGATTCCACTTATTTGAGGTATCTAAACTAGTCACGCTCAGAGGCAGAGTAGAAGAGTGGTTGCCTGGGGTGGGGAGGAGAGGTTGGCAGTTGTTGGTGGGCGAGCACAGTGGCCATGACACCAGATGTGTAAGTTCTAGAGGCCTGCTCTAACACACTGGGCCTTGAGGAAAAGGAACAAGGCTGTTCGCTGCACCTGCAAACCTGTTAAGAAAGCATATCTCATGCTAAGGGTTCTAACCTTCCAAAATAAGAATTATAACACAATAAAGCAAGTAGGATATGTAATCGACAATCAGACAAATATTCTGGGTGTTTTCAGAAGGTCTAATACAAGTGATATAACATCTAGACATAGTAAGAGTTATGAACATGACCATATAATTCTGCTCAAGAAGACTGATTATAAACAGAGTCAAAAAATAAATGACAATCTGGGGGAAATGACGGTCACAGACAAGATAAAGGGGTGACTTCCACATTAACAAATGATCTGTTGGGCCCTCCCTGGTGGCGCAGTGGGTTAAGCAACACACTATGAAGCAGGCCGCAGCTACTGCAGCATGAGTTAGATCCCTGCCACCAGCTGGGGAGGGGACCCACATGGCATAGCAGACCTCTCCTGCTTGGCCCGCTGCTCCCCTCAGCAGTG
This sequence comes from Galemys pyrenaicus, assembly GCA_019455555.1. NCBI lineage: Eukaryota > Metazoa > Chordata > Mammalia > Eulipotyphla > Talpidae > Galemys > Galemys pyrenaicus. The sequence goes on along the minus strand of JAGFMF010011680.1, from coordinate 1,409,336 downwards.
TACTTCTGTTGATCTGCCTGTTCTGCCCCCTGCTCTGTCTGGTGGATTCTCTCACCTCCCCGCACCTCTGGCCTGTACCCCAGTGCTTGTATGCATAAATAAATAAATCTTTAAAAAAAAAAAAAAGAAATGATCTGTTGAGATTCAATAATAGGCTGTGCTTGTACAAAAAGGGAATATGAATGGCTGTCAACTTTAGTCTTCAATTTTAATAAATAAAATGTATTGAAGTTCATTTTGAAATTTTAAACGTAGAATGGAAAATGTCTACCTTACAAATTGGATGATAAAACAGATGAATTTTGCATCCTGATATAAACAAGATTCACCTTTCACCAGCCATGAAAGGTACAACTTCTTTTTTTTTTTTAAGGTTTATTTGTTTATGCATACAAGCACTGGTGTACAGGCCAGAGGTGCAGGGTGGTAAGAGAATCCACCAGACAGAGCAGGGAGCAGAATGGGCAGATGGACTAAAATCCACTGATAAGGGGAGCAGTGGGACAGGCAGGAGAGGTCTGCCTGTGCCATGTGGGTCACCTCCCCAGCCGGGGGCAGGGATCGAATTCATGCTGCGGTGGCTGTGGTTTGCTTCACAGTGCATTGCTTAACCCACTGCACCACCAGGGAGGGCCCAAGGTACAACTTCTTGGGAAGTGAATTTGTCATTATCTACTTACTGACTCAGGGACCTAGGAGTTTATCCCTCGGAATATTCACAGTCAGGTGTGAGACACAAGAAGAGGAGACTAAGCCAAACAACCCAAAGAGACATCAGTGGGAAGACTGGTTAAGTAACTGATGGCACCTTCAGACAAAGAATAAAACACGCTCGAATTCCTATGACACCCTCTTTGTGAGGACCGAAAAAGCAAAGCTAAGTGAGACGTTCTTTAAAGGAGATTAGCTATGAACAAAAATGATTTTGTTACAAAACAAGAGTGGACAGACCCGCAGTTTAGACAGGGTCTGGCTTCTGAGCTGGGTCTAGTGTGTTCCACGGTTCCCGTCCTGTGCCACTGTCCTGGGGCGGGGAGGCGGCTCTGGGGTTTCAGCAGTCTGGGCTGGAAACTGGGCAGACCCCTTCAGACTCGTGGACTTGGACAAGTTTCATCCTCACGTGCCCTTGTTTTCACTTCTGTAAAATGGACTTTAAAATTGCACCTATTTCACAGGACTGTTGAGAGAATTAAAAAATGTACATACGAGCCTGGAGCAAAAGCACGGAAGAGTTACCCGCTATCACAATGAAGGAAGAACCTACAAAGTACACGGATTACTGCAGAGCTGGAGGCAGGCTGCAGGGAGTGGCCACTGCCCTGGGTGTAGAAGAGGGGCAGGACCCTGCGTGGTGAGCTCCTGGGACACGGACGCCCACATAAATTGGGTAACAATGACTTCCCTGGAAAAGGAGAAGACAGTGGGAATTTGGAACGGGGATGGGGAGACTTGCCTTTCATTGTGGAGTTGACTTTTCTTCCCCTATGTGTATAAATTCCCTTCTTAATTAAATAAATTAATCTATATGAAGCCCGTAATAAACTGGGAAGCTTTCTGCTCTGGCTAGGAAGAATTCCACATGCCCACAGCTTTTCTCTCTGCCCACTGATGCTTATATCAATAATCATAGAGCTTGATGTCTTGCCAGTTCCCAGTCGTGTTGACAGACTTCAGCTCAAAAGTCCCTTTATTAAACCTTGTCCCTCAGTAAAGCTTGCAAATTGCTCTGATCTTAGTAGACAAAGCCATCGCTCATTCTCTGCATCTCTGAGCATCCTACACAATAACGTAAGAATTGGAGAAAATTACCCGAGATAAAGCATCCTTTAGAACATCAAAGTCCCTGATTTCCAGGCTGTAGGCTGCAGGTATGTGACAGGTCTGACAGGCCAGATGGATGGCAGAGATAAGGCAAAAAGTGAAATTCTCCAGCCTGACTGTCTGTGTTGCATTCGGTGCTAGGTTTTCTGCAAAGGGATTAATGTTATCCTCGGAGGCGTGAGCACATTTTGCTCTTACCTTTAAAACCAGGTAATCAGCAGCAGATAACAATCAGAGAAGGAAATCTTTAAACCCTGGGCAAGCTGCAAAGCTTTTCTCCTGCCAGGTTTGCTTAATTCTGGACTAGGTCATTGTGCACATGCATTTTCCACATCTCGGCTAAATTCTTTGTTTCAAACTTTACTTATGATGTGAGGATCTTTCCTTTTCTGCCATCTTCATTGGTGCTTTCAGGAGCCACTAACCACAGCCTTGCCTGCATTTTTGATGATGGGCTCGGGCAAACTTGTAATTTAACTTGGTGCACATAAATACAGCCAAGAAGGAAGCTGGTGCGTAGTCTCCCCAACACACACACACACACACACACACACACACTATGAAATCAGCAACATGAGTTAGGTTAAATATCCTCACAGGAAAAATGATGGTGTCTTATGGCTCAGAGAAAACACACTTATTAATTTGACCACTGGGCTCTAACCCTCTTTCTGGAAAGGAAATAATCTACCATCTAACAAAAAGAATGTGGAACTTTTTATATTTAACAGCTGGACTTTACCCTGATGATTTTTGCACCAAGAGTTTTGTTCATAAAAACAAACTTGAATCACTGAGTTGGATCATGCTGCTGTTTCTTTAATGTACATTATGAGAAACATAATGGTAATGTGCACATAGTGACAGAAGGCCCTGGTATACAATCAGAAGTAGAAAAAAAGAGCAAAACCATTTTTTGGTTGAATTCAAAGTAATCTTGCACTAAGCATAATTTGTAAATGTCACTAACTCCCAATAGCTCTGGGGCAGTATTTTCAAGGAGAGCAGAAAATAATTCACATAATCCTAGTGCTATGATCTCTGGCTGAGGAAGTTTAGTAATTTATAGAATTGATTGGTTAAATGCTTCTTGAAACTGGAAGCAGCGGAAATGCATGCAGATCCTTCTGTGGGAACGAGGTGAAGGAGGAGGTACTTCGAGCCGATGGGTGTCTCTCTCAGAGCCCAGCTGTGCTGGACAAGCACAAGGCGTGGTGAGCCAAACTGATGGGTGCCGACATCCCAAGCCAAACTTGGTGCTGCCTTTCGAAGCTGCCTCTTTGGGGGGCTGGATACCCACCCCCACGATGCAGCTGTGAAATAGTGTTAGAATTGCTAGTTAATAATCTTCACCAAAAAGGTGCATCCTTACTTTTTTTATGATGACAAGTTTTTTTTAATTAAAAAAATGATATTACCTACTATGATGGTTGTTCTCACCCAATCAAAACAATTTCAGAACTGTTTTCAAACTTGAATCCCACCTGCAGAGAACAAAAAACTTTCATCCCAGCTGAGATCAAAATCAAGTGCCACCAACCCTGAGCCAGTTAGGCTCTAGACAGAGCTGGGCCCAGGCAGAGGGCATCAGCCTCCCTGGGAGTACTGGGGAGGGCTGTGCGTTTCCCAAGCATCGACCTCGTGGCCTCAGTTGACACCTGTGTGGTATGTGGCCCACGCCCTGACAGCCACGATCCTGGCACGCTGGCCTCTGATACAGTAAAGAACCCAAGGGCATTTGCTTCTGGGCCAGATGCTTTGGGAAACTGCCTCACCTCAGCCAAACCACACTTACCCACAGTCCCAGGGCCCCTTCAGACTCATCCGGTCCCAGGGCCCCTCCTCAAGCTATTACAGCATCACTGAGAGGATTCCATCACCGACCCAGCCTCCTCCGAAGGGACCCAGGTCTCGGGTACTGATTCCAGCAACTCACAGAGGCCCTTTGGCATCACCCAGGGAAGCAGAGAGAGGCCTGAGGGGCCAGAAGACCGCTGAGCCGGGCCTTGCTCTTCCGCAGATTGCAGATGCACAGACGCACCAGAGCCCTCTGTTCAGAAAGGGCAGAAATCCTAAGACAGCCCTGGATTTTGTTTCATAGTTGGGTTCAGCTCAAGACCCTAATCAGAATAACTGTTTACCTGAGATGTCCCTCAACCAATGTGTAAACGACAAATTAACTTGGTTTTCCGCTTTCCTTTAATGAAGAAGCCTCACTCAGAAAAGCCATCAGCTCCAGGAACTGACATTACAGAATGCTGGGCCAATCACCCGAGATGGTTAGAGCACATGTGCCTTGGGGACTATAAAATTATTCTTAAAATGAAAAGCAAGTTGGGGGAACAAGGGGCAGAGGGGGATCGCATCACGAAATGGGTTGTGCTTCCTGTGCACCTGGGAGGTCATCATGGTGACGCTTTGTAATTCACACGTATTTCATGCCACTGTTGTCTACACCAATATATTTTTCAAGGGTAATAAAAGGTAAAAATGAAGCATCTTCAGTTGCTCTAAAAGAAAAGGTGCTCGCTGTCCGAGCCACCCTCACCTGGCATGCAATCACCAAGCTTGTCCCTGCACAGGGAGGTACTATCTCCCCATTGCACACAGGAGGAAACTGAGGTTCAGGACAAGCAGGCTGAGAAAGGGCCAAGCTGGGACTGGGCTCCGCTGGCTGACTCCCCGCTGGTACACTTGCCCCACTGTCACCGGAAAGAACAAGCTCTCTTATTTGCTTTCAAGGCAGAGTGCAGTTCGGCTGGCAGCAGGTGGATAGGGGTCACGAAGCATAATGAACCTCATTCAACAGGACCCTGTGTCATATGTAACTGCATGTTTCCCAGAGATGGAACTTGGGGTGGAGGAATTGTGGGCAATTGAGCTGCCTGTGCAACACGCCTTTGGGTATGTGGAGTCTGCGTGTTATGGAGAGAGGGGGCTAAGTGCCCTCAGCATCCCCACGGCTGGCCACACTGCCCCTGCATCACCAAACCAGCACATGGTATCCGTTCAGGCCGCGGCCTTCAGCGAACCCTGCTGTGTTTATGCTGCGCTATCCTCACAGAGTTCTCTGGAGCAACACACGTCCTTGTACACCTCTCATTAACCCAAGCTTTTGTGTGCTAGACACTGCCCTGAGTACTTTCCTGGAGCTGCAGGAGACACTGCTAATCTCGCCAGATGAGGAAATCAAGGCAGAAAGCAAAGTAGAGGTGTCGCCTCAAGCCAGGTGAGCTCCTGAGGCCACACCTTTCCAGGTAGCCCACATTCTTATAAGCCTCTCAGGCTACTGCCACATCCCCTGGAGAGCTGCCGATACACGGCCCATAACATGAAACTTGAATATAAACCAGCCTCTCGACCGGACTCTAGAAACCCCAACTAGAGAATTCCACAGGACATCAGGACACTCTACATAAGTACTAAGTATTAAGTGTGATCCCTTTTAAAACACCAATGTCGTGGGGACAAGGGCAAGCGGAGGGGATGGGAGGTGATTAGATGGAAGAAGAGACTAAGGAAACCTAGGTGTCTTCCTCTGTGTTATGATCACTGCCTCTGGCCACAGACTTTTCTTAGGGGTGATCACAATACATCATGCAGAAGCATGTTCTCGTTTCTAGGAAGCGCATGATGAAGTCTTCGGCAGTAAAGGATTGTGATGTCTGCAGATTAATGTCAAATGGTTTAGGACACACAGCCACCCAGAGATAAGAAAGAGCAAACGTTAATTATGTGGGATGTGATGATGAGGCCACAGCCATTCACTGTACCGCTCTTGCGCCTTTTCTGTTCGTATAAAACTCTTGTGATTCAAGTTGAAAAAATAAATCTGGCTGACCTTGGAGAGGACTGAGTGAAAAGAGATTCACACCCCAAAACTTTGAACATAGAAAAACCAAGAATATTTTAGGACAGAGGGACCCCAGATAGCCTCAGTTAACTCAATTCCTCTCATTTTAAAGACAAAAAAAGAACATATTTAATAATTAAGAAATATTTAAAATGTGCTATTATAAGTATTTCTATTAAGTATCTCTTTAATCGATCTCTTTAATGATTTTCACAATTTTGATAAAGGTGGAAAATATTACACTATAAAAACATCTGGATATTTAACTGATGATTTTTCAAAAATTTAACAATTCTAATATGTTAATAATGCCAATAATCACGCCATGTAAGGATGAGGGATTAGGGTATTCAAGGATAATTATAAATGAAAATGAAGAACAGGAAGACCCAAAACATAACCTGAAAAGTAAGGGAATAAGCAGATTTTAGTTCTGCATAAGTGTAGTAGTAGAAAGGCCAAATATATTAAAACCTAGGAAAGTGGGTGGAGAAAAAATGGTATATAATGATTTTATGGAGTACATTTACTTTATTTATACCACCCAGGCCCCAATTGCTGTGGTGAATAACTCTGGAAAGCCAAGGTGAATGAGCCAAAGAATGCTTCAGCCATCACAGCCAAATGCTCCCAGACAATACCTTTTGTGACCTGACCAATGTACTCTGGCTGCACCAGTGCTATGCACTCTGGAGTGTCCTGCAGGGCGGGAGACCAGGATTATGGGTCTGGAAGTTGTCAGGAACTCCAAGTCCCCATGGTCCTTGTTTCCATCCTCTTCCTGGGCCCCCACGTGTGCCAGTCCCAACCCCAACCTCCTACAATCCTAGTTCACCGCAAGGCTCACCACCCATCAACTCTGGTTCCCTAACAAATGTTCTGGAAAGAATGAGGAGGGAAGAGCTAATCACTAGAATGGTAGTCTGCAGGGCTACCAGTCCCCTGGAGCTCCCAGGTTTTCCAGAATAGTCCTGGTTCTTCGTCTGAGATATCGGCCAGTCACCTCCTGGCATCGGAAGCCAGAGTGATCTGAGGGATCCTCGAGCTTCTCCAGAAAGAGTCCTCACCCTCCCAGGGAGTTCTTGAGCCGCTTAGCCCTGGACAACAAGAACCGACTCTTTAAGACGCTATCATCAAATCAGAGCACTGATAAAAACCTTTATCTAATCATTCCCACATTACACGTTCTGGATCTCAGGTAAAATACACTGCAATGAGTTAGGCTTTAAGTCATTCACACCCATTATGAGTTGACTCTCTAACTATATTCATTTAAACCACATTAATTGATATGAATCTTAATTAATACTAACAGATTTATTCAATGGATGCGGCAGTCCTGTGAATCAACATTCCTGGAAAGATGTGAGTTGAATAATATGTTTACAAAGATCTGTAGATATTGTTTCAAGTTACCGTGGGTACTTACAAAATTGTGTTTTAAGTACCCAAATTACCATAGCACCCCCAGAAAATTTGTGGCAACTGATTTTTGACACTTTCAAATAACGTTTAGTTCCCTTACATCATGCTGTTTGTGTGGGCTTTGGAGATACACATCGCCATTGCTAGAAAGATTAAATCAGATGGAGTAACTTGGGTCATGAAAACTGCTTGGGGTGTTTTACTTAGAAAAAAGCCAGCAAAACTTGCCCGGAGACCCCGACCTAGGAAGGTGGCCTGGGGACTGGGTTGTATGGGGGGGACTGGGTTTCTGCTCGGAGGGCAGGACACGGACCCACTGAACGGTGCCTTAATGAGCTGGCCCCCGCCCCCACCCCTCAGCGCCCTGTTTTGAGTTTTCCCAGTTACTTCGTGAATCAAATTTCGGTCACCTCTGCAGCATTTCCTGTGAACTAACAGATCTTGCTGTAACCAAATATTACCATCTCGGAAAAACTTTATGCAACTATCGGAGACTCTTCATTCTCAGGCAGCAGAGAAAAGCTTCTTTGTTTTGAGACCGAACACCTGGAACACGTTATCCAGGGGGCCTCGCCGGGCCCACAGCGGAGAGAGAGCGCTAAGGACCCAATCACGCCCTAGCCTGCGCCGGACCGGCCCCCCCCAAAGCTGCCTCCTGCCTCCATCTGGCCGGGTTTCATCAGACCTTGAGGTTGGCTGCAGCCAAATGACAGAGGGAGCCTGCGCCTGCGCGGAGGGTGACGCTGGTCAGGGCCACGGCCTCCGAGGGCTGTTCCCAAGACAGGACTAAGGCCGAGGAGTTCGAGAAGGGAGGCTTGACGTCTGCCCTGCTGCCCCAGCCCAAGCTCGCCCTCCTGAAGCAATTACCAGATAAGAATGCTGGCCGGGTCTCCACGGAGTAGGCAGACATCTGGCACGGGAACAGTCAGCAGCACATCTGTGCAGAGAGCACATCTGTGCGCGGCTTCCCTCGAAGACCAGCGAAAACCCGCGTTTCCACCTTTGCTGCAAAACGTTACTTCTGACAGAAAACCGTTTTTGCGCGGCTTCTTTTGTCTTTCCACCGTGGCGGGTCAGCAGTCCCAGCGAGGACGGCTCGGGGAACCCCACGGAGGACATTTCGGAGACGGGATTCAAGGCGGGGTGCAGGGATCCGGAAGTGGGGCCGCGCCCTGCGCCCTCGTGGGCGCAGAACACGGCCTCGGCAGTCGGGGCCGCCCACGGCGACCGTGCGGGCCAGCGCAGCCGCCCGGAGCACAGCACCCGTCTTCGCTCCTGTCTCAGTCCGACCGAGTAACATAAGGTCCGCGCTGGAGGACCAGCTCTGACGCCACCGGGCCCCTGGCTTACGACGCCGGGGTGCGGTGTGTAGAAGCCACCCCTGTAGGGGAGCTCTCCTCAGCCCCCCACGCACAGAAGGGCCCTGGCTCCGGAGAGATGCGGGCCCTGGGTGGGTAATAAGGTGGCCACAGCCGGCACCGCACTTGCCCGAGCGGCTCCCAGGAGGCACCGCGGCTGCTGGTCCAGACCCAGCTCGGGGTTCGGAGCGCACGCCTTGGTCCAGTTGTTTGCCTACGAGACAGACAGTTACCCACACCACTGACTGCCCACCTGTGACTCCGAGTGTCTAAGAGACGTGCATGAACATATAAGTTTTGGGCTTTTCTTAAAAAAAAAAAAAAAACTTCTTTATTTACATATATTTGACATCAGGTGTCGTTCCCGTGGAATTCCCACCGCCAATTCACCTGTGCACCATCGCGGTAGTCCCTTGTCCTCTTCCCGCCCTCATTTTGATCCCTCGCCCATGCCTTCCCCTGTCAAATGTCTCTGATTTATCGTTGTCTGTTTGATTTTGTTTTATTGTGTTGTGGGGTTTTTTAAATTGTTATTATTCTTTCCCCTGTCCCTTATTTGGTTCCCTTATATTCCTCCTATAGTGAAACCACCCCATAGTTTTCTTTCTCCTTCTGACTTATTTCACTGAGCATCAGCCCTTCCAGCTCCATCCATGTTACTGGGAATGGCATGAGTTTTTCTTTTGCCTTTTTTTTTTGGAGATAAAATTGACCTATATGATGTGTATATAGTTTTCAGTTTACAGAACCATGATTCAATATTTATATATATTGCAAAATGATCACCACAATAAGTCAATATTTATATATATTGCAAAATGATCACCACAATAAGTCTAATTAACACCGTCCCTGTACATAGTTACCAAACATTCCTTCTTATGATGTAACTAAGATTTTTTTTCTCTCGATAACTTTCAAATATGCAACACAGGATTATTAACTACACTGACTATGCTGGGCAAGATCTAATAACTGGACACTTGCAGCTTTTCACCCCTTTTCCCCCCATTGCCCATCCTTAGGTTTTTACTTCTGGCAACCACCTATCTGTTCTCTGTATCTATGAGCCTATTTTTTTGTGTGTGATTTATCATTTTCGTATTTCACAGAGAAGTGAGGTCATGTGACATTTATCTTTCTCTAACTCATTTTACTTAGCATAATGCCCTCAAGGTTCATCTATGGACTTGCAAATGACAAGATTTCCTTCATTTCTATGGATAAATAATAACATATTTACACTTTATATATTATATAAAAAATGCATTTCACCACATTTTCTTTATTTACCCATAGAAGGACACTTGTTTGTTTCTGAAGCTAGCTGCCCACCCCCCCCCCAGGAGTATGACTGTCCCTTCGATCAAGCTTGTGTCCTTAGTTAAATCATTTACATGTGAATATTAAGGCCAAACCTAAGCGAGTAGTCAGCAATCTCTCACAGGTCCTGAATTGGGGATAGAGAAATAAAACCGAAAAGTGCATAGAAGTAGTGAGAACTGCGTTACGACTGAGCTTTTCCTTTTTTCAATCATTTTAAATCAACTTTAAGAATAACCACTCATTTCTGCTAAATACACAGAGGGACAGAAAACCAGTGACAGCCGTCCTTGAGGTGCGATCCTTTGCACAAAAGCCATGAGAAATCTACAATTGGTTGACCCTAAAAACAGCCTTTCCCTTTGCTTCAGAAAGGACTAAGTCCATTTGCAGAATACTTCCTTAAAATGGTAGGAGATCTATTCATTATTTCCTGCCCAGGGTTCTGTTTCAAGGGACCTGCTGTGTTTTTACTCATCCAAGTGGATCTCTCCAGCAAGATACAATTCAGCGGCTTCATCTTGCTTTAAAACAAGTTTAATTTACTTGATTAAAAGTGTACCCATGTTCCATGTGTCTCCAAAGGGCCAGGGAGAGACATTCACAAAAAGTTTCCCTTTGAAATAAAATAGACAGATTTTGTGTCTCGGTGTTTCCACGTCTATCTTCCTTGCTTTCTTAGTTTTCATGTAGTATCCAATATCACAGACTTTGGCAGCAAACGACACAGAAATGCTGCTGCTGAGGGCTGTTCTCTGGGCTTGTAGGCGTAACATATATTTTACAAGAACAATGAGAAATCAGTGAGGGGTCCACTTCTACCCGTCCCCTTGGAAGAAATGCTGTCTGTGGTAGGAGTGGGGGCAGTGTCTAGATGGCTGTGGTATAAGCCCTCGGTAGGAAAAAAAAAGCACCCCTATTTCATGGGATTTTCTCACTATGATCTCTTTCACTGAGTTCCTTTGCCTAGACTGTTCACACAAGCCATAAAAATTCGTGAAGGCAAAGGGACTCTATTGACCAAAACTCATTACACAATTTTTACAGAATTGAGCTTATATTTATTTGTATATTTATATCCTTCAGAGGAAAATATATGCCATATATTATTTTTCTCAGGATGTGCAAATTTTCCTTAAGTAAATATGTGATCAGGCATTTCAAAACATGAAATGTATTTATTTATAGCTTACATGCGGACATTTATTTTTGTTTAGTCAAAAGATTAAAACTGCACTTTCTCAGTCCTTGCTTTTGACTTCCTGTTAAAATATATAATTAAGCAGAATTTTTAACGTCCCTGATAGCTCTGAGGAGACGAAGCAGTCATCTGTTAGAAACTTAAAATATTAGTAGGAAATGGTTCTCTTCTTTTTTCCCCAAGTTTAATAGCTCAGTTCTTCACTTCCTGTCTCCAAAAGCCAAGGTAATTAGACCATAATGAGAATGCTTTGCTAGGAAGATGAAACTGTTTGCTGTACAAGCCTAGACATAAGGCAGAGGGGGCAGGGATCGCCTCCTCAGAGGGAGAAAGTTCTGTGACTGGGACATTCTCCCCAGAAAGACTCCAAAGTCCAGGAGGCAAAGTGACATCTGTGCCATTTTGTATGGAATCATCAATTCTTCATTATTAAGGAAGCATCTCCAAAAGCTTCAGAAAGGGCCAGAGCACAGGAAACATGTCTACCACTTCTGTTAATTTTGTTTTTCTTTCTAAGATGATAACACACACAGGTAATGGTCTGGATGAAGTTATCACCTGCACATAGACCTTATAATCACCACCAAGTTAAAACAACAACAACATTCCCTGCCACTAAGGGTGGGTTCATCCCTTCCTGTCAACAGTCCACCCGAGGGAGTGCTGGGCCTGATGTCTCTCCCCCAGAATGGTCTCGTCCCTCCCTGGAGGCCCTGAATCCTGAACTCATCGTCTGGCAGCTTCCTATCAAGGTCGGGTGGCAGATCCAAGGCCGTTGCTCTGGAGAACTGGGCACCTGTGTTCTCACGGCCCTGTACTTTCCCTCTGAGTGGACACACCACTTTATCTGTCCAGACTTTTCTGGACTCTTGTTTCTGCCCGGCCCGTGGGACTAAAGCTTCTGTGCACATGCTTGCTCATGCCGTGTGTCCCTTGCTTTCCTGGGGTAGAGTCTTAGGGGTGGACTCTTGTGGCTGAGGGTCCACGCCACTTTGGCAGATTGTGTCAAGCATTTCCCAAGGAGGTGGTGTCAACTCCTCCCCTCCCCCACTCTCTTCCTCCTAAGCCAGGAGTCCATAAAGCACTTTCAAATGGCAATAGGGGGTGCAGCGTCATGACGGAAAGTTAAGTCTCGGTTGTCCCAGGAGGGATTGTACTGACCCTCGCCAAAAGGAGAAGAAAAAATATTTTTAAAAATGAAAACTGTCCCAGGGAAGGGCCCCATCTGAACCAGCTCTGGCCAGGGGCCTAGGCCTCACTTGGTGAACGGCTTCATGCCCACACTGGGCAGGGATGAGGGCCAGAGGTGCTGGCTGGGCAGCTCAGGGTTTCACCGCACACACACAGGCCTCCCTGACGAGCAAGGTTCCCTCCAGGTCAGCCTGGCTCCAGTACCCGCCAGCCTGGTTCTCAGCCCCACAGTGTCAGTCACCTACTTGATTCATGAGGTCACCTTCTTATTTCAGGCCAAATTCCATGTGCTTTCTTTTTCTAGGTATCTTTCTAGTTATTGATCTCTTTCTCCCTCTACCAAGCCAGGTATCAATGTCATCAAAGATGGAACAATGTTTTAGCAGCTTAGGGCCCAAACAGTAGGTGATAGGGAGCAGATATGTAGCAGGAGAACCAACCTTTGTGGGTTTTAAGTATCCACATTTTGGGTCTTTGTTATCGCAGCAGCACTAGAACTATACTGACTGATACTAATGAGGATACAGAGGGGTCATCCATCCCTCCTGCTCTCTGGGACTGGAAAGCCAGTCTAGGGATGTTCCAAGGAGGTAGCATCCGAGACATGAAATCCAATCCCCACTGTCTACCTAAGGACCAGCATGCCCTGGTGTCTAGGAGAGTGTTGGGAGGTTGGCTATTGTCCCCAGGACAATGGAACCCAATGGCTGGGAAAACTTGTGTGTGTGTTAGAGGAACTTTAGGTGTTAATGGCCCTTGTGATCGAGTTCTGAAAGTCACAAAGTCAACATGGACTGATCCTTTGCTTTCTTTTCCGGAACTGTAGAGAATTTGGGAGAAATTACTGTCTGGCCACCCAGAAAACAAAGGCCAGTTACGATTTGTTTTCTTTTCTTTTCTTCCCAGATCAATCCCCAGTTCCCCAAGGATCCGGTGTGGTTTTGAGCTTCCTCTGTGTCTGCAGTGCTCCTCTCCACACCCCCTGCCCGGCCCCTCCCAGGCCCTCAATGGTCCTCTCTCTTTCCCTGGTCCTCAGCTCCAGCTCCTCATTAGGAAGTGTTAGAAAGTTGCTGGAGTGAGAAATGAGCCTGTGAAGGCGCCTTGTCCTAATTAAACTGTGACAAGGAAAGTGACAAGAGGTGATGGGGGGAGGAAAGGGATGCACTGGGGTCTCAGGCAGGGGAAGCCTTTGTCCTCCAGAACAAAAGCCGTTGTTTGCATGTGTTAAACCCCATCAACCCTCATCAGACCCAGGTGCAGAAACCTACATCCCAAATGCCCCCCCTCCCTGCTTATGCCACCTTCCTGAGCACTGACGCCCAGCCGCCATCCCTAGTCAGAGCGAAGCCCCACATCAAAGCTGCAGCTCTCCAGACAGCCCCTGCTCAGAGAAGCATTGTCGTCAGGACCTCCTACGCTTGCTCGGCCCCTGCCTGGCGAATCAGGGCACCAAGGCCCATAGCACGACTGGTTCCTGCTGCCTTGTTGTTAATGAGGTAGAAGGCCAGGCTCCTAGGGTCCTGGAATGAACATAATCACATAAAGCTGTTGCTCTGGGACATACCAAGCTGCCCCAGAGTGGATTTCATGCAAACAACGAGGACCAGAGCTTCCTGGGAGAAGACACAATGCCACCTATTGTCTCTGTCACTTCCTCTCCACCCTCCCGCGCTCAGGCATGACTGGGGAGCCATAGCCCTGTGCTAAAGCTGTTTGCATTTGCCCAGCGGTTTCCTAACCCCCCTGAGAAGCCGTTTCTCTCTGCTGTCATTGTTTCCAGACAGGCCAAGGCGGCCGAGAGAGGCCAGGTCCGGGGAGACCGCCTTCCCTGCCCCGAGAAGAGGCCGGGCTTGCAACATAGGACCTGTGGCGCTCATGGCATCTTGGGGCGGCTCACCGCACCCCATATCTGGGCAGAGGCCTGGGTGGCACACCTCCCTGAAGCCTGCCCGGTGTCCCTCCGCAGAGGGCTGAGAAGGCTCCTGAGGGGCTGAAGGCCTGGATGAGGACAGAGTGCGGGCTGCCCAGCAAGTTCTCAGAACCTTGTGGGAGACCACCATGGGCGCCCGAAGAGGCGCTTGCCTTCCTGCCAGCACTGGCGGCAGCTATCGGGCCTTGGCTTACCCAACCCCTTCTTCCTAATCACCGCCGAGTCCCAAGGGCGCAGGCTACTTCCCAGAAATGGCTGAGGCTGGGAGGAAGTTCCCTTCACACCCACCACATGTCCCCATGTTTATCTCCCCCACCCTATGGTGTTCTGAAGAACCAGAGGGGGAGAAGGAGGGCTGGGGGAGCCCCAGCAGGCGGAGGAGGGCCTGGGGCAAGAGTGGATGAAGTGAAAGAAGGGAGGGAACCCCCGTAGCCACAGGGTGAAGGCCCTAGTCTGCGCTGAGCACTTGGGAGGAGGCGGCGTGTGGTAACAGAAGCCCGGGCTCCTACCTCCCAGGCTGGGTATTTGGGGGTTTCTGCTGCATTCACCAGGTCACCGAAGGACTCTGGAAGGCTGCTGAGAACCTAGGGTGAGCAAGAAACCGCCTCTCTTACCCCCTGCTTGACAGGTCAATAGTCAAACATAACCCAAGGCAGAGTTTACAGAAGACTATTTCCAAAAGGCTCAAAATGGCCTGAAGGAAGAGCAACGGGGATGCTTTGATGCAGGAGGAAGGAAAAGTTCCTCAGAGGTCTGCCCTTACTGAGGCCTTGGTGGTGAGTGGGAGTTTGCAGGGAAGGGGAGGAATGCGGGTAAATGGAGTTTTCACGAAAACATAAGTGAGCAGAGGCTCTTGTCTCCCCCAGCCCTGGCTCAGCCCGTGTCTCCCAGGCTTCCGCGTCCTCCCCAACCACCCCTCCCGCACACCGGCATGTGCAGTGGTCACCCAGAATCTTCGCTCACCCTGACAGCTTGGACACCAGAAGGACCCACCTCAGCAGCTCCCTCTTGGATGCTGGCAGGAGTGAAATCACCCGAGAGGTATTTTTGTCGTGTGTTTCTTTTTAACTATATAAAAAAAGGGTGGGTGTTCAAACCCAGCCCGAGAATACCTTGGCGCAGCCTCAACTAGATGAAACTTTAAAAAATGATTTAATGTTCTGTTAGACTGCTGCATATTAAAGTAATGTCGTGCCTTCTAAGAGATGAGAATCAGACCCGCTGGCCACGGCTCGGGCGAGTTTAAAGAGTTACAGCGTTCCCAAGAACGCTCCTCACCCAGTTCCGACAGCAGCCCCGACCCCTCCCGAAGTCCGCGAGTGTCCTTCGTGCCCTGGTCCTCTGCCTCTGTGCAGCTCCTCAAGGGCAGCAGGACGGGCGGCAGGTCACGGGCAGAGGACAGGGTCAGTACCCACCCGACGGTCTGTGACCGGGGGCCTCAGCGAGCGGTGAGCTGCGGGCGCTGCACCCCGAGCGGGCGCTGCACAGCCTCGCTGCGTGGAGGTGCTCATGGAAAATTGCTGGGCACGCAGCTCACAGCAGATGTGATGGGGACGAGCAGGAGGAGCCAGGATGCCGCGGGAGCGGGATGTGGAGGAAGCCGCACAAGGTAACCACAGGCGGAAACCTGGAAAAACGGAGCCATTCCCACGGGTTCCAGAAAATGGAGCTCACTTAAGATGCAGCTCCTTTCCTTGAAGTGGGCTTGGCGGGCTCAGCTGCTGAAAGGAGGAGGGGGCAAAGAAGAGGAAAATCAACATGTTTTGCATTTGTCGGGCTGGCATAGCTGCTTGGTCCCCTCCCGACCCCTGGCATGCCGCAGCGACGTCCAGAACGAGAACAAAAGGAATCTGGAGTAGCTGTGGCTGGCGTGCCCACAGCTCAGGGGTCGCGCTTTTAAAATACTGCTGCAGGCCTTTATTAAAGACAACCAGCAAGGAGGTGACAGAGCCCTGGATCTTCTTGGACGTGGCCCTAAGACTCTCAGTGATAAGCTCCTGGCTGCTGTTTCAGAGGCCCAGACAAGCCGTGTGTCCTCAGAGGCCTCCTCCACCCAGGAGACAAAAGCCAGGGACCAGCTGCCCTAACGCGGAGCGTCCTCTTTCCCCATCCCGGCTCCGGCAGCAGCTCTTCCCCTTCCTGCACGTCTGTTCTGCAGAGAGGAAAGTCACCGGCACCAGCTGGGAATGTTGACCACAGCTCTTTCTCAGGGTGGACGGGGACTCTCCGGTTTTCACCCATCTTAAGTTAAAGTCAGCTCCCGCTAAGCAGATGAGGATGCGACATTTAGGAGCAAAAGACCCCTGCTGGGCTCCTGTGAGTTCCTTGGAGACGGGGTTTCTTACCTCTGGACTCCATACCAGGCCATTCTCTCAGCCTGCAAAGCTTTTTGCCTAACTGACTGACACTTTAAAAGTCACTTCCCCAGATCACCATCCGTGATGAGAGCGGTTCTCATGGCAGAGACTGCCAGTTGCCCACTGATTAGCTTTTCTTCTGGACTCACAAACTCTTAGATTGTGTTTTAGGTAAGTGGAGAAAGGAAGCAGCTAAAAAACTACATTCCCCCTATTTCTAGAAATCCGTGGCTAAGAGGATATAAGGAGAAGATGTTTGGGGAGGAGGTTTCAGAGAAAGTTCTTCCAAAGTGTGCTAACTAAGTCAGGAGGCAGGCTGTCCTCTTTGCCTTGGATAGAGTCATGATGGCTGGAGCCCCAGCAGCCATGTTAGTGCCAGCATAAGGATGGAAGTTGTAAGCTGTCTAAGCAGAAAGACAAAAGACATCATTTTCTGATAAGAGTATAGAGTTGCCTCAGCAGTCCTGGACTTCCCATCTATGTACTTCTTCCATGTGAGGATAAACTTTTATCTTCGCTAAGTCACCATGGTTTCCAGTCTCTGCCATAAGCAACTGAACTAAATC
The DNA here is from genome assembly GCA_019455555.1 of Galemys pyrenaicus. NCBI lineage: Eukaryota > Metazoa > Chordata > Mammalia > Eulipotyphla > Talpidae > Galemys > Galemys pyrenaicus. The sequence continues at coordinate 1,392,311 of JAGFMF010011680.1, read as the reverse complement.
TGAGTAAGCACGCCTCTATTTCTCTACTCTTCCAGTTTCTGACCCTGTGTCTGCCTTCTCTCTGGTCTATAAGTGTCATGAATCAGTGATTATTCTTTTGGCTAGAGTTTAGGTGCCTGACTTGGAATCCAGCCTATAATGGTTGTGGACAATTTACTTATAACAATAAAAATGGTAATTGGGAGCACCTGCCGTGTGCCAGGCATAATACTAAGGCCTAACAGAAAAGTCTCCTGGTCCTCACAGTGGGTGTCACATAGACAGCTGGTTGTCCTTCCTTTAGGGTATGTCACAAGCCTTATATATAATCTAACACTGCAAAACAAATGCCTCCAAAATTCAGTGACTTCAAACAATAAGCATTTTATTTTAGTATTTCCCATGATGATAAGTGTTATCTGGGATTCAGCTAGTAGAGTCTTCTGCTGGTCTTGCTCAGTGTCGGACATATAGTTACACTTAGAAAATGGCTGTGGGAGGATGTCCAAGATGGTTTTGGAACTGGATGTCCACAATGCTGGGGTTGGTTGTCCAAGATGGCGCTATGGTTGGATGTTCAAGAGGGCTCTGAAGATGGATTGTCCAAGATGACGCTGGAGCTGCTTGTCCAATATGATGCTGGGGTTGGCTGTCCAAGATGGCGCTATGGTTGGATGTTCAAGAGGACTCTGGAGCTGGTTGTCCAATATCATGCTGGGGTTGGCTGTCCAATATGCATGTGATTGGATGGTCAAGGTAGTGCTGGGGCTGATCGTCAAGATGGCTCCATTTACTTTCCTGGAACCCTGACGGGAGGTTAAGAGGCCAGGTTTAGTGGCAACATTGAGATGGCTGAGGGTATTTCTCTCTGTGGTCTCAAGGCTTTCCCTCTCCCTCTTCAGTGATCTCTGAAGACTATCTAGATTTCTTACACGGCGGCCCAGGCCACCAAAAGTGCAAAGACAGAAATTGCCACACCTTCTTTAAGGTCAGGTCTGGAGCTGATCCAACATCACCCAGCACATTCTACAGTGAAGGCAATAGAAATTTCAGCCCAAATTTAGCACAGGAGAGGATTGCCGAATTCAGCACCAGGAGACATCATTCACAGGGCCATCCTTGGGGATTGGCTTCTGCCACCACCCCTCATGAATAGTTGTGATTATCTGTAGCTTATAGGTAAGGAGACCAAGGCCTAGGGAGACATTCAGGGGCTTCATGAGGGCCCACACTACTGAGAGTTGGAATGGAACCCACAGCAGCCACCTCCACAGCCCGCCCTCTCTCCTCTTCCTCCCTGGGTCTCTCCAACAAATCCATGCCCCTGAAGGTAGATTTGAGGCCAGATCCCTGCTCAAAGTGCCAAGTGCAGGGCTCCATCCACAGGGATAAGGACGCCTCTTCATCCCTGTGTTTTACAGCAATGTGGCACCCCTGAGGGAAATGCTGGAAAGACGAAGAGGCCTGGACAGAGGCTGACACACAGAGACAGCAACATCCACTGTCCCCACCCTCAGCCAGTGGCTCATGCGCTCCATCCCATTCTTTCCTATTTCTGCCTATGTGTCATTATCCTAAGTTAAAGCATAGTCCCGCATGCACCTTACCTACCTCACCCTTTCCTTCCTCAGCCAGGAATTTCCCAGTTGATTTTCTACAGGTGCAACAGGAAGCAGGGGCCTCAGAGGGTAAAATGGGGGGGAAGGGAAGCGAGGGAGGAAGCACATCTCCAGGGCCCGGAAGAGCCCACCCCCGTTTGGCCCAAATGTGTTTTTGGACACACAGTTCCCAGGAAGAGTAGGCAGGCCAGGCCTCCGTGCTCGGAGCTCAGGGCAGGGCAGGAGGAGGAATGTAATCAAGGTTATGGCTTGATGAAGTGAACCATGATGACCATAAACAGACAGTTTGGGATTTGATTTGTTATTTCGTCCAAGGCAGTACCTTTCAACAGAGGCTGGTGTGAGGGTCGAGCTTAAACATGTTCATGTCACCAGCACGCAAACAGTGATGCCATTGTTACACTGTACTTTCCCACCTTAAAAGGGGATTGGTTTTGTGGGTTGGGAAAGTTACCAAAAATAAGTTCCTCTGATCACCAAGGTTAGCACAAAGGAAGCTGCTAGGTCATTTGAAAGATGAGAGAGGACTGCAGGTAAGGAAGCACTGCGACAGACAGCACGTGCCAGAGCACCTACCTTCACACTTACCTGATATTTGATGCATATCATAGATAATAAAGCCACCACCACCGGAGAAGAAGAAGTTTGTCTTTCAGTCCCTATAGGTAGGGTAGAGCCAAAATGGCTGGGTGGGACAACGCACTGCTACATCCTATGAATTAAATGAAGTGGTAACTAAAAAATGCTCTCCCTCTTAAGAACCCACATCCCAGAAACAGTATGCCCAGCTTGACATGCCACATCGCCTGATAACGCAACCCCCCGAAGCCACTTCAGGATGGAGGGAGTTGGGCTGGGGGCAGCTCCCCCACCCACCTTGGGAAGATGGATCTGCCATGAGTTGTCCGAACATGGAGGCGATATCCCAGCTACTACAGCCTGAGTCAGGCCTACATCAGCCACGCTCAGCCTGTGAGTCACATGTGGATGCCCGGTGAAGCTGTTAATCCTGACAACACTCCCTAGAATCCCTAATGTGGGAGGTGCTGGCTCCAGGCAGAAATGGCAGATCCAAAGGTAACACACTGGACCAGCCCCAAAACCCCAGCACAAAGCCCCACTCAGATGTGAAGTGGAAATTCTGGCAGAGCTGAGCCCATGCTGCCACTTTTATTTTATCAATGTGGGTGACAACCTAAAGGCCCAAGTATGTGGCCTTGGCTGGTTCCCGCTTTCCAATGGTCTTCCCAATAACCCAGAGCACCATCTCTTGTCTCTTCCCTTCCGCTCCGGATGGCATTGTAGCTCAAGTTGATAATTAACTCTCCTCCCAGGATATCTTTTCCTAACTGAATTACGAATTCAGTAACAAAGCTCATGTCCCATTTTCTGTAGTCATGATGCCATAAAGCAAACCACAAAGCCCTTTGGTTTACCAGCATTCCGCTTTGCTCTGCGTTGACTAGCCTACTTCTTAGGAGATGCAAAACAAGAGGGTACTCTGGCATCGCCTGGAGGTCATGGATTTCCACCTGGTGTAGAAGACTTGCTGGATTGGGAAGCAGGTGGCAGGCACTCAGTCCTGGCTCACAGCTAACTCTTGTACAAATGCTTGCCCTCTGACTCTAGCATTTATTTGCCTTTGAAATAAAATTAATGGTTTTGAAGATCTCCCTGGTCTCTCCCAAGTCTGCAACATAGGTTAGCCACTGCTATTTCATCTACAAATGTCCCAGGAATGGGTGGGGAAGCAAGCAGAACTTGTTTTTAGTTTTTCTTTTTCATCACTCCAACCCAAAGCTTCATTTTTAATTTGTTCTTGAAAGAGAATTAGTCCTGATGCATTCACTGCAGACCCATTAATCCATGCTCCAAACTTGCAGAGCATTTACATTCAAATATCAGGGGCAATGTTGGGGTAGCTGGCACCCAGCTGTCCTGGGTCAGTGATGCCATCTGGTGGCTGGTTCCAGGGAAGGGGGGGTCTCTGCAGTTAGGCCCTTGGGTTCTGGCCTCTAGAAGTGGGAGTCTAGACAACAGACCAGCAAATAATAAAGGTCCGGTACGTGCACCAGACAGTAGAACAGGAAGGTATGAGGGAGGGATGGGGATTCTGTTTTAGACGAGGCGGTTAGGCAGGCCTTTTTGAGGACATGGCATTGTCACCGAGACTCCATAACAGAAGAGGTCTCAAGAAAACATTCCAGGCAGAACCAAGTGCCATTGCAAAGATTCAGTGTTTTTAGAACAGAAGAATCCCAAACAGCCCAGCCAAACCTTGTGAACAAGCATCAGGATGCAGAGGAGAGGGCTGATCGCACAAGACCCCGTGGGGTGGGAGGGGCTGATTCAGAGTGGAAGAGTTTGAGTCCAAAAGAGAGTGAGCGGACCCCTTCATTTCCTTGTGCATTACTCATACTTCAGTTTGCACATTTCTTTCTCTTCCATCCTTTACTCCGAAAAATTTCTCTTGCCTTAATCAACCTTCTTTTCCATTCCATTGTGAGCAAAATGGCCCTTGACACTGGCCAATAAATACAACTAGGCATTGGAGAACTCATCCTTGAGATTAAGGGTGACCTCACACCTAGCCCAACCGAACACCCTTGGCTAGAGAGGGCCATTTCCAGAACACTCCAGAACCTGACACCAGACCATCCACATAGCCATGTGCTGTTCAATCATCCCATTTTTATAGAAGAGGAAGCCGAGATTGTAGGCCAGCCCCAGACCCCACAGCCAGCAAGTGGTGGAGTTAGGGCACACAAAACTAGCTATTTCATCTCAGCGTATAATATAATTGGCAACAACACATTAACTTGACATTTACTGAATTTTAGAATTTAGATCCGCTATGTTGGAAAAATCTCTTCCCTCACAGAGATGAGGAGTACAGAGAAGATTGGTGTCAAGTGAAGGACAACATAAAGCATATGTAACTATAACTTTGCATGCACACAATTTTCCAAAAGTATCCCAGGGAGTAATGTTGGGATAATGTTTTAATATGTGAAAGGGATGTGTAATGGGGGAGGGGCCTGGAGTCAGAGTGAGGTGTCTCGGAGTCTGGACCTGCTGAAAGTCACCTGTGACATCAATTGGTAAGGAAACGAGGAAGAAGTTTCTAAAAGGGCTGGGAAGCTGCCCACACTGCTGGAGGTTTCTTGGCTAACACAGAAGGAAGAAGCCGGGGTTCTCCACCACACACCAGGTAGGGACTGACCCTGGTGATCTCATTTAGATTCTTTTTCAGTCCATGAGGGAAGTCCCCCCACCACCTCCTCTGACAAATGAAGAGACAGAGGCCCAGAAGGTTTACTAATACATTTACTAACAAATAAGTTTTATTTAAGTAACCTTGCATTGTAATGTTATAGAAGTTTCAGGTACACATCATTAAAAATCCACATCTGTATATAATACAGTGAGTTTGCATGATGTCCATTTCCATCCCTCACCATACAATTTCCATAAATTAATAAAACTAGGAAATGCCTTAGAAGGAATTCTGTCTACCTTCAAGCCCAACCTCCTAGTTTCATCCATATTTATTCTTTGGCATTAAAAGATCAATTTCCTGCAGCATCTTGGCAAATTTCCACTAGAGGAAATTTGACTGTCTCGCCTGTGAACAGGGAAGAAAGGGATGAGGATCGGGGACACCTGGGTGGTGGGGACACCTGTGAGCAGAGGGCAGGTGGGCCAGGGCTCCGCATGGCGTTACCTGTTGGGGCTGGTGCTGTCTTCCCGTCTGACTTACCGCAAGTGTGCCTCATGTGTCACATCTGCTCTCCTCTATTCCCCCGCCACCCAGCTAGTCAATAATCATTATTTCATTTTCAGAAGAGGAAGTAGAGGCCCACGGTGCCATCCATAGTTCCCTGGGTGGGAAAGACACTCCCACATGTCTCTCAAAGCGAGGAACCCATTAAGGACTGAGTGGATTTTCCTGGGATCACCTGGGCACTAGCTACCAGTTCTATTGTTCTATGATCCACCTGAAGTACTGACACTCCACTGTCAATAAGCTTTTGCAACACCGTTTGTTCATAAGTTGGGGAATTCCTTTCTCTCAGTGAACCACCTTCAGTGGCAACTTCATACTCAACTTGGACCCGCGACATCTAGTGGTCAACCAGGGAAACGCAATGAACCAGTGGCCTTTGCTGCAGCAGGTGCAAAGGTTTGTACTTCCTGGGATAAAAGATGGGCTGAAATTCACAACTGAAGTATCTGTGGAATTTATAAGGTGAACATTTAAGGCATGTGAATTCTATAATTCTTTCTCTTTCTTAAAATGTGTACTTATTTACTATCCCTGGTGTAAAATACACTATATTAAATCCACTGTCTTTTAATTGACAAATAATGTTTGATGATAACTTAATATAACACAGTATAATGTAATGTAACAATGCAGCAATGTAATATGTGTTATATATCTTACATAATATGTATCCTATAATAAAAATAGGAGAATAGACTAAAATAAGATACAAATATAATGCTGGCAGACATGCTCAATAAAGAAAAGCACTGTAAATTTGAAAATTCTAGAAGTCACTAATTAATATATCCTTCTAGCAGTGGAGAGGAGTTGGAGGATCACCATAATGCAATATTAAAAAGCTAGATGAAAGATATACATCAATATGCTTCTTATCTTTTATACCTAAACATATGAGAAGACATAACATGCTTTATAGAAACTTCCTGATTATAGGGACCCCCAAGGTCACTGCTGAGTAAGTTTCACACCACAAAGGTACAACTCAAGAGACTCTCCAGGCTACCACATGAAACCACAGACTTTAACATCCTCCACTCCTGACCCTGGTTCTACCCCAGGGCTCAAATAATGGCAAAGATCCAAAGGAAGATTTCTCAGTAATGGATGCTCCTTTTACATGGGGTCTCAGCTAAAAGACAGAAGGAAAGCATTGCTGTGGGGCTAGGATAGAAGAACCCAGGAATGACTTGCCAAACCTTAACACACTCAAATTAGTTTTCAAACATTTTGGGTTTGGCAAAATGTATGTTGCTAAGCCCCCTTTCCCGACATTTTTATACCCATGTGGATTTCGAGGGAAATTTAATATGTATGTTTCTGATTCACTTAGTCTTAACTCAGCACAATTGTTAAGTGAGAGCCACTTTGTGTCCAAGAATCTTCCAGAGTCTTCTTTTATAAGCCCCCTTAAATGATTTTCCTTCTAACTAGGAAGTATGTTTTGCCCAGAATAAATTGAACTCAAACCCCCTCCTTCAAATTATTCAAATTTGGTTCAGGACACAGAATCCCTAAATTTTGAAGAGGGTTGGAAAGTTTGCAAATGACTTCTCATGTAACTGAGAAAGTCTGGTGGCTGAGAAGTGTGGAGTGTTGCATGTGAGATGCAAAGACCTGTGGGCTTTGAAACCTGACATCCGACTCTTGCTTCCTAGACTGAGGGCGGGCCAAGCAGCTTCCAGGGTCTGGGTGGCTCTAATCCACTCTCATCAGCTCTGAGTGTTGGCACCTTCCCTCATGGCCTAGAGGAAACAGCACCAAGAGCTAACACCCATGGGCACCACACGATTATGGGCAACCTCATCAGTCCCAGGCCTTGAATACCGAGGGGAGTCTCTTCCCTGGTGGTAGAACCTCACCATCCGATTTTGGCCATTAAAACTGGACCTAAAAAAACCTTTAAAATTGTAAAAAAAAAAAATTGTATAAAAAAATCAATGAGCCAGCTTCATTCATTTCATTCCAGGATTTGTCTTGTCTTTGGTTTTTGGTGTACTATAAAACTCTGCACAAAATGTTCAGAGCATTTGATAAGAGTTAAAAATGTAGAGATAACAATAAGGTTTTTTTAATGCAGCTTTTTCTGCTCAAAGATGACATAATTATTCCCCTCGAGTTTAGAAGTCTGTTTTTCTAGTCATGCTGGTGGGGCAGGGTTTAAATAACCAGCTGTATCACTTAGAATTAGACTGGCCATATGCAACAGAATGCCCAAGTAGCATTAAATAAGACAACAATTGGTTAATTTGCTCACATGAAAGAAATCCGAGGAAGGAAATCTAGGACAGAAAGCCTGGTTCCAGTGTCATCAAGGACTAATGCCCTTCCTGTGTGTGTTTCAACTTCCTTATCATATAACCTCCATTCCCCAGTCATTGCTTTAAGGTCACAAGATGGCTGCTACAGTCCCAGCCCTCATACCTATGTTCCAGGCAGCAGGAAGGAAGAAAAGACTCTCAGCTACTCAACCCCTTGTAAGAGCTTCTTTGGAAACCCAAAGCTAAGACACCAGCTTTTATCTCATTAACCACCCGTATTTGCTAGAGAGGTTGGTAAATATGTCCTATCAAACCGCATTCCTGGCCTCCATAATACAGGGCCACTGTATTATTTTCTTGCACTGACAAGAAAAAAAGAGAAGAATCAGTTGATCCACCAGCTTGCTCTACCTTACCTGCCATGCTCTCCCCTACCTGTGTCCAACTCTTAATCACTGGGGTTACTGGTGGAAGGTGAACTAGGCAGAAAATCATAGCAGTCACAGACTTTCAGGCTGGGTGTGTGAGAGGCCTAATCGAGGCCTGACCCAACATTTTGATGTATCTTCTTTGCTTTTATGCACTTAGTTCTCTGCCGCTGCCTGGTCTAAAACAGATTCACCGCAGACCACTTTGGAGGATGAAAGATCTCCCAGTGGGGCCACCCGTCAGTCTATTTTATACCAGGAAAGCAAAAGTCAGGTCCCCAGCCTGCTCACAGAAGAGGTACACACTGCTTCTGCCCCAGGCAGCCACCTTCCCAGAAGAGCCTGGCTCTCCAGGACAGGGCTCCTCAATCCCCGGCCTGGGCCTGGCCTGGCCTGGCCTGGTCTCCTAGCTACTGGGGGAAATGAGCCACCTGCCAGCTCTGGGTCCACTGGACATCTCTGGCCACCCACAGCAAAGCTTACACCAGACTGAAATCAGGTAAAGCAGAAAGGGGTCTCCACCATCATCCTAATGCATCACATCACTCCTGACCGCAATATCCCTCACAAATGTTTGTGTGTCTGATGGTGAGATCAGGTCTGACTGTAAGCTTGGGGCAGCAGGGCTGGGCACCGAAACTCAGCTTTACCTGAGGCTTTTCTTCAGTGTACCGGGCGCCCATCAAATAAACAAGCCCTCAACACGAAATGTCTTGGACTCGGATAATTTGCCAGGCTGAGAAGTGAAGCAGCAGACAATAGCAGTAGCACAGAGCTGAATACAAAATAAAAATGTTATCTTTACAAGGAAATTCGCAGAGTGACAGTTGACCAGGGAAACTTCTACAAGTCAGAGAGAAGCCACAGGAACTTACTAAGTTCCCAGAAGAAAAGCTGCTAAGAAGAATCCTACTCCAGGAAGCAGGAAAATTAAGGGCTGGAATGCACACTGTCCTTTACAGTTTATAGAGCAGTCCCTCACATCCTGATCTAGCTTCATTCTCTCTCCAGACTGCAAAGTGGGACGGAGTGTTACAGAAAAAAAGAAAATGAAGCCCAGAATGATGAAATGTCCACTGCAAGGGGACAGTGCTGGGAGCCAGTCAGATGTGGCAGAAGGACTGGGCCTCCAGAGCCCAGTTGGATGGCCCCCTGCCCCACCCACCCAGCAGCCTACCATGGCAGAAAAGGGTCCTCCCTCCTCCCCTCCCCCATAAGGCCACCGCCTCCAAGGCAGGACCTCAGGTCTGACACCTGTGAAAGGCACAGCTTGGAAAGACACTGCTGTCATATTGCACCTGTGCCTTCACAGTGCTCCCCGCCCCGGTGACATGAGCCACAGGTACTCACCTTGGTGGAAGAATGCAGAGGAAGGTAAGAGAAATCCCTCCTCCACGCCCTGCACCACCCACCACCACACAGTCTGCCCTTGTTTCCTCCACGCAGGTGATGTCTGCGGCAGGTATCGGCATGCCTCCACTTACTCACCTCTCACCTGTAAAATGGGGAGAAGAGCATCTTGCCTTCATCCCCCCCAACCAGTGGCCAGGCAAGGGGAGCAGAGGGAGCCTGCTAGTCTGGACAAGTTTGCAGCCGGGCTGTTCTCCTGACCTGTGATGGCGGAGTGCCCCGACTCCAGACTGCCAAGGTCACGTGGGTGGGTGCCACGGGCTCCCGAGAGCAGACGCTGTGGCTCACGAGGGTGACTTTGGGTGTGAGGTGAGGCAGCCTTCATTCCGGACTGCACACCCAGAAGGCGGCAGCTGTGTACCTTAGAACAAGCAGGCTTTCTTACCCTAAAGGAGCACCTCCAAGCCGCCAACCCTCTGCCTCCGCCCAGCTGCCCAGCAGCTGTCTGATGCCCACAGTCCTCTGCACATTTTCAGATGGCTCTCAACCAAGTCCCAGAGGACAGGCCACAGCCCACCTCCTTCGGCTGCTTCCTTGTTGGCCCTGCTGGTCCTCTAGCCCAGGAGAAGATTTTCCAAACTCAAGACTGGTCTGAGAGAAATCCGTTCTAGACCAGGTAGCAGAAGAGAACTAAGCACATTAAAGCAAAGACACATCAAAAAATTGAGTCAGGCCTTGGCTAGGCCGCTCGCACAGCCAGCCTGGAAGTCCATGGTCGCTGGAGCTTTGTGTCTGGCCCACCTTCCAGGCAAGGGTATTCAGTTTGCAAACCTTGCCCGTGAACCCACCCCGGCCTTCCTGGACACGGGGCATATGTCCAGCCAGGGTCCCTGATGTGCGACATCTTCCCACGGGCTTAGGGAGACCCAAGTGGGGACCCCAGGGCTGACGGCAGCGGCAAGCTGCGTTGTGTGGAAACTTACTGAGTGAGCTGCAGAGGACAGACTCCTGGCAGGTCAGCCCTACCCCACTCAAGGCCCCATCGCTTTCAGCCTCACCTGGGCATCCTGCCGGCTAACTCCGGTGGGCCCCTTCAAGCCCAGAGGCCGGCAGATGTGATGAGAGATTTGCAAAAGCTTAAAATCTTCCTGGACAGGGGGCAGACAGCGGGAGGGGCATGGATGGACCCCGAGATGCCCGAGCAGCCAACGAGCTTCAGGGCAGTAGGAGCACCCCACTGCCCACTCCCAGGTCCCCCGAGAGTGCTCACAGAGACGTACTGAGGGCCCAGACTCTGGGGGTGACACCACCGCTTCTGCCGAGGGTTGGTGCACGAGCAGAGACCTGAGGCAGGAGGAGCGAGGCTCTGCTTCCTGTGTCCGCGGCACGGGGCAGGTTTCCGGTCGGTCGTGGAGAGTTCCCGAAGCAGCCAAAGGAGCCGGAGCCGGACGCGCCTCTCCTTCCCTGAGAAGTTATGAGCGAGCAGAGGGCAAGCGCTGCCACTCTTCTGGCTTCAAACAGCAACGATTTCATGTGTTTTCTCTTGTTTGTTCAACTGCGGGGTAATGTATGCATTTTCAAAATCAAAATAACTGCATCCCCGGCCCCCGCTGGAGAGCGAGCGAGCGGAGCGTGCCCCAGGCCGGGACCCAGCAGCGCGGCCCCGCAGCTCCGTGCGGAGCAGCCGCCGCCTTTCTTTTGCCTCTGGCCCTGGAGTGTGAAGTCCCCGGGCCGCGGGGAAATTCCGGGCCGGCAGGGCGGAGGGCGCGCCCGCCCGAGCCCGAGGCCGCGGGACACTGGGACGAGGCACGTGTGCAGCGACCGGGGCCCCCACGCCCGGCGCCCCGCGCCCGGCTCGCCGCAGAGCCCAGGGCCGCCGGCGGGAGCGCCAGCAAAGTTGGGCAAGCGCTCCAGCGGCGCGGGCAGGGGGCGGCAGGTGCCTGGGGCGACGGCCGACTGCAGGCAGACAGAGCCGGGCGTGGGCTCCCGCTCCCCCCCGCGCAGCCCCGCCGGCGGCCAGAGCCTGGAACTTCCGGGGCCCCGCGGCCCTGCGGGCGCTGCTCCCGGACAGCCTCCCGCCGAGGAGCGCGCGCGCGGGGGGCGGGCTTGGGGGGGCGGGGTGACCCCGCTCCCGCAGGGGCGGCGGGCGGGGTGGGGTGAGGCGGGCGTCTCCCTCCCCTCTCGCCCGCCCTCCCTTCCTCGGTCCTGCAGCCAATTAGACGGCCCCCTCGGGCGGGAGGCGTGGGGCACTCATAAAGCAGAGCGGAGCTGTCACCCCGCGAGCAGGCTGCGCACCGCCCGGGCCAGAGCCGCGCCGCAAACTCGGGTTCCTCGGGGTCAAGGGAGCGCGGAGGAGCCATGGCCACTACCAACGGGACGGTGGAGAACGGGCAGCCGGACAAAAAGCCTCCTGCCCTGCCGCGCCCTATCCGCAACCTAGAGGTCAAGTTCACCAAGGTGAGGTGGACGCCAGTCCCACTCGACGGCCGCCGGGCCCACGCCGCGCTGTCCCACGGGGGTGTTCGGGCCAGGCCGAGTGGCGGGGTCCCCGCGCTCCTCTCCCAGGGTGCGGGAAGCTGCCCTGCCGCGCGGTGGGCCGAGCTCCCCAGGCGCTCTGGTGTCCGCAGCCTCTGCCTCCGGGGAGGCCACCTGAATGGGAAGCGGAGCTCCCCCTGAGCCCACTGCGCACCCGGAAGGGGCTCCAGAATCCTCACACCTCGGTGGGCTCGCCGCTCCCCGGCTCAGAGCTTTAAATCTCAACCCCGGGCCGGGGAGACTGCGCCGCGCCCCAGCCGTGCCAAGCTGCTGCTGGCGGCCCGACGTGCCCCTGCAGGACTTGCTTTGAAGGCGAGCAGGGGTGCCCGACCGCGGTGACTCGGCGCGGTGGTGTCCGGGCAGACCCTGCTGCAGGGTTTTGGGTGCCGAGCAGATGGGGCCTCGGGAGGGCCAGCCGGGGGCCTCAGAACTAGCGCAGATCTGAGAGCTGCCACTGCACTGGGGTCTGCGACTGGAGCGTGTCCTCGGAGCAGCGGGAGAAACGTGGGGCATCTTCTGTGCCCTGCTCCTGCCCAGTTTACCAGCGGAGCCGGGGGAAGCAGGACGGTGCTCGCTGATGAAAGGTTCCCGGAGCCCCAAGAACGCTGTCCCAATCTCAGATCTGGGCTCTGAGAGCCGCGGGTATATGGACCCCATAAGGCCCCTGATTTGCTGAGCCTCTTGTGTTTTCACTCCGCAGGCTGGAAGGTTGGGGCGTTGGCAGTTGGGCACCGTGGTGAGATCACTTGCCTAGGGCAGAAAGGAAAATGGCTAGGTCCGGTGCTGAGAAGGGCTGGAGCCAGGGCCCGAGGGGGTCTGGTAGGCGAACAGAGTCTGGGATGTGCTCTTCATAGGGAAGGGAGACGGGGCACTCCAGGGCCAGGCCTAGAGCCGCCTTTGGCTTCACTTGCCCCAAGTGTGTCTCCTCCTGTCTCATCATCGTCATCATCCTTCTTACGATTAGGCATCTTATCTGTCGCCTCCAACTCCAGCTGAAACAGAACTTAGGCAATTCAAGTTCACTTACTAACGTAATGATTATGATTCTCAAATAGTTTTAATCAAGCAGAGAAAGTTGCAGGTCACTATGTGTATCCTTCAGCTTTTGGTCTCTTGGCAGTTAATGTCTGCTTGGCCTCTGATCCCATGTCATTTAAATTAACTGTTTTCACGGGGCATTGTAATCAGCAGAGAAATCAGCAGAGACAGGTCTCCCAAAAGGCTGGAGATCATTTTTAAGGTCGTTTCCTTAGTGCCAGCTTCAGAGAAAATTCTGGGAACAGTGAGAATAATACCTACATTTTGGGGGACCCTAAAAGTCAGTCAGTCAGCTGGTGTTTTAGTTTTTTTTCTTTTAGTTTGGTTTTATAATTTAAAAAATAATGATATGCACATCAGAAATTACACATATTGCCGGACTTTTGCTTTTGAGTCCTATCTGAGTCACATCTGGAAAGTTTACTTCTTTCTCTGCAATCTTTCATAGCCCTTTACAAATGCAAACTTAGCCCTTATGGAGGAGGAATCAGTGTCTGTTGTTTCGGTGGGTGCCGCCTCTTTCCAGTGGACAGAACTGGGTATGTGGTTAAGGCTAAGCAAGGGCGAGGGGACAGATGGAGGAGGCTGGAGAACCAGCCTCCTTAGGGGCTCCCAGGACGTGCTGACTGCAAGGGCCAGGTCTTACCTTCCTTATCCGCTGTACTCCAGCCAAGGTCTGCCTCCTCCTTGCTCCTGGCCCACCTCCGCAGCGGTCACCCATGATCTGGGCAGCCTGCGTGGTTGTGGTGGAGGGTGGGTGTCCAGCACTCAGGCAAACAATGCTGCAGGAGCCTCTGCTTGGAGAGGCAGCAGACCTGGCCCGGGGAGGGAGCAGAAACAGACCTGCAGGCCCAAGCCAGGCCATCGGGAAGGGTGGAGTGTGTGAGCCATGAGCTGGTAAGTCTGTTATTTTGCAAAACTTCCTCACGGTGCTTCTCACTGGTGGAAGTGCTCCCTCCAGAAATGATGCTTCTGACCTGGCCTTGCAGTGCCATTTCCCAGAGTAAGTCCAATTTCTGGAAGGACGTCTTTATCGAAGCCCCTGCCTTCCTTCTCACATTCTAACACAGTGCTCTGCTGTGTCATTGTATAAGGGTGGGTTCCCCCAACACCTCCAAACAGTTGTCAGAAGATGGCACCCCCTTTCACTTTAGAAGCCCTTCCTCTCCCTATAAAGCTTCCTCCGGTAGCAGATTCTCCTACAGCTTTTCTGAGTCATTAAAACACACATTTTTATGATCCCTTTTATGCAAAGTAAAATCCCCCCAAGTGTCCTTTTCTAAAAGTGCACTCCTGAGTTTAGCAGAGGTCCCGGGTCGGCTTCTGTAAATGGCGTCAGCTGGACCTGCTCCCATGTACGCCATCTTTGCCTCTCCCGGGCCGCCCCGGCCTGCTCTCCTCGGAGAAGCTGTGGTTTTCCAGCTCGGTTTGGATTCCTTGCCGTGCTATTGCTTCAGTAAGACGTGAATTCCGCCTAGAGCTTGATGCAACTTCATTTTACACCACTATAAGGTTTGTTTCCTACCAACTCACAAGTCAAGGGAACAATTTCTTTTCTAGATCTATTACCCTGATTTGAGGTTCAAATCAATACAGCCAGCATAGCTGGGAGGCCGCACTCTCTGAGCCCTTCCTTATTTGTGTTTCTGTTTTGTTTTAGTGGGAAGAAAATCAACAGTAGAAACCACTGACAAGATTACTTACTAGTATAATATAAAGAATTTTGCTAAATTAAAAATATTGCGATGGGAAAATACAGAGTTAGCAGTCTGAATTTTTTTTTTTTTGAGTTGCTGGTTAGAAAGGATGCTGGATCAATGTCATAAGGACCTAGTAATTTTTTTAGAAGTACATTCTTGAAGATGAAATCTAACAGACATACGATCATTGTAATCTGTTTCTATCCCTCTTATTTATATTCTCTTCTACCACCTTCTCATTTTCCCTCCCCCTTGGAAGTGATACCAGGAAGGACCTAGAATCAGCAGTTTTCACTGACAGTCTCTATTATCTAACCCACGAAATTTCATCTTCCGACAAATGGGCCTCCCTTCCTGGCTGCACTTTCCTCCCCAGGCTAACTTAACTCCTCTTCTCCGCTTATTAATTTCTCACTATTACCGGGTGATTACTTGCTGGATGGCAAAAGTGAACTCTTGGATCTGGTTTCAGCTGGAAGAATAAACCTGTAATTGTAGCCTGGCCTTTTCAGTGCGCTTCCCTGGGGGCCTGGCCTCACGGTGAAGGCTCTGTGCTTCTAGAAGTTGGATGGCACATCCCACTGGCGGGGGATGCTCTCAGCTCTGACTCCATGAGGGTGGGGGGATGGCTTTTGCCCACCTGCCCCAGCAGAACTGCCCTTCTGTTTTTTTAATCTCCCTACCCGAGATGTGGCTATCCCTGCTTTCTAGGAAGAGGTATCAAAGCGGTCTCTGCCAGCAGTTTCATGCTGGTGCATTTTGGAAGTCTGCAGGAGAGGCCAGGGCAGAAAGTAACCAGGCTGCACACTTCACTCCAAAAGCATCAATTCACGATAACTGATGAGTTCTTGTAGTGACACAGCTCTAATTTTAAAATGACTCAAAGAGAAGCAGAAGATGGGCCCGTATATCTAGAAATGGACTTGAATGAGCTAGTGCTGTATTTGGAAACTATTGACGGCATTTTATTTGGTAGAAATGCTTCTAAAATGTCTTGCCCATATCTGAAACTGGGATCTTGCTGACACCGTGATAGGCTGTGATGGTGAGGTTGTCCCGGCTGGTACAGCCAAGGTTGTCTGTCCTCTTGCTGTCCTCTTGGGTGTGATTTGTATGTTACCTGTCACACTTGTTCCTAATTCTTTTCCAAAAGCCCTTGCTTTTAATGTGGTGCATATTAAGGCAGCTAAGCTTCAAGTAAGCCCAGAGTAAACAGTACACATATTTCTGCACACAGATTATGTGAATTCCTTCTAGTATCCTCATGACGTCCTTTTATTTTCAACCTCCTTATTCTTGACTGCATTCTGGATACTTGAGGCTCCCGCGAGTGATTTTTGTGGATTAGTTTTTGGTTTTGGATATTCAATTATTTGATACATCTGTTAATAGAACCAGAACATTCCTTAACCCTGATATTTATCTTATATTCCAACACTGGCTTTTGTTAAGGCTAACATGAATTGAGCCTAACCTTTCATGGGGTGGGGGATGCTGAGGTGCACCATGAAGACTAAAGGGCTAGTATTTGATCATGAGAGAGTCCCTGGGCCAGCCAGTACGGGTGCAGCGGAACGGAAGGAGAGGGAGGTGCTTGCTGCCGGTAGCTCCTGCCAGGGCAGGCCAATCTCTTGACATGCTGTATGTATAAACCCATTTAATCTCCCCCCAAACTCATGAGGCTATAGGATTTTATAGCTTACACCTTTTATTTAACTCTCCAACTCATCTCCCTTTGTCAACCTATATATATATATATTGTTATTTTTAAAAATAAAAAAGAGCAATTTAGAGAAAATCCTAAATAACTGTAGTTTTTACTGACAAAAACCAATTCTCTGAAAATATATTAACACTCAAGAGGCCATGGATTCTAATTATGAGTGTGCTCCCAGTTGGCCCAATGACTCTGTCCCACCCTCAGGTCCCACCTATCAATCTGCGGGTGGTAGGTAGGCGGTGGGAAGGACAAGACGTTACCTAAGGTCCTCAGCATGCTGAAATTATGATTTTGATTTAAGCCTAATGCATTACAACTTCCTCTCCTGGTCAGATATTCATCAACAATGAATGGCATGAATCCAAGAGTGGAAAAAAGTTTGCCACATACAACCCGTCGACTCTGGAGAAAATATGTGAAGTGGAAGAAGGAGATAAGGTGGGTGCTTTTTTTCCCCCCTTAAGTAATTCAATTACAGATAAGTGAAGGATAAGGAAGTGGCTTGGCTGGCTGGCCACACTCAGAGTAGGACCCAGCTCCGCGCCGTCTCAGGCGCATGGCCCAGAATGGGATCAATTAGAGCTGATCGGCTGCAGCCAGCCTCTCTCCTCTGGTCCATGTCTCTTGTCTCGAGGATGACCTCAGCTATCCCCATCACGTGCCTAAAGGAAAGGTTTTTATCAATTATTTGAGCCTTTCCTTCCAGAAAGCGTTTCCGGCTGGTGTGTTTCACCAAATGCAATATTCTGGCAGGAGACACGTTAAAAAAAAATAGACGAAGGAAAAAAGACCCACTAGCCAAGTCATGCAGGAGTAATAACATCACGCTATCGCCAGAATTCTTTCTCCCAGAAACTTAAATCATCATGTAAGGCTGTGGTCTTTACCCTATTTGGATGAGCTATATTATGTATCTATGACTGTATAACTATAGTAATTCCTCAATGGTGTCGATAGGTACTTGGAAACCATGATGTTAAGTGAAGTGATATATAACAAAAGCAGGTCCTCAAATAATATCATTTCATATGGTATTGTTTCATTACACACTGATGAGAAAAAAGCAATCTTGGCCAATGTTATATATATATACACTTATATATATTATATAATATATACTTATAGAACATATTACGCATATATTTATATGTGTGTATACACACACGTATATGCATGCACATATATTTGTGCATATGTGATTTACAGAATATTGCGTTTGGTGAAACACACCAGCCGGAAATGCTTTCTAGAAGGAAAGGCTCAAGTACAGGTGCATATGTCTGCATATGTGTATGCCTATATGTGTCAATATAGACACATAAATATAGATATGCTAAGGGATTTTGGAATATGGCCTTGATACATTTCAAGGTCATAAGCATGCCCTTGGGAGAAATGATGAAGGTCAAGCCCTTTCCTAAGAGGGCAGGGACCGCTAGAGAACTCACTGGATGTTCTCGGGAGGTACATGGGCAATGTTGGCTGGCAGTCAGGTGAATGGCACGTGTGACTCCACCGGCGATGGGTGCGTGGTGAGCGAGCCGCACAGCGGCTCCATCTGAAAGGCCCTCCCGGGTGTGGGCCCTGTGCTAGTCTGTTACAGTCCGTAGCACCCAGGAGCTCGTGTGAGGGTGTTGGGCATCTGGCGGTGAGCAGGAGTCCCAGTGGGTGGCGCCAGGATGCACATGCAGGAGCTGGGGAGGAGGTTAGGCCCCTGCCCGAGGCGTCTGGAGAAAGAGCCCTCGGAGTCAGAGGCCACCCTGTGCCCTGCAACCAGCCTCCACCCCAGAGACTGGGACAAGGAATTCAGCCCCAGCCAGGCATAACTCAGAGGTGTTTCGGGTTTGGTTCTAGAACACAATAAAGTGAATATGGCAGTTTAGAAACGTTTTTGGTTTCCTAGTGCGTATAAAAGTTATGTTTCCACCAGTCTACTAGTGTACAATAGCAGTAGGTCGAAGGAAACAATGCACAGGCCTTAATTAAATGTGACACAGAAACGCACTGAGCCCAGGCTTCTGGAAAAGGGCACTGCTCGACGTGCCTGCCCCCGGTGGCCCCAAACCTTCAGTTTGTGAAACATGCAGTATCTGCAGGCACCATCGAGCAGCTCAGTAAAACAAAGTGAGCCCGGACGTCCCTTGCCCGCACTTCCACTCATCTCTACCTGCGGACAGTCGTGGTGGAGAGCTGGCTGGCTGGCACCCTGTGCCCACTGCCACTGCACCTCCTTAGAGAGAGGCACAGAGGCCCTGGGGCAGTGAGCTGAGGCCTGTAGCAAGCACAGCCTGCAGCCCCAATTTCCTGAAGACAGGAATGGGAGACATTAACCAGCTCTCATGCTTTTCTTTCCAAAAGGCTCTATTGTCATTTTTCTACTGAACACAGGAGATCCAGTTCCTTGTCTACAAACTGGTGGGACAGCTCCACCCCTCAGGGAGCAGAGGGGGCAGACGGGCGCAAAGGCCGCGCCTCCCCACTGCCAGCTCTGCGCTGGGCTTGCCTCTGAGATCCAGCACACTGGCCCGGCTCCCTGGTGGGCTCGCAGGCGAGCGGGACCCAAGTGCCATGCAAGCAGCTCCCACACTTGGCGCCCTGGGATGGGGGTGTTCAGGTCTGACAAATGGAAATCTTTTCCCACTGGGGTCACCCCAAAAAATACACAATTAGGGGCAGTCGTTCTATAAGCTATTTTAAAATGCCTTTTTTTGAAATTGACTTATTTATGCATACAAGGACTGGGGCACAGGCCAGAGGTGTGGGGGTGAGAGGACTCACCAGAGACAGATTGGGGAGCCGGCTGAGGGGAGCAGCGGGCAAGGCAGGAGAGGTCTGCTGCTCCATGTGGTTCTCCTCCCTAGTCGGAGGCAGGGATCGAACTGGCACTGCAGTGGCTGCGGTTTGCCTCACAGTGCATTGCTTAACCCACTGCGCCACCAGGGAGGCCCCTTAAAATGCTTTTATAATGAGAATGAAAGTTCACACTTGGCCACTGTAGAAATCTTGAAAAAGACTCAAGACGTAAAAAATCAAGAAATCACTTGAAAGCTCCCAGACTTTCAAGCGGTTCAAAACAGCTAGGCTGTCCCAAACTGCGGCAGCATCAGAAGGTGACTCTCTCCCCCCCTCCCTCTCTCTCAGCCCGATGTGGACAGGGCCGTGGAGGCCGCACAGGCCGCCTTCCAGAGGGGCTCGCCGTGGCGTCGGTTGGACGCCCTGAGCCGGGGCCGGCTGCTGCACCAGCTGGCCGACCTTGTGGAGAGGGACCGCGCCATCCTGGCGGTGAGTACACCCCAACCGGTCGGCTCACCCGAGGGTCCTGACGCCCATGGGGTACAGGAGAAAAGACCCAGGGTGCAGGCTTGTGTGACCGTGGGTCTGCTTGGTCCCCCGAGGTTTACCTCTCTGGCAGTCGGCAGTGTCTGTGCCCCTGAACGTCAAGCTTTTTATCTTGAAGTGAGGCATGTGTCCCCAGCAGCTCAGCTTCTTCACCAAGAAGGAGCCTGGACGGTTTAGCCCCTTCGGCGGTTCCCAGATTAGAGGCAGTCTCAGTCACTGGGCCGGGCCGGGCCCTGTTCCCACCTGGACATTTATGAAGTCCCTTTTAAACATACCTTTAACCTTATCTAAGTGGTGATAGCCACCAAGCCACATTTAAGATGCCAGCGACATTTTCTCTAGTACTTAATAAAGCAAATGGCACCACTTAACAGAAAAGTAATGCTCCTGTATGACCTAAGAATCAGCCCTGTATCACCCCTGAGTGGGGCCGTGGTGAGCTGTGTGTGGAGCGAGGGTGAAGGCAGGGTCACCTATTTACAGAAAACCTCAGGGTGTGAAAGACCGTGGTTCAGACCCCAGCTCTTCCACCTGCTAGCTGTGTGACTCTGGACGCGTACTTGACCTCTCTGAACGTGTATTTCTTTACAGAAAATGTCACTAATGAAGATATCTACATATGGTTTAAAATCCTTAGCAGACACCCTGTGCAGTAAGATACCTACTATCAGTTAGAGCAGTTGTCTTAAGAGTAGCTAAAATTCCAGGCTGAGCCCCAGCTACATGCCCTTGCCAGGTTCCTCTGCTATGAAGTGGGGACGTTAACTAGCCTCTCCATGAGTTTGCGCCTTCCCGGCACTTGAAGCTGCGAATACCTCTGCAAAGCAGTGTTTACAGAGTCTTCAGCTCTTCCGTAGGGCTTGCAGTGGGTGGGCAGAGGAAATCTCAGGGCCTTGAGGCCCTTTGTGGTCTGCACAGCCCCTTTGGAGGCTGCAGATTCTAGAACTTGCTCTAAACCTTGAGCCCCAGTAGGTAGGAGAAGAAACTTCCTTTCTGGCTCTGGACTTGGGTAAATGGTTTTTTCCTCTCTTGAGCTGATGCTCTCAGGAAGGAGCGGTGGATTGTCCCCAACTCAGGACATTGGCATCCAGGGCCTTGAAATTGCTTTGTCCCTGAACTTGTATCTGGGGGGAGCTACGTGGTGAGAGGGGCTTGGCCTTGGGCATGGCTCCCTGTGGCTACATCGACTCAGGGATCCGAGCTTTCCTGCCTTCCCTGCAGCCCGTCATCCAGTCTGGCCGGCTGCCCCCAGGCCTGGTGAGGGTGCTCCCTCTGGGTCAGTGTTTGTCTCTGGAGCCTCTGGGTTCTTCCTGCAGTGAAAGTCAGCCTGCACTCTCAAGCTGCCAAACTGGCTTTTTCAAAAACATTTCTGTTTTCACCCCCTATGAGCTCATCGGTCTGCAATGTCCGTGCGGACGAGCAGCGGGAGAGGATGTGCCCCGGGCACCCCTCCCCACCCCGTCCTCAGTGTCGGTATCATCTTAGGGAGCAGGGGCGGTGGCGAGGTCACCGCGCCTTCACCCCCACTGGCCTGGCAGGACGGAGCGCTGATAACGGACAGGGCAAGTGGGCTCAGCTACGGGGCCTTGCTGTCCTGCCCATAACGAGAAGATCCAGCTCTTTGGCACGTCGTGGCAGAGACAAGAGAGTTGTTGGCAAATATGGTTCTTAAGAGCCGGGCTACATGGCAGGAAAACACACTTACTCGGCACGCTGATTTGGTCTGCCTGCATTCCCTGCCGCGGAAGGCTCCTTTCCACTTACCTTCTCTTGTCAGCTCGGTGGTTTGGACAGGCTGGGAATTTACTTCTGGGCTCGGTGTTTGGAAACAGATGTGCGGTGAGCCAGCAGCCCCTGCCTTCTCCCCCTTTCTAAGACCCTCCAAGCCAGACTGGCTCTTCGGGAGCTCGTTGTGGGAGTCTCCAAAGAAAGACCCTCCTTCTAGTCTCGGTTCCATCTTCACTCGGGACCAGTTAGGTTAGTAACTTTGGCCCCTGGGAGTCCGGGCTCCCAGCTGGTCCTCACGCTTTAGCATCTGAAGGCCACGATGTGCTACTGTTTTAGCAGCTTCATCATCTTTTAAAATATTAAAGGATACAAGCCCAGTACACCGGGAATCACCTTGGGGCTTAGTGGTAGCCCCGCAGCGCTAATTGTTCAAAGTTCCAATCAGAGCAAACGCTGGATTTCTCAAGCTCAGTCCTCACCCGTGAACCTTTCTTTTATTATTATTATTTTTTAAAGAATTTCCTGTCTAAACCTATTGCGAACTGGTTTTGCTTGGACAGCTTCCAGGAAGCCAGCCTGGCAAGTTCATATCGTAAATCCAGGAAGCAAACCTGCCTCCTAAGTTATTGATAAGGTTTTTGCGGGGCTGATTGAATGCCCTCCAGGCTCGTTGCAGGCACTCGGTCTGCAGCATTCATATCCCCTTTCAGAGGTGAGGACTCCGAGGCCCAGAAAGGGCTACCCTGGCCTACCCAGCCAGGACGAGAGCAGCACACCCCACAGGGCTGCACCTCAGGGCTCTCTCTTTTTCTCCTTGCTCCATCCCAGAAAAGGGCAAAGGAGAAACTTCTGACCCCACCAGCAGTGAGCACAGATTGTCTCGAGAACCATCCTCCCCCCAAGCCCTTTGGTATTATTTGCAAAGATCGAAGTTCCCTGGGGAAAGAAGAGTTCCGGAAAGCAATATGAACTACAGGCGCAGTGTACTAATACGTCAAGTCGGCCTGACTACGTCCCTAAGCAGTGTCTGCCGGGGGCGGGATTCATCCCAACATCCCAGCCCACAGCAGGCCCGTGGTCTCCTGCATGACCGGTGTCCTCCATGTCCCCAAGGAGGATCGCCAAGCAGCTGTCAGGTCCCCAGAAGGAAGATGATCATAATCGTCATCGCCATTACTGTCCAGTGGTAACAGAACTGGCCCTCCGTTAGGCAGGCGCTTGCACGTGCACTGTCGCCCTCGTGGCGACCCTATGGAGTAGGCCCAGGGCTTCTCAGTCTGTGCATGAGTAAACTGAGGCCCGGAGAGGTTCAGTGACCTGCGCATGGAGGGAAGTGGTTGCCTCTTGCTTAGCGAATGTTCGGTTCACCCCTGGAGCACAGTCAGGTGCAGCAGCCCTGAGCATCTGCATGGGGGTCCTGAGATCTTTCTGGACTCACAGGCCCAGGGGCAGCGGCCTGAAGAGCCATCACGGTGCAGGCTGGCAGTGCATGCTCCAAATTCAGCGCCAGCCGCGCCGCCCACGCCCGGGGTGACCTTGGACTGGCTGCCAGGCTCTGTTAGCCTTGGCACCTGCCCCTCGGTGGGGGCAGAGCCATATGAGGGTGCAGGCCAAGGGGTGCTCTGCCTGTGTAAGTCACTCTACCGCGCAGAACAGGAACCCAGCCCTGGGCTATGTACAGGGCGGCCACTTCCTGCAGAGACGGACGATGGGCGGGCTCGGTACTGGGCTCGACTGGGGCTGCTTGTCTGCGGGACAAAGGGGTTTTCTTAAACCAGGCTGGAAATAGAAAAGAATCTCTGCCATTGAGGAGCCGCGCTAGGCCTGGGAGATCACCTCCCTCACCATCAGGGGCAAGTCTGCTCCCTCCCACTGAGCATGCAGCCCCCCTGGCCAGGAACTCGGCTCTGTGCAGGGGGTTTCTGGGCTGCCTCACTCTGTGCGTGGCCCGCTGGTCCGCCCAGCCAAGAAGCAGGTCTGCAGCTTCCCTTTCTCTTGTGCGAGTGGGACTGGTCCTCTCTCCACATCCATGGGGCTCTTACTGTGTCCTGGGACCTCAACATCCTCTGACACACCCACGTGCCAGGGCCCACCGCTGAGGCAGCTGGATTTGGAAAGCAATCCGGAAGAAAGCAAACACATGCTCCTTCCAGCAAGGCTTCCTATCTGCTTGGCCTCTGAGGTCCTCCCCGGGGACCAGAACGGTACCCCAGTCCAGCCCAGCCTGAAGTAAAGCATTCCCAACAGTCAGCGCTGGTGTCCTTCTGGTGTGGTGTTTGCTTTTCCAAGAGACGCCCCCGAGAGGGACAGCCAGAGAGCAGCGTTGGCAGTGGCGCCCCCTCCTCCTGCCCGCTCTGTCCTAACAGCCCAACAGGTGAAAAGGAAAGTGCACCTGACACCCGTGTCTTGTTCTTGCAGACCCTGGAGACGATGGACACAGGGAAGCCCTTCCTGCATGCCTTTTTCATCGACCTGGAGGGCTGCATTGGGACCCTGAGATACTTTGCAGGGTGGGCAGACAAAGTGCAGGGCCGGACCATCCCCACAGGTAAACCAGCCAAGAGCTCAGTCTCCTCCAGCTTGGTCTGGGCCCATCCTCTCATCCCTCCAGGTAACACCCCCAGGCAGCCTTCTTAATTCCCCAAAAGGAAGTGGCCCTGAGCCTGTCTTTCCAAAGAATTTGCCTTTGAAATTACATTGAAAATCTCTTCTTTAGCTGCGGTACATATACACGATGGAATACTATTCAGCAATCAAAAAAGATAAATTAGAGTCATCATAGGAACACGGATGGAGCTAGAAGGGATTATGCTCGGTGAAATAAGTCAGACGGCAAAAGAAAAATACAGGATGGTTTCACTCCTAGGAGGAATATAAGGGAACCAAGTAAAGGACCAAAGAAAAGAATAATAACAATAAAAAGAAAAACACAACAAAAACAAAAAGAGAAGGACAAATCAGAAACACTTTGTGTGGAGGGGGAGGGAACGGACTGAGGGCAGAAAGAGCACAAGGGACTGAGGTGATGGTGCACTTGTGAAATAATGGTAGGAAATCCATGGGGACCACAATTGATGTCGAATATATATATAAAGAAAGAAAAAGAAGAAGAAAAAAAATTTCTTCTTTGTATAACAGACAAGACCCGGGCTTCTGAGTTTCTTGACTTTCACTGGGCCACACCTCAGAGACAGGGCTGGTTCCGTTCCAGACCACTGCAATAAAGCAGTTATCGCAATAAAGCACATCACACAATTTTTGACTTCCCAGTGCTGGTGTAAGTCCTGTTCACGTACTGCAGCAGTTGATTCAGTGCGAGATAGCATTGTGTCCAAAAGAACAATGGACCTTAGTTCAATGTGACCCAGAACTAAGGTGTGAGCAGGTGCTGCTGGGAAACGTTGCGATGTGGACACAGCCTGTGGTTGAGACAGCACAATGCGCTCGCTTTGCGCAATAGCGAGCGGTGCAGCCAACTGGGGTGTGTCTGTACTGAGAGTTCTCAGCTCGCCGTGTCCTCCCCTCCCACGCCCTCTCTTCCAGACGACAACGTTGTGTGCTTCACCAGGCACGAGCCCATCGGGGTGTGCGGGGCCATCACTCCTGTAAGTGCGGCGCTTCTGTAGACGGATCTGCGTAGATGCACCACTCCTCTGTGGTCTTTGCAACCAGTTTCCAGGGGGTTTTGAGTTGGTGGCACCGGTGTTGCTAGAACCTTTCCTCTGTGGCATGGAGCGTGGTGTTTGGAGGTTTTCAAGATGGACGAGAGCCTCTTCCCCTCCCTGCTCTTGCAGGACTGTGGACTCCAGCTGGAGGGCTAAGAAGGAGGTGCCCCCTGGGGGAAAAGGGCTCTCCAGGCACTAGGAACGGGCCTGAGCAGGGACGTGCAAGTGTCTGCTACCTGGAGGCAGCAACAGGGCAGCTAGGGAGCCAGAGCGAAGGGGGAGGGGCGAGAAGAAGCTGAGCACACGTGTCAGGTGTGGCCATTTTCAGTGGGCTGGGGCAGCTAAGGAACTTTATTCACCGGGCAACGGGAGCCCAGCAGGTGACTTGGGGTATGACATTGTCCTACCTGTGGACTGAGGCCGAGGACAGGGAAGCAGCAGTACGTTTGCTCACTGAGAGCCATGTACTCTGGAGCCACAGCAGATGGGCACAGGAAGGTAGCTCTGCCAGAAGTTGCCAAGAGGCGTGAGGGAGCCCCTCCAGGAGGGGAGGCCAAGGGAAGGTGCAGATTTGTTTGGGCGTGGGAGAGAGGATGGCCTTTGGGTACTAAGGACCAGGAGTGAGAAAGAAGGACCCTCGGTCACAAGTGGGGGAGCCCTAAAGCAATGCCTGTTATTATTTAGCCAAACACCCAGGTTTTTGGGAACTGGGGATCCTGTGTTTATCATCCAGGGCTAGGAATTCCAGACAAAGCTGGGGCAGGGGCAGAGAGTCAAGGGGAGCTCCCCAAGGTCTTTGGTCACCTGCAGGTGTGGGTTTGCCAGTGGGCTCTTCTCTTAGGCATCCTTGAAGCCACGGGAGTCAAACAAATCTTTTTTTGGGGGGGGACAGCTGGAATCAAGCTGACTGCTGTTGAGAGGGGGCCAGCTCATCTGCCCCCTTAAGATGCTACTTGGCGCAACAGTGCGGCAGGGACACAGCCGGACCCTGACCCCGAGCCGCTGCCTGCTAGTTTGTCACTTTGGGCAAGCGACCTCGCCCTTCGGTGTCTGTAACTGTGCCTCGAGGGGCTTGTGGGACGGAGGGACTGAAGTTGGGAGTTGCTTGGCACAGCCGCTGGCACACAGCAAGGGCTCAGCCCACACCCACTCCTGCTGGGCGTACTGGCCCAGCGATCCAGTGTCCTCGCTTCGCCAGCAGACCGATGATGAGAGAAGCGCATCCCCAAAGGAATTTCACCGAAACTCCAGTTGAGTGTGGGCTTAGTGTGTGTTCTGTGGGGAGAGAAAAACATCCTGTGGCATCCAAATGAGAATACTTCACTCCCATTATGGGCTCAAACCTACGGTTAAAGAGGCATCTCCTTCCTGGAGGACTTTTCAGGGCCTTTAACATGCCTATGCCATGTTAACAAACCTGCTTGGCAAAGACTGCCTGTTAGCCTCTCCCAGAATACTCTAGAAATGCCCAGCACAAATGCAGTTTGATCATTGTATGACAGCTCCTATGTTATCCCTTAAGCCCCAAAGCTTGATCATGCAAACAGAGGGTATTGCAAGACCTTCAGGACAGAGTAGCGGGTAGACCCAGACCCTCAAGTGCCCTGTGCTCTATTGCAGTGGAACTTCCCCCTGCTGATGCTGGCATGGAAGCTGGCCCCCGCTCTCTGCTGTGGGAACACGGTGGTTGTGAAGCCAGCAGAGCAGACCCCCCTCACTGCCCTTTACCTGGGCTCTCTGATCAAAGAGGTAAGACGTTCAGAATGGGTGTGTTCTCGAGCGCTTTCCTGCTCCCAGGAGCCAGGTCGCGAAGGGAGGCAGAGCTGCCCTGTTGGGCTGGGTCTTCCGTGACAGTGTCAGCCTGCTCAGCACCGAGTGGGAAGGGATGACGCCGTGCTTCACTTGGCAGCTGCAGTTTCCTTCTGCTGTGGTCACTGAGCTAGAAGCAGCTCCATTCCTTCCACCAGTCCATATGAGAGCACTTAACTCTTAATATGGGTTCAAACCTATGACTTCGGTCCAAATGTTTTGTCTAGAGAACTTGCAAAGGGCTCCTTGAGAGAACTGAGTACTCGGGGGGTTCTTCAGGCCCTCCATTGCGGATGAACGGGTCGTGGTTCTCTTGAGGAGCAATCTTGCCAACTCCTGCCAAAGTGGCTGCCACTGCACCAGCTCACACACAGCCTTCCTACCAGTGCTCTGGTCCAGGTGACAGCTACTGCTCGGGGGAGGATCGGTGCAAGGGGATAGCTCCTTCCAGATATACCTGGCAACATGTTTTAACCATTCCAGCCCCCGCTGGTATGTTGCAAAAGAAAAGAAAGGCTCCATTCACTTGTCACTCACTGATCAGCAGGTTAATGCAATCAAGATGTACCACGTTTAGGGCTCAAATGGGTCGTTGGAGCAGCCAGTAACTGACCAGCTCCCTCCTTTCGTTTGACTGTGATGTTGACATGACTAAGTCACACGAAGGAGACTAATGGAATAGGCTCTAAAATCACAACTGTTGAAAAGTAAGGTGTAGAATAGCTGAAGACTCAAGCCCCGTGTCCTAAAATCTTGCCTTTCTGAAGTAGTGAGTTGTAGCCTGGGCATGTGGGGCAGAAGCACCTCGGTTGTTCACTTGGGGTATTCTGGGTTAATAAATCAGCCTCACACTGCAGAGCCTAAGGAGGGGTGCCTGTGACAGCCATGCTGCTCCCAGCCTTCCAGAGGTGCTGGCGCTGGACGTGGCCCCATTTCCCGCAGCAAGGACTCTGAGAGGGTGATGGCTCAGGGCCACCTGGGTCGTGAATGGGCGGGTTTAAATATGAAAACAGAAACTTGGGAAGAACACTCTGCAGGTGTCTCTGAGCGTTGGTGACCAAGATGTCCCTTCTACCCCAACACACACACTAGACACACACACTAGACATGCACAAAGACACGCACACTAAACACACATGCAGAAACACACACAAAGACACACACACGACACACACATGCAGAAACACACAAGAGCACATGGAAATGTGCTCTGCGCAGAAGGGCCACTGCCATTTTGCCCCAAAGTCCTTTGGGGTTGGAGGGCTTCCTGGTGGCCGACACCCTGGTGCAGCCCGCACCCTGGCTGCCTGGTCTGGGTTCCGTGGTGGAGGCGTGACCCGGTGGGGCTTCCCATCGGGAGGCCGCTCACGGGGGTCCTCACAGCCACAGCTCTTTCGCCTCTGAGTGGCTCTGTGATGGACACGGCCCCTTCCCCTCTGAAGACCGTCTCGATTGCCTCCTAGGCCGGATTCCCGCCAGGCGTGGTGAACATTGTGCCGGGGTTTGGGCCCACGGTGGGAGCAGCAATTTCATCTCACCCTCGGATCAACAAGATTGCCTTTACTGGATCCACAGAGGTAACCCTTCTCTCTGGCTGCTGGCAAAGGGGCCTGGGGAAGTTTTCCTTTGAGAGGTTAAAGTGATTTATTCTCCATGTACATTTGATCATGTTTTAATAATCATCCTTTCTTTTTAAAAAAGATTTTATTTATTTATGCACACAAGAGCTGGGGTATAGGCTGGAGGTGTGGGGGGTGAGAGGATTCACCAAAGACAGAGTGGGGAGCAGAACAGGCAGACTGACTGAAACACACTGCTGAGGGGAGCAGCAGGCGAGGCAGGGGAGGTCTGCTGCACTACGTGGGTCCCCTCCCTGGCCGGGCATCGAACTCGTGCTGCAGTGACTGTGGAAGCCCCACAGTGTGGTGCTCAACCCCTTGTGCCACCAGTGAGGCCCCTTTCATAATCAATTATTTTTTTTAAAAAAAGTCACTGGTCCAGTTTCCAAACTAAATAAATATCGACTCTGAAGTCTTTGAAGAAAAGATGGATTGATAAGATAAAATAAAAATGTAAAACATCCTTATGACAAACATTATAATCAAGGTTAAGAGATAAGTAACAAGCTAAAAGAATAACAGTCATGGTTTAAGCAGATTTCCAAGGTTGAAATCCTTAATATAAAGGGTTCCTCAATATCAATGAAAAAATAAAAAGACTGACTGGTGGGAAAATGGCAACCCGGAGAAATACTATGAATGCACAATCACTTTACCTAGTTCACTGATCATCAGGGAAAAAAAAATCAGATTGTATTTCCTTTGCCAAAATGGAAGAATGAGAACCTGGTGAAGTCGAGTTTCTAGCATGCAGGCACTCACACGCATGCTCACGTACATCCTTCCACGGTGGACGCCAGTGTGCTCACATTCATCGCACACTGGGAACCAGAAAACCTTGGATTCAAAAATTCCACTTTGATGCAGCTACTTAGAGAAATGTTCTCATGGGCACTCGAGGACCTATTTTCTGGTGTATTATATCCATTATCTATAGCCCCATGTTTTATGGTCATTACAACAAGGACAGCTTCCCCTGATCTGTTGCTGAAGCACAACCAAGGAGACACTAAGAAAGTTTTTATGCAGTAAGATCCCATTAGTAAAAGTGTTTGTGTAGGGAAGCAGAAATAGTCTGGAGGGTTTCCCAAGACTACTTTTTTTGTAAAGCTTGATGATTGATTGAGGTTACACTGGTTTGCAGTGTTGTTTGTGGTTAGGGGAATAGAGGGTGACCCCTTTCAGGTGTGGTTACCACCTCACACTCATCACCAAAACACCCTCCACCATAGACCATTGTACTCCCTCCCCACTTTGTTCTCTTCCCTTGCTCTCCTCCTCTAGTAGCTTCAATTCTACAGTCAGAGTTTTAGGGCTTCTTATTGGTCTGGTTTTATTATTTATTTTTTGGTCTTTTTTTTTCTCTCTCTATGGTCCACATATTAAGCGACAACACCTGGTGTTTATCTTTCTCCTTCTGAATTACTTTATTTAATGTAATCCCCATCAGTCTCACCCATGTTACTACAAATGGCAATATCTTATCTTTTTCATAGCTGAGTAGTATTCCATTGTGTATATATACCACATTTTCCTGATCCATTCATATGTTTTGGGGCCCTAAAATTCTTTCTATAGCCACTTCTAGGGCAGGTTCTGGGGCACAGGATGAAGGAAAATGAAAACTCACCCCCCCTTTAGTTTACTTGTATCCATATGTGGGGATTATTTTTAATGAGAAAGTACTTTCTCTACTTCAAAATCAAGTTGGGGTCTTACCAAGCCCCAGTGAAAATTGCTGAGAAGGGACATCAGCAGAAGCTCCAGACATCTTATCCCACAGCAGAACCATCCTGTCCCCTGTCCTTGGCCCTTCTTCTGCAGAGATGCCTTGAACCCTCTCTAGAAGACCATTGGGTTCCCTTGAGTTTAACAACTAAGATGATGGACACGAGAGCAGCCTCTGTGGCTCTAAGAATTGCCCAACTGGCAGACCACCTCTGCAGAGAGGGTGCGTCTCCCCACTTCCATGGCCATATGTACATCACTGGGTCTTCCAAAGTTGCCACTCCATCTTTATAAGGGGAGCAACTTGGACAAAGAATCCCCATGGTCTCAAGTTCTGATCTACAAGGAGATGCTGAGGCCAGAACAGAGAAGTGACAGCATCAAGTGACAGAGCACCAGGGGCAGAAAGGTGGAAAAGGATCCTGGACCTCCCACTCACTGCTTCAAGTCATGTCTAGAATGGTCGGGCCACATCTGGACAAGTCCATAGTTTCGTCTGGTCTCTTCTATCCTGAAGGTTGGGAAGCTGGTTAAGGAAGCTGCCTCCCGGAGCA
This sequence comes from Galemys pyrenaicus, assembly GCA_019455555.1. Taxonomy (NCBI): domain Eukaryota; kingdom Metazoa; phylum Chordata; class Mammalia; order Eulipotyphla; family Talpidae; genus Galemys; species Galemys pyrenaicus. Next base: position 1,361,452 of record JAGFMF010011680.1, on the reverse strand, counting down.
ACCTGAAGAGGGTCACACTGGAGCTTGGGGGGAAAAACCCCTGCATTGTGTGTGCTGACGCCGACCGTGAGTCTCCCCCCTTCTGGGCATTGCTGGGGCTTTAGGGTATCCATAAATCTCTCCAACCTCATTGCCCCAGTTCAGAACCAGTTGAGAGATGCACATACAACACCCTGGGAATAGTTTTCCTCCTGGGTCATCTTGCTGTAGATGGATAAATGGAGAACAAAACACAAGCTTTACAACTGCTAGGATGCTGTAGTAGACAGTGGGGCTGCCTGCTTGTGCTCTTCGAGGTTAAGTTTGCTGTGCCCACCCCATAAAGCTGGGGTCCCCAGGCACAGTCTCCTGCAGATGTCAGTCACTCTGTCTTCTGCCTTTGTCTTGGGCCTTACAAATCAGGGGTGGTCAGTGAGCAGCTGACCCTTAAAAATACGCTGCTGGTCTGGGTGCTGTTGCTACCTCCACCACCTTCTCTGGGAAGGCAGCCCTGTCCAGGTAGCCCTGCTAGAGCCTGGTGACACAACTTGAAGATTCATGCTATTCTTGGCTGTCATATCCAGAAGAGGGACAAAGGGCACATCAGCTGGCAGAGTCAGCTGTCATAGGTGTGTCATCCCAAGTATCCTAAAGTTCCTTTATGAAAAGCCTGCCCCACCTGCCCACTGTACCAGAAATTCCTTTCCTAGAAAACAAAGCCTTCCAGTCCCCATTCAGATAAGTCTGGAATTACAAATATCCCTAAGAAAAATGACTGTGGTACAATTTCTTGCTAAGGTGTAATTGACTGATACCAGTTGTCTCCGATGCTGGCTTTCAGCGGGTGGGGGTGGACTGGGAGAGGAGGGGGAGGGAAGCAGGGTATGAAGATAGACTGCTCCTGCTTTGCCTGGATTGGTTGTCCCTTCCATCAGTGCTGCCGATGATTTCTGGAGTCACATAGGACAGTTCTGGGTGTGGCAGCACTGTGACCCACACTTAAACCTGAACTCCCGTCCCAGGAGCCAGGGTTCCTGGTTTGCACAGTCCCCCCATGTCTGGATACCCCATCAGGTACCTCATCTCAGCCTCTTTTCCTCTCAGTGGGGAAAATTCCAGCTAAAACACGGGATCCTGTGTTTGAAGGGTGTTTTGACATGGCAGATAAACACGCTGCAGAGTCATCTCCCTACTCCTCATCTGGGCAGTGCCTGCTCACAAAATTAAACCCTGACATAAGTGCCACCCAGGCATGATTTCAACGGTAGCACGCCACTCTCTCCCCTCTGCGGTCCCCACCCCGGCTCCCATCAGGCTGCAGGGAATGAACTGATCCTTTCGGAGCAGGGGCCATCTGACATTGGCCCAGAGAGCGGGGAGGTGCAGGGAAGGACAGAGACCCAGTGAGATGTCCTCTGCCTCCGGCCGTTTGCACAAAAGACCCTGCTGAGTAGCAGCAGCCCATGTCTCAAAGCCAAGGGCAGGTTCCTGAAAGTTGCCCCAAGAGCAACGGCACATCGCCGGCCCGCGTCCAGCGTGCCCTGGCTTTTGCTCAATGCAAAGAACAGTTGAGTGTCTTCAGCAAGTGTGGAGTGTGTTTTGGGGCGGGAGGACACAAAGCCAGCAATGAAGTCCTGGCAGCCCTGGGGAATGCGAATGACACCCCATGTTCTCCTCCATGAAGCCGGGCCCTAAAAGTCTTACGCATCTATGCTCTGTTTCAGTAACTGGCTTTAGTTCAGTGCAGGTCAGATGCAGTCTTCATCAAGCTGAGCATGTGGCTTTTTTTAGCCCTTCTCAGTCATTCATGGTGTCACATGACTTATGAGACCCTTCTTTTGTTCAAGATGGAAAATTTGTGCTCCTTTAAGAGTTCTCTCCAGTTGGCCTGCACCAAGGCTTAACAAAGGCTCCTCTAGAGAATCGGTCCTCAGTGAAGGGAAGGGGAGCGGTCCAGGGCCACACAGCGTGGGGTACATCAGCACCCTGTGCTTTTAGTAAAGATGCCGAGAAGTCCCACTGACCGCAGCCTCCGTGGGCCGAGAACCCTTGTTCCCATCCTCCCTGTTTGGGAAACGCTGAGAACAAAATTAACCTCTGACATGCAGCCTTTCGGGGCTGTTTGCTTGTGGGCAATTAGCGTGGCAGCTGTCGCCAGTCCTGCCCTAACGACTTAATCGCTTCCTCTGGCCCCGCCCCCCGCAGTGGACTTGGCAGTGGAGAGCGCCCATCAGGGAGTGTTCTTCAACCAGGGCCAGTGCTGCACGGCCGCCTCCAGGGTGTTCGTGGAGGAGCAGGTCTACGCCGAGTTCGTCAGGCGCAGCGTGGAGTACGCCAAGAAGCGGCCGGTGGGAGACCCCTTCGACGTCAGGACCGAGCAGGGGCCCCAGGTAACCGGCTGACATGTGGGCGCCGGCGCTGTGGGTCTCGGTGCCGTGAGGCTACAGGGTAACAGTCAGCGTGAGCGAGGGCTGACGTGCCTGCCTCTGAGGGCTCTCAGAGTTGCGAGTACCGCACACGCTGGCCAGGTCTTAAGAGGTGAGGCTGGAACGAGGTGCTCAGGGCCTCGCTGGTCTCCAGCCATTCCCAGTCATGAGGCCATGTGTCTGCACCCGCAGCTCCTTCAGCGTGCCACCTTCTCCGAGCCTCCCCAGTGCCCAAGAGAGAGCCTCAGGCAGAGTGCATCGTACCTGGCCCGTGTCCTGCAGAAGCTGCAGGCCTTGGTAGAAAGGCGTCCAGGTTAGGGGCAGGGCTGGTATTGCCCGGAGCCCCTGGCCTTAGCATGGAGGCTCTGGAGCCCACGTGCATTGTGGGAAAAGGCGACTGTCAGAAACTAAAGGATCCCAGTGGAGAGGGGCTGGAGTTGGGAGTAAGACCATGTCTCCGGAGCCCTGGCTGGAGACGCCAGCAACAGGATGAAAACGCTCACAACCACGAAGTTTAATAACCTCTTTAAAGGATACATCCTGTATCACTTTCTTAGTAATCATGCAGTGAAGCAGATGGATAAATATTTAAAAGAGGGCAGCTCTGTCCCATGCATTATTGAAAGGGAGTTTGATAGCAACCCACTTTGCTTGGAGCCAAAATCCTGCCGCTGCCTTGAAGTTCCTGGTCACGTATCAGGACTCGCCACGTGTCCGGTCCCAGGAGCTCGCTCCCCCTGCAGCACCACTGCAGTGTACGCAGGAGGCCGCGGGCCGAGTGCGGGCTCGGCTTAGCCGCTTTCTGAAAGTCACAGGTTCCTTTCAAAGCCCGGTGTGCCCACCTGGAAATGGGAACGATGGACAAATGCTGTAGGCATTTCACTGAACGTAAGAAGTGTTCATAAAAGGTAGTTTTATTCTTTTGGAAGGGGGAGCGTCGACTGATCTTCTCCCTGCCCCGTGTCTGTGCTGGCTCAGGCTATGCCGACGGGTCTGGCCGGGCCATCCTCTGGGGGTGCTCTGGCTGGGGGAGGACCACGTGGAAGAGGCGTGCTTCTGGCCCTTGCTCGGCCCCAGCCCGCGTGCTCTGCAGCTCCCACGCCTGGGACCCGGCGGAGAGCGGCACCTCTGCCTGTGGCCAGCGCTCCCCTTCCTGCCAGGCCTCAGCTCTAACCCTAAAGGCCAACTTCACAAGGATTATCTGCGAGCCTTGGTTGGCGTTCAGATCTGAATGCAAACAGGGTCACAAGTCATGATCAAATCCACCGTGATTGTAAAGCTAATCCAGGATCCCTGGGAAATATGCAAGCCAATCTCCAGCTAAGAAACGCTTTTACCCCATCATTATCCGTAAACCTCTTTCCAAGCCTTCGGGCTTGGCATTTTGAAGTCCGATATACAAATCTCTTCCAGGAGAACAGATCCAAGCAGAACGGGTGTTGATTTCATCAGCGCTGCTGCTGCGGCTGCTGCTGCTGAAAGTCCTTTTCGAAAGCTCACTTAAGCTGTCTAACCTCAGCGTATTATTTTAGGACGCTGTTGGATTTTTTCTCCCTCCGTGCTTTTTCATCTACAGTCATAAGATTTTACTGGGAGAGGACTTACAGCTGTCTAAATAATCCTGTCTGTCTCATGCCTATAAAACAGCTCGCTGACCTAGATCGGTGTCCACTGCGAACTAGGCACTCACCGAATGTTCCCAGATCATTCAGGTTTACTTGGCAACTGAGTGACAAGGAGCATAAACACCACGCAGGCCACCTGGTGGGGACCCCCTGCGAGCCATCTCTCTCTCTCCCTGGTGTGTGCCCTGCACATCCCTCAACCTCACTTCTGCAGCAGCTTCTTCCTGCTCTATAAGGCACCAGCTGGCATTTCATGGAGGGATTTTAGATTGAAACAATGTGTTTGCAGAGGCGTGCCAGGGAGAGCTGAGTCAGCCGGTGCTGGGTTTCCGCAGGGACCCAGCTCTGCCTGCAGGACAGACCAGCCTTCAGCCAGCCAGACCTGACGTCCACAGCCGCTCGGGAACTGGATTTTGGTGAAGTCCAAAAGCCCCCCCAGGCCTCCCAAGAGGAGGAGAGAGCAACCCCTGAAACTCTTAAACCAAGACTTGGTTTAGCCAGACAGAAGTCCAGGGAAGGCTGAGATACTACCAGGTCCAGTGGGGGCATCTGAAGCGCTTTAGTAGGGGAGCATGCGCACAGGTGAAAGGCGCACAGGTGTGCGGGTCAATGGAGACAGCGCCCTCCTAGCACCCTCCGCCTGCTCCTTACCCTCCCTGCCGGGGCTGTCCCATGCTCTTAGCTTCTGGCATCCCCCTCCAGTTTCTTTATGTGTATGTGAGTCAAGACAACATGTATTCTGCTGCCCCCCTTTATTACCACCCACGAGATACTGTGTTACCCAAAACTGGCATCCCTGTGAGCAGATAAAGCATGTGGCACCCCGTTCAAGCTCAAGTGCATATAGACAGTGACTACATTTTTGACATCAGCATACCCTATGTTGTTCCCCAGGGTGCTGAGCGGGGGGCGTGGCATGGGGCGAGAGAGATCACTCAAAGTCCAAGCAGTGAAAGGCCTGGAGGGGCCACACCAGGAAGGAGCAGCTCTGACCCTGGCAAGCTCATACATACTTAGAACCAGGTTGGGAGAAGGTGGGGGATGTACCTGCAAGGGGTGCGTTGTGGGGGATGCATTATCAGGGCTGCATCATTGCCTGGCACAAGGTAGGGTGGGGTGACCAGGCGCCAATGCCTGGGGGCTCCGTAGTTCCCACTGACCGAAGCACACTGTCTCTACCCCCGTTCCTGCCTAGCCTTCTGCTCATCTTCACACGTGAGACATTCTGGCTGGCCATGCTAACCTGGCCAGAATGTCCACCTGCTGGTCTCAGCAGACACTGGTTTCCCAGTGTTCCTCTTACCGGGAGTTTTGCCCTGGTGAGAGACCCCTGCCTGACTGTGCACTTAGCTGACCAGGAGGAATGTTGGCCAACAAGACAACAATGGCCCCGAGAACAAGGAGGGTCGGGGATCCTGCCCTACGTATCGTTCAGGACATGTTTGTGCTAAAAAACAAAAAGCACTTTCTGCTTCCATTTAGCAGTCTGTCCTGTGGCTTACTTGCCAAATCTGATACCAGCAGGACACAGAGGCTCGGAGGAGCAGAGAATGTGAGCATTTCAGATCTTGTCTCACTGAGGATTTGTTTTAGCAGTGCGGAGGGGGCAGGGGCAGGTGCAGGAATAAACCTCAGCGTGGACAGGATGAGAGAACCTTCTCTCTGCATCTCCCGCTGGCTCCAAAGCGCCAGGGTCTGTACATCAGAGGATCGTTGGCGCACAAGGCACGTTTGTTCCATAATTATAACTTGGCAGAACGTTGAGAGCTGGGGCCGCTGATCCTCTGAAGGCCTTCGGACACTCGCGATGGCAGCCGCTACCCAGAAGGAAGCCAGCTGGACTCCCCGTTGTGTTTTCAGATTGATCAAAAGCAGTTCGACAAAATCCTTGATCTGATCGAGAGTGGGAAGAAGGAGGGCGCCAAGCTGGAGTGCGGGGGCTCCGCCATGGAGGACAGAGGCCTCTTCATCAAGCCCACCGTCTTCTCGGAAGTGACCGACAGCATGAGGATCGCCAAAGAGGAGGTAGGAGCTGCAGCAGAGCTCTGGCCCACGGACCCTCGGGGTGCGGGGCCAGCTGGGGCGGGCTGTGCCATTCAAACAGGAGACTTCTCTTGGCCCAAGAGATCCCCCAGTCGTTACGAGAGGAGCATTTGCTTTCTTTTTTTTTTTTTTTTTTGTAAGATTTATTTATTTATGCACACAAGAGCTAGGGTACAGGCCAGAGGTGTGGGAGGTGAGAGGATTCACCAGAGACAGAGTGGGCAGCAGAACAGGCAGATCACCGAAACACGCTGCTGAGGGGAGCAGCAGGCGAGGCAGGAGAGGTCTGCTGCACCATGTGGGTCCCCTCCCTGGCCCGGGATCGAACTCATGCTGCTGTGCCATGGATGCTTCACAGTGCGGTACTCAACCCGCTGCACCACCAGGGAGACCCGAGAGGAGCATTTTCGTTTCCCCCCTGAACTTTCCCTCTCCTTTGGGGTCTTTGGAGAAACTGTCTTGCCCCCCTGCCTCTGGCAGACCCCAAGGATTGGAGAACACCCATTTTCACTCCTCGTCCATTGTCTCTGAGAAGCAGCAATCTCTCATTCATCTCACATGTCCTGAGGTTGGCCTGGGACAGAGGGGGGTTTTGCCAGGACTCCAGCTCTGTATTCAGAGTCCAGAGCCACCTCCAGTCCCCGCAGATCAAAATGAAAGGACAGGTGCTCATTCAAAGATTCAGCCCAGCAAGAATTCTCTTTGAAGTTCATTGTGGGCATAGGAACCCCTCTCGCCAGTCAGAGCACAACTCTGTCAACCCCACTGTTGAGCTAAATGGAAACCCTTTCCACCAGGCCCCAGGGGTGGGGTGTTCGGATGTGGCCTTCGGGACACATAAAAGAGTGAATCACTGCCAAGGGCTTCCTAGTGTGGGTATTTTATAGACTTTCTCCCTGAGATTTTTATGGGTTACTAACTGTACTTGTGATGGCATGAGACTCTGCTCTTTCAACCTCCCTCTGACCAAAGGTCCTGGGATCCTGGAAGTGTGTTTCTGCCGGCTGGCACTGCCCTGCAGGCATGACGGGGCCAGGTCCCGGCTGGGTCACAGGCTCCCTGCAGAATGGTCGGCCATGAGTGCGCCTTCCCCTTTCTTTGCTGTGTCCTAGGCTGTGAGGAACATTGCCTCATCCTCTTCACACACACCCCCAGGAGCTATGAGGACACCCTTTCTTAGGGTGTCTTCCTTGTGAGGAACACAAACCAAGAGGGGGGTCGTCACTGTGTCTCTACGCTGCCTCTGCGGTCATCATCCGAGCACAGCAGAGGCTGTGTCCCCGGCGTCACACGCAGTGTCACCCCAAAGTCCGGGCTTTTCGGAAGCCCTGGTGCCTGACGGCCCAGGAGCGGTCTCAAACCCAGCAGACACTTTTTGTGACTCTCTGTTTTTGTTTCACTTGAGTCTTTCCCTTCAGGTTTCAACCGTCCAGAGGGTCCTCGGGTGATCTTTCTTTCTTCCCCAGCCCTGGCTTCATGCCACACGTGTGCCTTGGGTTGACGGAAAAGCATGAAATAAAGGGAAAACAGCTCGTGTGTGCCTGGCCCTGACTGCCCTTCTTGCCGTTAATCATAGATCTTTGGGCCGGTACAGCCAATACTGAAGTTCAAAAATATCGAAGAAGTGATCAAAAGAGCAAATAGTCTTGAATATGGACTCACGGCCGCTGTGTTCACGAAAAACCTGGACAAAGCGCTGAAGCTGGCTGCCGCGCTGGAGTCTGGCACCGTCTGGTGAGTGGCGGGGGCGTTGCAGTGTCCGAGCTCACGTCGTCCTGTTGCTAATCAGAGAGCCGCTGCCGTATGTTCTGTGCCAGGCCCCTGCTGAGTGCATGCCCGATCTGTGTGCCCACCTCCGGAGTGGGTACCGTTGTCACCTCCATTTCCCAGAGGAGGAGATGGACACCCAGAGAAACTGAGTCAGCGCAGGGCCACACAGCTAACGTGTGGGAAGACAGAGCTCGGCTGTCTGTCCAGCTCTGGTGCCCAGCTTAGACCACCAGCCTAGATCACCACCTGGAACTTCACCCCCTCTAGCTGCTTTCTGGTCTGTTTCTAGAAACAGCACACGCTCTTGTGAAAAGTGTAGATGAGATCCCCACTTCATCAGCAGTTCTGCAGGCTGCATTATCCTCATTCTAAAGCTAGAAGGATGTAATAAGGATGACTCGGGGCTCAGAGAAGTTGAGAAACAAGCTTTTCTCCCCATCACTCCCTCCCATCTCAGTGAAAAGCTCTGTCCAGTTGACCCTCCAAACACGGTGGAACCGTGGGGTCCACCAGTGGGGCAGTCTTCTGTAAACGCGATGTGACTCAGTGCTGAGCGGCGGGCCGGTGCTGCGACTGTTCTCTTCCTCGCTGCTTTCTTCAAGACATTTTGCTTTTCTCCAGCGGCCTTTCTTTTTTAAGATATATATAATGTAAGATAGATATATATGAGATGTGTTAGCTACACACACACACACACACACACACGCGTGCGCGTGCATGCACTCAAAATCTACGTTCATCAGCTGTTGATGTTCTCAGTAAGGCTTCCGATCAATAGAGGTTATTAGAGTTTGCAAACTTGGGGGGAGTCAGAAGTTACTTGATGATTTCCAGCTTCGAGGAGGGTCGGTACCCCTCACCCCCCCCATTTTTCAAGGGTCACCTGTACATTGGTATAATCCAGTTTGGGTTCCTGGTGGGACCGCCGAGAAAGCAAAACTCGAGGCACATGGGGTTCCATGGTGAAAGCTTGGACGGCGCCCACCTGCTGGGCAGTGCTGGCACCGGGGCCCTGACAGCCGAGCGCCAGGTCCAGAGGCTTCTCTAGGTGACCCTGAGGCGCTTTCCTTTCTTTTCTAGGATCAACTGCTACAATGCCCTCTACGCACAGGCTCCGTTCGGTGGCTTTAAAATGTCGGGGAATGGCAGAGAACTGTGAGTACTTCTGTGTCCGCAGGTCTCTGGCAGGGGGAAGCAGACCAGACTGCAGGGTGGAGGCACATGCACAGCCCCGAGCTCCCCGGTCAGGCTGCGCCCAGACTGCTGGGCCCCCCCCCTTCCTGAGCCTGGCAGGGGCTCCAGAGATGCACCCTGGGAGACTCTGGCCCTTCTGGGCCTCCACAGCCGTCCAACCCACCTCAGACCCTTCCACGGGTCTCTTCTGTCCTGCCCGTTGGGGAAATGAGCTCCACAGCGTAGACCTTGGACGGGCCCTCTTGCAACTGACCTGAGGTGAAAGACCCAGGCTCAGAGCAGAAAGAGCTGCTCTGCGGTGGACTCGCGGTTTCCAGCTGGACGCTGCCTTCCCCTTCCCGGAGCTTCTCAGTGCTGCTCAGGGTTTTATTAGCCGTAGTGGACGAACGGCGTGGGCTGGGGTCGGTCTTGCCAGGGGACTGTGTGTGACAACTTGCAGGGCTGTTTCTGGGGCATCTCAAGAGCGCCGAGCTCTCCCGTTCATCTAAACAGTTTGTATTATTTATACACAAGCTATTGCCTCGGGCTTCCTGTGCCTCACGCACTGGGAACAAAAACGTGCTGATGCTGCCGCTGGTCTCCCTGCTTTCCATGAAGGAGCCCCGGCATGGCCAGGGAGGCCCAGCGCCATCTCAGGTCACACTACCAGTCGGTGGTAGAGTTGGGGTTGAGCCCACGAGCCCCACACTGCAGCGCCTTGCTCAGTGGGCGTCTCTGGGATGGAAGCACCTGGGTAAGCCAGCCAGGCTCGGCGTGGCTGCTGGTCTCCTGACCACTGGAGAACACAGACCCCACAAGGGCCCCCCCCCCACACAACCCTCAGTCCCAGAGCAGCGCCCTTGGGTGTGGAAGCTGCGGCAAAGGTGTGTGGGGCCGCTAGCGTCCGCCGGCCCACCGACCCGCTCCACCTCACTTGTCTCCTAGCCTGACAGCGCGCCCCGCCCCTCCGCACCCCCGCCTGGCTCAGGCCCTGGTGAGTCTTCTCGGAGCACGATCCATATTTCATCCTGTCCTGTCCCACAACGGGGACTTTTCTGAATGTCTGGTTTCTTGACCCTTGGATATATTTTTCCAAGGTTTTCGATAAAGTACTTTAACATAACTCACGAGGAGCCTGGACACTGACTTGAAAACCAATTTCCGCCTTCAGTTGTCTCTAATTGATGTCTTCATGTTGCAATAAGTTCCCCTTTCCGTGCTGGAGCTCTGCGCGGTGGATTCCATGGTTTTCCCCGTCCCGGCCGCCTGGGCTGCGCTGCCCACCCGCCGCCCACCCACAGGCCCCCATAGCGCCTGCACAGTCTGGGAGCAAGGCGGCAACTCTCCTCCCGCCCGCGCTTTTCTTCTTTGTTTGACTTGGCAATAAAAATGACAAGGTAACTCAAAATCTGCATCGTAGCGATGTCGAACACCCAGGCCTCCCTCCAGGCCCTCCGTAGTCATCTTACTTAGGGGTACCACTCTTTAGTCCTTTTGCTTGTTTATTCATGCACTCACTGAATAAGTATTTCCGGAGCATCTTTGATGGTCCAGGAACCGGCTAAGCTCTAACAGAGGACCTGACAGTGCCCACCATCGAGGCCCTGGTTCCTCCCCTCCAACATCCTGGGGAAGCTAACAGGGAAGGGCTGGGCCCTTGGGTGCCCTCAAGAGCCAAGGCGGTCATGACTCAGTGAGAAATCATTTAGGAGACGCTACAGTGGGTCCCATAAGAGCAGCAAGAACTTAAACTGGGGCCATGACTGATACAAGAATAAGATGATTCATGCATTTAACTTTACAGGAATGATTTAATACTGGCCTTATATAATTCAACATGATTTCATCACCGGCCTTGTTTTTCTTTTCTTTACCAAGTTGATAAATCATTGACTACTTAGAATGTTTATGATGCGACACTATGCGTTCAGTTGTAAGAGTGATTGTGCATTCCCTACCCATTCTTTTATGCTTTGAGGTGAAATGGGAACAAACTCCTTATTTTTCTTGAGAATACACTTTGCCATCCCTTCGATCTTTTTACCGCTGGTCTCACATGATGGACTTTTGTTATTTCCAAGGGACTTTGCTATTAAAATCATGCTGTTGCTTTTCCTTGCACGTATGTCTTAATATGCTTGTGGGAGGTGGTTTTTAGAATAAATTTCTGAAATATAGTTAGTCTGACACAGAAAACTTAGGCTCACGACTGCTTTGGTTTGCATTTCTTTAAACATGAGGACGTTTGGCACTTTTTTCACATTTGTTGGTAATCTGTATCTCTTCTGTCAACTGCTTATTTCAGTTCCTAGTTATCTTTCCATTTGGTTGTTGGTGGGGTTTTTTGTTGATTTGTAAGAGCTCTTTGTATAGAAAAGAAACTGGCACTTTCTACATAGGGTTGTAGTTATCTATTTCCTAGTTTGTCATTGTCTTTTTTTAAGTGTTTCTGTTTTACAAAGGATAAAGCTTTCTATCCATGTACAGCTTTTCTATTTTGTGTTATGGTAGGAAAAAGTCACAAAAAAAATTCACTCATCATCGTGGACTCTTGAACTATTTATTTTAGGCAACTACCAAAAAAAATGCAACCATATATTAATAATAAAATATTACCATCTACTCTACTTTTTCCCTAGCACATAGTAGGTAGTCTATATGAATCATCTCTCATCAGTATAACTACAAAGCAGTGATGCTATTTACATTTCACAAATAATAAAATTGAGGCTCAGAGAAAGCAGAGAAGTTGCCTAAGCTACCTACTTCTAAGCCAGTACCCTTTCAGCTTGGGCTTCAGCAGAACCCCACGCATGTGAATCCCCTGGCTTGTTAAACATGGACCCAACATTCAACAGCTGTACCAGTCTGCTGCTACTACAGACTCCCACAAAATTAGTGGCATAAGCAACATAAACCTATGGGGGATAGTTCTGCAGGGTAAAAATCTCATAGGGTCTCACTGAGCTAAAATCATGGTATCTACAGGGCCACATGCTTTTCTGGAGACTCCAGTGAGAGAATCTGCTTCCTGGCCTTTCCCAGCTTCTTGAGGCTGCCCATGACCCCTTGCCAGTGGCCCCTGCCTCCACGTGCAAAGCCAGCCTGTTGCATCTCCCAGGGCTGCTCTGCACACTCTTTTCCCTCAGACTCTCGTCTGCCTCCCTCTTCACTTTTTTTTTAAGGTTTTATTTATTTATGCACACAAGAGCTGGGGTACAGGCCAGAGGTGAGGGGGGTTGGTGAAAAGAGTCACCAGAGACAGAGTGGGCAGCAGAACAGGCAGATGGACTGACATACACTGCTGAGGGGAGCAGCGGGCGAGGCAGGAGAGGTATGCTGCGCCATGTGGGCCCCCTCCCTGGCCTGGCATCGAACTTGCGCTGCAGTGTCTGCAGAACCCCACAGTGCAGCACTCAACCCCTTGGCCACCAGGGAGGCCTCCCTCTTCAATTTGAGGATCCTCTGACTCCCTTGGCCGCACCCAGGATACTCTCTCTACTTTAAGTTAGCTTATTTCCAACGTTATTTTTTTCTTGCCATAATTGTCCCGTAAGTTGCAACTACCATTGCCGCCCCATGTTACGGAAGAGGAAACTGAGAATCGGAGAAGTTAGCTTGTTCAGGGACCTGTTCAAAGACTTTGGAGAGCCCTGGCCTGGGGATGACAGGTTTCCGCCTCAAGCTTCCCTGGCTGCGGAGCTGCCAGGGGCCCCTTTTCCCAAACAAGTACACATTTTCATTTGCGTCGCAGCAGAGCAAGTGTTGCAGAGGCCTTTAAATCTCGCGAGCCCCAAGGAGGCCGATGCCTGAGACGGCCACCTGCTCCGCTCTGAAGGACTCAGAGAAAGCGGCACCGAAGAGGACACAGGAAGGCGCCAATTCCAAGGCCGGGGTCTCCCTGTGCTGGCGTCCACTCCCCTGGCTGCCCAGACTGGCCTCCTTCCTCGTGCAGCTGCTCTCCAGCTGCAGCTCTGGGCCAGCTCCAGGCCCTCCATGTCCCTGTCCTGCCTGGACCGCGGCCTCCCCCTCAGCTCGTGGCCATGGGCCTCTGCCTCTTCTGTCTCTCCGGCGGCTCTGAAGTGCCGGCCGGACGCTGTAACCGGGCTCAGTTCTGCCCCCACTCCCTCCTCCTTCGCCCACAAGATCGTCTCTTCTCATTCTTTCCCCGCCACCACCACACACAGGAAACACACCTCTCGTTATTTTTTCTTTAATCCCTGTTATTCTTTGAAGCCAAAGCCTTCACCTGGACATCCGGGCAGCCTCACACACAAACCCTGGACACTCCGCTGCCATCACAGTCACTTCGACTCGCCGCTGGGATGGTCACCCGACTGGGCCCTCAGGTCATCGTCGTATGTTGGCCTTTCGCAGACACCCCAGACTGCCCGTCGGGGTTCAAGCCACCATGCCGAGAGCAGTCTCCACGAATAGCTCGTGTTTTCAGGCCACCTTTCTGAGTTTCCCTCTTTTCTGTGCTCACAGGGGTGAATACGCTCTGGCGGAGTACACAGAAGTGAAAACTGTCACCATCAAGCTGGAGGACAAGAGCCCCTGAGGGACAGGCAGGCCCTTCCTCCGAGAGTGGACGGCTGACCATGGCAGCTGAGACGTGCCCCAGAGAAATGGCGTGTGAGGCCTTCCTGCGGCGCTTCCTCCGGAGACTGAATCTACTGGATCTGAACAACTTTTCTTTTCTTCCCATTTTGTTGCCAATATGTTGTGTGTGAGTTGCAGCCGGCCGGGACAGCAGTATTGGCCACTTCTGCTTTCCCTGCTAGCCTGGGCCCCAGGGGACAGTGAAGAGGCTCAGGGCGTGGACAGCAGGAAGCAATGTTTGAAATGCCCAGTCGCGGCTTAAAAATGCTTTACTGACTGACTCCAGTAAGAATTTGGGGGAGACTTCCTGCGTGTTCTGAAAAGGGCCCTGCAGCTGTGGCCTCCTCGGGGTTCCCCGCCCATAGTACAAGGCCCTCCTATCACCCCACGGGAAAGGATTAGCACTAAGTTTAGAAAAGAACCCAAACAGGGACTGCCAGGACCTGAGTGGGGGGGTGGCTTTGGGAAGCAGGCATCAAGGAAGGGCACTGAAGGCCTTGGGTGTGGACGAGCCTAGGTCCTGGCCAAGGACTGCTCTTAACACTGACCAACTTAAAACCAGTTCTGCCTTTGTAGTAAGGCCCAATCCATAGCCCAAACAGTGCATCTAAAATGAAGCCACAGTCTACCTTAACCCAGGCACTTTCTTAGGCAGAAAGCATGGCTAGGGCCCATTGCTGCTAAGGACAGAGCGCTTTGAGTGAGGACAGCAGGGCGACTCCTCGGATGGCTGAGTCTACCTTGTGCAAGCAGAGCTATCACCGGCTTCGACAGATCAGGCTTCTCTACCACTTCGTTCAGGCTTGATGATCGGCTTAGGGAGTTCTCTTTGTCCACTGTGTCATGCATTTTAGATGAGTGGGCCATGCACAGGGGGGAGACGGTTGTTTTATTAGAGCCCTGTTATTTTAAGTTCTGTTTGACCTTCATGAATGATTCCCCGACAACAGCACCTGGACTCCACGGGGGAAGCAGTTCACCTCCCAAAGTAGCTTGAGACTGCTCTCACGGGTTTTCTTCCTTTGGTATCCAATTGATGTGCAATTCCATATTGTAACTTGGAAAATACATGGTTCCCCTAAGCGTTACAAAAAAAACAAACAAACAAAATTTAAATTGTGTTATTCAGATATTTTTGCTATTACTAACTAGTATTCAAATGGTGCTTATGTTGGAGAATGAAGTCATGTTCAAGAGATTCATTGGGGGGAGGACAATTATAAACTGAAGCTCTGTGTCAAAACCAGTGTATGCATAAAGAAAGTCATACACGAATGGGGTTATCGTTCTTGTCGGAAATAAGATTCATCTACTTTCCATAGGTTAACACCTGTTGCTTATGCTATCTGTAACTCATTCAATCAGGATTCGACTTCATACACTGAATTTTCAGGATTTTAACTCAAGTAAATATAGACAGTAATCTTCATAGCAATACAGTAGAGGGTTCTCAGTCTTTCATTGTACAATAATGCCTTTAATATGAAATGCTACTTTATTTATAATTGGTATAGTTACTGTATCTTTTTATAGTTTTAAGTACACAGAAGTGGTATATTTAACCTTCTGTAATATACTGTATGTAGAAATGGAAATCTATATAGTATTAGATTTCACTTCCTTTAAGGTTTATACCTGTGGTATGGTTTAAAAATCTATTGGTCTGGGAATTCTGATCCTAACTGCAGACTGTGTTCAGCCATGCAACAACGAGCAAATAAAACTGAATATTTGAGAAACACTTTGTTGTTTTTTTAAATTTAAGGACCACACCCATTTTAATTCTGGGACTGACCTTTCTCTTTCTTAGACCTCTGTACACAATGTATTTCATAAAGCAGCGATGATAAGTACAGAATTACATTTCCTCACTGATCGGGTCAAGCTCGGCCTGCATGTGAGGTCCCTTCTATGCTTTGGAGAAGTTGGCCAGTCATGAAGTTCAGCCTCGGGGCTTCTGTCTTAGCTGGAGAGGTTTGAGTTGTCATCTAAGCTGCCTGAATATCTTGTTATCCTAAGAAGACAAGGACATGAGTGTGGGAAATGGAAGGGGCATTACATGTGGATTTAGGGAAAGGCCTCCCCCAACTGTGTGCACAAGTGTCGATTTTTGTCACCATTCTGCCTGAGGACTGAGGTGTTAGGCTTAAACTTACCTAAAGCATCTAAGGTTTTAAACTGAGAAGCCTCAGTCACCAAGCCATGAGCTGACAATGGGGCTGGATGGAGAGCATTCCTTGCACTTCTCTAGGCCCACCAAGTTCAAGCTGTACATATGATGCTGAGGGTCCAGATCACCTTAGCCATGCAGGGGCAAAGCACTACCCTGTAAGGGGAATCTTAAAGGAGACTTGGATCAGGTCCCTGTTAATGTAAGCACAACGCATGCATAGATATATTGGAAAACCTCCCTTTCACCATCTAAATGTGAATGGAAAATAGGAAAACAACTTTTTACTTCATTTTGGTTTGCCAGAGTATGAGTTTGGGAAAGGAGATATTTGGGAGATACAGCCACCCATGTGGGGTGCGTGTACATGCACGGGTGCATGCCCTTGTGTACTTGTATTGTGGGGCGGGTACAGCAAGAGGCACATCCTCTAAAATCAAGCCCTTTGGAATTCCATGGCATCTGTTCTAAGAAGGATGCTTAAAAATCATCCAAGGGGGAATGTCTGAGCAGTTTGAGTACCCTGCAGACGCCAAAGCGATGGTCAGTCATTACCCCTTCAGAAGGCTGAAATGGTAATTGGGTTTTGGAGGTGGCTCCTAGAGGACCTCACTTTAGGAGTGTTATTCCAACCTGCAGGGCTGAGACTCCAGAAGTCTAGCAAAAGTTCAATGGCCAAGTCAGCTGGTGTCAAGAAGTGGAAAGGAATTGTAGCTGACCCAGAATAAGCTTCCCACACAAATCTGTGCCAGACGCACGCCTAAAGAATAAATAAAGAAGAAAAGACCACCTGTATATCCAGTGTCCTGGGGCTTTTCTGCATTAGAGAAACTCCCTAGCCCATGTAAAAGGGAAGTGGAGTTGCCTCCATCCTCTGGCCACAGTCCCCCCAGAGTCGGGCACAGGGCGTGCTCTTCCACTTGATGCCGCTAGATGGCAGGGCTGCGCTCTCTGGAAGCGCTGCCTGGTGGTCCCGGGCTCACTGAGCGCTGCCGACGCCACGCCCTTCACCCTACAAATTATTAGGGACTTTTCGGTAGCAATCACACTGCTGCCTTTTGCACACTGGAATTAGAACCGCAGGGCTGAAAACAGATTGCAGAACTACCCCCCCCCCCCTTTTTTGGAAGGGTGTCTCCTTGCAGGAGAACTGGAGGGGCGGTCTCTTAGAATTGGAGAAAAGCTACCCGGTGGTCCCTTCCCCGTGCAGGGGCCCAAGGAGCTGCTCCAAGCGGCCACTACCCGGAATGTCCGCGAGGGCGGGTGGGGGACGGCCGGTGCGGCTGCCCTGCTTTTGTGAAATGGCAAGTGGCAGAGAAGGTGGTGGCTTTGTCCCGTGCCTTGCTTTAAATCCTGCGGATGTTCCTTCTAGTCGTGACTTCACTGCAGAGGAGCCTTAGAGGCGGGTCCTGCCCGCGGGGCGCAGAACCACCGCTTTTACTTCGCAGGCTTCTCCTTGGGGGGAGCGGGGAAGGAGGAGGCATGAGGAACTGAATCTGAGACTTGCCTGCAGCGTGGACGTGAAGCTCACGAAGGTCTGTGTCTGGGCACTGGCCTCGACGGTGCCATGAACCGCTACATTAGACTGAAGCTCAACGAACTGCCAACATTCTACCTCCAAAAAAGGAGGTTTCCTCCGCCTCCCCCCAAAATTGCCAACTTAAAATGATTCACCAAATCGTGGCATTTTCGCACACATCCATATTAAAATGGTCAGTTCATGTGGTGAGAGGGGTGCACTTTGCAGCAAATTCAGGCTTAGAAGTACCCCCCTCTCTACTGCCCCATAAGGAGTGCGCCGACCCAGCAGCCCCGTCTTTTCACGGTGATTTCCTGCCAGAGCGCAGGGCCGGCGCCGGGCAGAGGTTAGTCCCCGGTTTGCGGCTGAGCGCTGCAGGGGACAGTGCGATCTGGCTTGAACCTGCCAATCTTGCCGCTGCGCCCGCCCGGCGAGGAGAGAGCTGCGAGCGAGCCGGGACCTGGAGGCGACCTCGCGCCAGGGGCTCCGAGGCCGGGTCGTCTCGCGGGGCCTTGCGGCCGGGACGCGAAGGCGGGCGCCGCGGGGCTCCCGGCGGGTTCCGGGGAGGCCCAGCGGCCCGACCCTCGTCCGCGCTCTGAGCGCCGCCCGCCCGCGCGCCGCCCGCCCTCCCGCCCGCGGCCACAGGATTGAGGAAGTGCGTCTGGGCCCGGCCCGGCCCCGGCGCGCGGCCCGAGGCGCGGGGGGCGAAGGGCAGTGGGACGGCCAGCCCTGGCCCGCCGCGGTCCTCCGGCCCGGCCGCGCGCCCAGCCCCGAGCTCCTGGGCGACCCTGCCCCGCCGCCGCCGCCGCCACAGGTAAGCGCCGGGGCCGCGCCCTGCCCGGCCGGCTCCTGCTGCGGCGCGTCCGCGTGCAGTCCCGCGCCCCCGCCGCGTGCTCCGGCCGGCCGGCCCTCCCTGGGGTCCGCCGAGGGCTCGGCCGCCCGGGCTGCGGGCCCGCCGCCTTCCCGCCCCGCCCGCCTTGCTCGCCGGGAGCGCTGCGGGCCCAGGCCGGGAGGGAGCCCCGAGTCCCAGCCCGGACGTGCCTGGGCGGGAGCGCAGAAAGAGGCAAGAGACAAAGGTAGGAAAAGACACCGGACGTCGGAGGAAAAGCCCTTCCTCGAACTTGAGCGGCGCGAGCTCCCTGTGTGCGCGCGTGTGCGCTGCGGAGGGCTGCCCAGGGGTCTCTCCGCGGCCCGGACCCCGTGGCGAAGTGCGCTCAGCCGTCGCGGGCACAGGTCGCGGAGCTGTGCCCCGTCGTCTCGGACCGTCCAGTGAAAACCTTCCCTGGCGCAGGCAGGGGAGACGAAAGCAGTCTGGGGACCGGGGCGAGGGAGGCAGGGGCGCCCGGGAGGCCAGGGTCGCAGGGAAAGGGCGATGGGGACTTTGGGGACCGCTGCCACCAACTGACAGTTTAAGGCCAGGGGGCCCGTGCAGAAGCAGGAGTTGTGGTTCTGTGTTTAGCAGACTTCTCAGAGTACCGTCTTTCCAGGGCTTGCCACTCGTTCTGTGTCGGAGTACCCGGCCTTTAAAGGAATAGCTGGAAACGCACATTTTGGAAAATGTTAACTTTTCGGATATCTTCACTATTCTTGCGCTTATGTCTTGGAAAAATGTAAAAATTGAAGTAAAAACACATAAACCTCACACCTAATTTGCTTTGGATGTCAGCCAAACCTCCCCCCCCCCCCCCCCCCCCCCCCCCCNCCTCCCCCACCCACCCACCCCCTGCAGGTTCCACACTGCAAGGAGTGACCCCAAGGTCAGCTCAGTTGCTGGGATCCAAAACCCTGGGAATTGCCCTCCCCCGTCCTCCCCCAATCCTTGGGTGCAGTCTGATGGCCAACTGTACTTGGAGCTACCTCCAAGCTGTTCTGGGCACATCCCCACCTTCCGCACCAGCCCACACTAGTCCAAGGCACACCTGCTGCAGTCCTCCCCACCCCAATGCCCTTTGGCAGGCACAGTGACTTTTTTGAAGCAAATCACCACCACCACGTATCCCGTTTGGCTTCGAGAGCTTTTCCTTGTGATGGGCGTGGAAGGCCAGGACCCCTTGTCCCTCACACCCGGGGTGTGCCTGTCTCTGACGTCTCGGCCGCCCTGACCCTTGTCATCCCCCACCAGCCCCTGACCACTGGGTCAGGGGGGAGACAGGGGATATATTTGCCTGGGTCTGTCCCCTCCTCTAGGCCACACCGTGTAGATGAGCCTTTACTGGTCAAGGGATGCTAAGAGTCTAGTGACAGGCCCAGGACGGTGAGCCAGCCATGTCGACCAGGCTTCCCTTCCAGTGCTGACCCTGCTAAGAGCCAGGCTGCCTCCATCCTTCTCTGCATCCTTGCTGCCTCCACAGTGTATGTTCCTTCCTTACCTGTCCTTTCTCCTCTGTTTACCTGGTGAGCTCCCCTGGAGCCCCACTCGTCAAAGACCCTTTCTGTATCCCACCTTGCTCTCTGCTGCATCTTCCTTCCCAGCACTGTCCATGGGGTTCCCAGTGGACGTGAGGGAGCATGTGGCCAAATACGCAGCCTTCATGGGCTTCGGAGTCGTGAAATCTGCACTAGGGAATTACATGTTGTTTCTCCGGCCTGCAACTCCTTGATATATTTGCCTGGATCTGTCCCCTCCTCTAGGCCACACCGTGTAGATGAGCCTTTACTGGTCAAGGGATGCTAAGAGTCTAGTGACAGGCCCAGGACAGTGAGCCAGCCATGTCGGCCAGGCTTCCCTTCCAAAAGGAGCTGGATGAGATGCGCCTCCCCAGCGTGCTTCCCCGCGAGCATGTCCGGCTGGCTGGTGTTGGCAGCCTTCTCCACACCTCCTGCAATGGGCCTTGAGCAGGCCTGGGCTCTCGGCTGTCTCCCCAGCCTGAAATCCAGAGCCAGAGCTTACTTAACCGCCTGCCCTCCCCACCAGCACTAAGCACCATGAACTCATGAAGTTCACTCCTCAGACAGAAAGGACCCATAAAATCTTTGTAAAAAGAATATCAAGTTCCTTTTTTTCCTCCTCTTCATTAAATATCTAAGTTTATTTAATGTGATTCATTCATGTGGGTATAAAGAGCTTGGCAAAAGAAAAGTGATGAGGTTTTAAAAATGATTAAAACTATTATTGGAGAAACCCTCTGGGGGCTTTTCAGATGCCTCTGTCCTGAGGAAAAGAAAACTATCTTGTACCTTACAGTCCTGAGGAGTTACCCTGGGCTGACCCCAAAAGAAGCAGGAAGAAACCAAGATCCGTTTGAGGGCAAAAATTGAGCAAAACTCGAGTTACCTCATCTTAAAACCTCTACCTTAGAGTGTCGGCCAAGAGACAAATTGTAATTATAAAAATGCTCCAAAGGCAAAAGCTTCTCTGTTAGTAAAGTGATTTTCAAAAGGAAACTGAAAATGAAAAGAGGAACAAACTGGGCTGGGCCAGGGTTGCCCTAAAATATTTTTCAGATTTTTTTTTTTAACTCAGAAGCGTTCTATGGTAAGACTTCTGTTTTCAGCAGAGACATTTAGCATTTGGATTTTTCCAGGAGTTGTCAAGTATGCTGGGAGCTGGTACAGAAAGGATTTGAAAGTAGCTCTCCTCTTTGCCCAGAAGCTTCTGGATGTTGCTATGTACTCTTTAGTCTTTATTTTAAGACAGGGCTTTTGTTTTTGCCCCTTCCTATCTTAAGCTGATTTTCCTCAGCAGGTTTTACAATTTATAAAATATTCATCGGCTCCAAACTTTTATCCAGAGAAAGCATTTCTCCTTTCGTCCTTGGCCTTTTCGGTGCCCAAACTGACACACGGGTCTTTCCAGGCATGGGTTGGTGGCCAAGCGCTGGGCCTCCACCCAGCGTGCAAACCCCCACACCCCTAGCTGGGTGTCGGAGTAGTCATCTTTATTTGCAAATCAGTTGGCAAGGACGCAGGAGGTCCACTCAAATCTGCCTCTCCGACAAGAAAGGAGATGGGCTTATGTAGGTTTGGGGGACCAGCTGAGAACAAAGAAGTTAACTTTTATTGGCTGAAAGGGGGGTTAGGAGCAAGGAAATGTGGCATCACGGGGTCCCTCCTCCATGAAGGATGAGAGGCTTTTCAGGTAACCGGAGTTTTGAATTTCTGTCGGTGCTCCTGCTTTCTCTGGGTTGCCCCTCTCTGCATTCTCAGTCTCCAGCTGCTTCTGGCACTCAGCAAAAACTTGTTTTCTGTACTTGCTCGGACCGTGTCTATTAATGCAGCCCCAAAGAGAAGTGTTTTCTCTCCTTGAAACTCTTAGGAACTGAGACCAATTTAACCATTTAGCCTCAATTTTAGTTTCTCTAAACCTTGCCCTGTAGTACAAAAAGGTGCAAGGGTCTTTTAGCCCTGCTCTCTGCTGACTCGGGAGTTCAGCCTACTGGGCCAGGTGCCTGGTTTCCGGGCCCACAGCTGATAAAGACCCCCAAGTGCATTCACCACGTTGCTCCACGCCTGACTCAGAGCCCACCCTGTCCAGAGCCCCTCCTGGAACCTGCTCCCTGGGGAGACAGCGTCTGCTGGTATATGACCACAGCATCTGCTGGTGTATGACCACAGCGTCTGCTAGTGTCTGCTGCCAGCACTGCTGGGCCGAACTTGCTCATCAGCAGGCCCTGCTGGCCTCCTCGCCTTCCCGTTGTCCCTGAACAAGGACGACCTCTGGCCCTGTTGCCAAAAGTCGCTGCAGAAACTTGACCTGGCTGGAATTCTCATAGCAACCCCACAAGGCCCCTAGGCGGGAGGGTGCAGGTCTGTTTTTTAATAGACGAGGAAACAGATCCACGTAAGTTTCAGTCTGAGGTCGCACACTGCTGGCATGTGACGGGCTATGCACATCTTTGCCATCCAGACCTTGCTTTCTCCTTTCTGTGCGGTCACAGGCATCATTTACAAGACAGTGATTTTTAGGGGCTGCCGGGAGCCTACACTATCACTCTCCACTGCAGAGCCGTGTCTGTGGCTCAGAGAACACAGACAAGCTTTGCTGATTACCTGGGCTCCATGTATGGGAGAGCGCGTCGGAACACGCGTGATGATGCCCACAGCCATCTGTGCCAGCCCTGGGCTGGGCCTGGGTCCTGCCTCAGGTGTTTCTGGGCGTTTGCTCACAACAGGTACTGAGGTTGGGGTCTCTCAAGCTCTGTGGGAGCCCAGCAGGGAAGAACCTCATGAAATCTTGCCTTAGCGCGTCTCATCTCGGCCGCAGGGGTGTTGGGAGATGAGTCTTCATCTAACGCAGTTTCTCCTTCTAGGAACTCTTTGGGCAGGTGATTCTCTGCCCCGGGCACTGCAGGTCCAGCAGTTCGCTGACCTCTGTGTCTAGATGCTCACTGCACCCACCCCCAGCTGAGACAGCCCCGGTGCCTCCAGACACCGCTCAGTGTGTACTTGGGGGTGAGGCTGCAAGACGTGGGGGCTCCTTTCTGTTGTGTCCTCCAGGGCTCACGCTGATGGGACTTCATAGCATGCCGTCTCTCTGGGGTGTTGTCTGCCTGCCCCTTTGGGATTATATGCACTGCTGGGCTTCTGGAAGAGTCCATCCTGGCAAAGGGAGGCCCCTGGTAGATGACTGTGTCTGCTCCACCCCAACTGGAGCGGGACTCCCTGAAGGCAGGCGCCTCCTGGACTGTCGCCTCTCACAGCGGTGCCAGTGACTGTGTGTCGATTGCACCATGATGGGACCCATTCCCAGTGAGGGCTTCCCCTTTGTCTAGGTTTCAAGGCCCGTGGGAGGTCAGCTGCTGGTGGACAAGGGGAGTTCTGTTCTTTCACTGTCCCCACCGATGGGTCATGGCTGGACTTTGAAGAGCAATGTTGCAGAGAAGGGAGGGAAATGCCAGTGAGCCAGTATAAACAGGAAGCACACGCAGGGGTGCAGGAGGGGACTTGACAAGGAAGGGGGCTTTCTAATCTGATGTTTCTCACCACCAGAACCAGACAGCCTTGGGCGCAGCATGCCCGGGTGCCCGTGCCTCCCCCGGCCCTCAGGCTGCAGAAGCGGCAGCAGCGGTGACCAGAGCCAGCACTGACAGCAGAGCCCTCTGACGGCGAGAGCACACTGATGGCTGGCATGTCGCAGCGACCGCCCAGCATGTACTGGTGTGTGGGGCCGGCGGGGTCAGCGGTGTGTCCAGAGCGTGCCATGGAGACGCAGACCGGTAAGGGGTCCAGCTGCTGTGTGTGATTTACAGGGAGTCTAGGCGATAAGAACAGGGGTTTTGAACCAAAGGTTGTAAAATACCAATGACTGGGTGACTTTTTTGTCATCATATATATCTTGGGATTTTTGCTTAAATCCTAACAATGCACCAGTTACAGGACAAAATTTATTGTGGAATCAAAGGTCTGAAGAACTAGAGCATCACTCCATGTTGGTTAGAAATAAAGTTATTTTAGTGGGATTTCAATTTTGTCTCCTTGTGAAAATAATGCATGTTTAGTAAAGAAAAATTGCAAAAAGAAAAAAGAAGGAAGGTAGGAAATAATCACCCAGAGTTCCACTGCCCCAGATACAAACACATTTAACATCTTAGTGTTTCTCTTCTAGTGCTTCTCTGGGCTTTAGGGACTTTGTTGTTAACTTTATTTAAACTGTATATGTAGTTTGTGGGGTTTTTTAAAAAAGATTTATTTATTTATGCATACAAGAGCTGGGGTGTAGGCCAGAGGTGCAGGGGAGTGGGGAGAGAGGATTCACCAGAGACAGAGTGGAGAGCAGAACAGGCAGATCTACTGAAACACACTGCTGAGGGGAGCAGTGGGCGAGGCAGGAGAGGTCTGCTATGCCATGTGAGTCACTTCCCTGGCCGGGGATCAAACTCATGCTGCTGTGCCGCAGATGCTTCAAAGTGTGGTGCTCAACCTGCTGAGCCACTAGGAGGCTCTGTATATGTAGTTTTAAATCCTCCTTTTCTTTCCTCACTTTGTATCAGTCACCCAGCCCCTTGATCATGTGAAACATCATCTTACATGGGAGCACTATCTCAACTCGTCTTGTGTGAGAGCACTATCCAAATCCTTACTCTTCCCTTGGACATTTTGAGACATTTGGTTTGATTCTACTTGCTCGCTTTTACTATATTGTAGGCTCCATCTTTTTATTCGTGGTTTTGAGATTATTTCCATAGGATAGACTTACAGATATGGAATTATTGGCTTTGAATACTTTTAAGCCTTTTTATGTGTCTTGTCAGATTTTCCACTAAGGAGCATTATGTTTCGCACGAATAAGGCAGCATTGCTGTCGCTGATGACAGTAAATACTAAGCACTTAGTCCATACTAAGCGTGGCATCAGCACCACTTTTATCTTATGGAATGATCTCATTTAATCACCACAGCAATCTTTGAAGATGGTTCCGTTATTCCTATTTTATAGCTCAGGAACATAGGAGTAAGAGAAGTCTAGAAACTTGACCAAGGTCAAAAAGTTGGGAAAGAGCAGAATTGCAGTCTGAACCTTCTTAGCCTTGTCTCTCTTGTCCATACAGTCTAGGCCATAATGTGAGGTTTGAGAGGGTCCAGTGGTTGGGGTTGAGAGGGTCCATATTGGAGTTGAGAGAATCCATGTGTTGGGGTTGAGAGGGTCCATGCGTGGGGCTGAGTGGTGTCATATATTGGATCAGAAAGGGCCCATCCATGGAGAGGGCCCATGTGTTTGTCATCTCAGTGGTGTTAACATTTGAATGTTGTACTTCACTCAGAAGATTTTTTCTTTCAGTTGCCTGGGTGTTTTTTTCTCCATCAGACATGTCCATTGGCTAAATAGGGTGATGTTTTCTGAAAGATTCTTTGCACATAAATCAAATTATGAAATGGGGAAAGAATTTGATTCTTGATGTTGCCCAGCACTAAGTGTTCCCAGAGTGATCAACTTGCATCTCTTGAGAAGTAACTTTTTTTTTCAGACGCGTGTCGTTTTTATTCCAGTGGCTTCTTGGAAAGACTTGGCCTTATTGGTGTTAGGTCACGGTGACAGGCACAGTCTCACAGAGCCAGGAATTTGGGAGGTGCCTCTTCTTTTCAGGGCACTCTTAGCTCCATTATCCCACCTGCCTCTCCTCCTTGTCCTGAGGAAGGAGGATGGGGCACTGTGGGTTTGGTGGGTGGCTGTGTCACCTGAAAAAGACATTCCTTTCTGGCCAAGATGGATGTTCTAAATAACTGCTCCCCCACTCTGGACCTCAGAATTGCCACCTAAATGTGCCAGTGCCCAGCTACCACAAGACTTAGTGGAGCGGCCTCCTGTGAGTGCAGGGCAGACATGGCACGTCTGAAGTTCCTGCCCTCCACCATAATGCTCATGTACAGCTGGGGTTGAAAACCAGCTGGTCTAAATGGTTTAGGATGAGCACTTCTCCCACGACATTGTATGCGCAGATCTTCTGAGGGGCTCAGTGAAGGGCAGGTACTCATTCTGTGGGCGTAGGGACCCCAGAGTCTGTGTCTCTAACAGGTCCACAGATCATGCCGAAGTCCTGGTGCCAAAAAAGAGATGCGGTTGAGATGATGGTTTTGTGAGGGACCTCCATGGATTCTTACAGGTCCTCTTACAGGCCTCCGAGTTTGAAGTAGGATAGGTAACCAGAAAATGCTCTTGGGTACCCAGAAACCAAAGCATGGACACTCCCCAAAGCACACTCACTCCTTGGCGGTCTGTGTCTGAACTTCACGCTGCTCCTGAAGTAGGTTTCCCCTCCCTGACAGCTGGGGCCATGAGGTTGGAAGGAACAAGCTGAGAAAAGTCTTCCATGGTCCTCTTTCCCAGTGGAATCTTAGGACACCCCCCACCACCACCCTCCTGTTCTGGAATGATCCACAGGACAGGCACATGGCTAGAGGAGTCAGCGAGGAACCATGCACCCCACTGGAGATGCCTCCAGGTACTTGGGGCTGAGATGCCTCCTGGGAGGTGATGTCCATGAGCCCTGATGCTGAGGGAAGTATTTATGCAAGGTCCAAACACATAATCCCAAGAGCTGAAGAAAATGAGAGGAAGGTGGCCTGGAATGCACTGGAAAAATCTGTCCTGTGACTTAGCATTAAGAAAATATATTCTATATCAAGGAATAATCATAAAAGTGAATTCTCATGAGAAGTCCTAGAAGAAGAATTCATGCCCACACTTAGAGCGTTTGAAGGGCCCATAGCGGCAGCCCTGGAGAGCTGGTGGCCCCCAGTGATGAGGCCCACGCTACCCCCATCGTCTGCCCATGGTTGCCTTTTCGCTACCCAGCCCTCAGCCCCCACCTGGCTCCTGCAGCTTCTGTCAGCCCCTGAGTACAGTGGGAGGATGAGGGCAGCGGCGGCCCTCCCTGCTTGCCCTCCCCTGCAGCCTGGCCCACGGCCCCTTGGGGAGCGCCCCCAGCTCCGCTCCACCAGTGCCAGTGGCTCCAGGTGAAGGAACTGCTGTTTGCTGCGTCAGGGGCCTCCTTGGCACTGTCCGTCTGGAGCCTACAGGACAGTTTCCTTTTGCTGAGTTGGGGAGCACTGGGGAGAAGCTTCTGGGCTCAGAGCGCTGCCTGTGGGGTTGACCAATTAGCCAAGTGTCTCACTGTCTGAAACCTGACCCAGACGGACACAGCGTGCTGGCCCCCGGCACGCCCCTCGCCCGAGCCCTGGTGCCGTGAGGCGCCCTCTGCTCTCGGAGGCCGGGCCAGCCCGGCGCCCATCCCTCACTCCAGCAGGAGAGGGCTTGTGAGCTTCAGTGTTTTTTCCCTAAAAGTAATCGATTGGCGTATTTTTATTTGTTTGTTAAAGCAGCCCGCAAAGCCCTTTCTCGCCTGAATTCTCACCTGCAACCCAGCCTAGGTCACGGCCGTGCAGTTGCTCTGGTGGGCAGTGAGAGGGGGCAGCAGAGACGAGCCCCACCTGCCCGCTGCTCTTCACATGGCCCAGGGCACCGCCCACCCTGTATGAAACAGCACAGGTGAGAGCTCACTCGCACAAAGTGTAAACACACTCATGGCCAGACACAGCAGGCCGCGGGCCGGGCTCCCTCAGGGTGGCGCAGCTTCGTGGGCATCGCAGCCTCCGCTCTCTGCTCACCTGTGGGGCTTATGTTACAACGAGCGCGTGTTAGGTGCTCACATCCAAGGTCAAGTTTGCCTCAACCGGCTCCTTTCCCCTTAACTTCTTTGCAGAACAAATGGGGCATAAGCCCATAGGCTTATAAGCTAAGGGCTCCATAAGCCTTTAGTTGCGCCCCTGCAGAGCTCAGTCTCAGAGTCGTGCTCCCAGCAGATGAGCATGGTTTGTTCTGCCCCACCGGGTCCCCAGAACTTGTGGGGTCACCAGGAGCCCTGCATCCCCTGCCCCACCCCATCCTGGTAGCCCCACCCGAGGGACTGCCAGAAGGAAAACCAGTGACACTCCAGTGATTCCGAGTGAGAACTTTCGAAAGCCTTGGAAGGCAACATGCTTTGGAAAGGACGTTCTTGCTATTCTGAGTATTGTGTGAAGACACCAGCTTGCATCAAACATGGATTTTACTGTTAATAATGGTGTGTGTGTGTGTGTGTGTGTGTGTGTGATACTCCACATACCTACCTGTCCTGACCTGCAAAACTCACCTTTAGCTTGTTCAGAGTGTTAACCCTTTGAAGTCCACGAACCTGTGCGTGCTTCACCCACAGCCTGCTGCTGCCATGTGGTCTGCGCCAGGTGTGTGCAGGTGTGCACTGCCCTGTGTATGCAGCGCAGTTGTGTCCTGGGAACGTGTGTCACTTCCTCGGCGCCGTCATCGTGAGCATGCCTGCGGGCTGGGAGGGACATGGCAAAGTTCAGATGAGTTTACCTTGCTCAGAGTTGAGGAAGGGGGAGGGCGGGCACTGCTGTGCCTTCTACTTACAAACTTGTCATTAGCAGAGGATGGCTGTCACTGGGCAGAGTGGAGAAACCTGTCCTGCCAGCTGGGGTGAGCCTTCTGCTAGCAACCAGGGAAGTGAGGAAACTTCCAGATAGTCCAGGCAGAGAAAGCTGGGGGGATCCTGGAGGCCCAGGGAGCGTGGGCAGATGTCGGAGAGGTGGGGAGCAGTGGAGAGGTGGCTGCCGCACCCCGGCTCTGTGAGTGAACGACTCTGCCCGAGGGCCCGGCCCGGCCGCAGCTGCTCTGCTCTCCGCACGGCCCAGCATCCGCCCTGGCATGGACCAGAGAAGGAACAGTCTTCGAGTCCCAGGTTTTTACACAGCTGCTTTCACTGTCCTTTTCCCCGCCTTTTGACTTTTTTGAATGTGCAGTAAAAATAACTTCTTAATATGAGCGCTAAATAATTTGCTCAAGTGGACACTCTCTCTGCCTTCCAGAAATAGCAGTAGGAGACGGACTGCAGCGGGGCGTGCCCTCCGCCGGCAGGCTCCCTGGCTGCTCCGCTGGCAGGCTCCCTGGCTGGGCTGTCAGAAGTCCTGCAAGGGACAGGCCCGAGCAGCCGAACCCTGCCAGCGGAGCCTCTCCCCCACGCCCTCCACCTGCTCCTGGAGCCGGTGTCCTGGACGCGCCTGCCCCACTGGGAGCCAGCGGGGCGGACTGGGCTTTGCTGTAAGGCGTCCTAGGTCGGTGGGTGCCTCCTTTAGCCTGGCAGTCTGGGCAGCTCTGGGGAGCATACCCAGTGTCCCGTGAGGCACCCTTAGCACGTGAGGCGCAGGGAAAGGAGCGGGGTGGCTGTGATGGGAGCAATGGCTGCCGGCAGCACTGGACACGGCTGTGCACTTTGTGCTGGTCGCAGGAGCTCTGGGTCGGGTGGGCGTTTAGCATCCACCTTAATCTCGGGGTTGGACCTTCTCCTAATTATTTGTCAAGACTACACTTGCTTACTTCTAGCAAAGGGGAGCTCACTACTGTTCAAACAGCGCTAGCCTTTCTGAGAGCAACCACTTAGAAGTTTGTGCCGAAGAAACGGGTCCCACTCTGGGGGGGTCTCACTCTGCCCCCCTAGCTGACTGCCTGCCTTACTCCCCCTATTGGAATAGCCAAGAGTGGGTGCTTTGCCCTTCCTGTGGCTCCTCTCTGCCCGAGCAGGCTGTCAGCAGTGGCAGTCACGCTACTGGGGCATCACCGAGCTTCTGCCTCTTCGTGGTGACCAGCAGGTGCCGGCCACTCGGTGCAGAGAAGGACCTGCTTGCACGCGCCGCCCTCTGCGGGCTCTCGGGAGCACACCCTGCCCATCGCTTCCAGGTGACCGAGCCTGAAGCTCAGCCTGGGTCTCTGCTCTCCCCTAGGGCCCTGCCCCCCCCCCCCGACGCTGCTCCTCCTGTGCGTGAGCAGGGCCACCCCATCTGATGGTTGCGCCCGCTGGGGCGCTCACTGGTCTCGCCTGGTGCACAGTACGTGGCCAAGAGGCAAATTTGCTTTCCAGCCACTTTTATGGACCCCCAAGAAGAGGCGAGTTGCCTGTGGACAGGGCAGCGTCGATATCCCCAGGTCCCCGTGTGGAGGGACAAGGGTTTTCTCCCAGCCACGTGGTTTCTTGGTCTGTGGGAATCAGACCTGGAAAGAGCCACAATTAGGGATTTTATAAATTCTCTAGATCTCTGCAAATGGCCCCCTCATAACATAAACATCCGAAGTCCAGTGGTGCACTCCCATGCATGCTCCGTGATGAATAAAGACAGGAGCTGCCGCTGTCCCTTGGCAGGCCTGGTGGGAGTCCCCTCACATCCCGGGTAGCCATGGTCAGCTTATCCAGACTCCACTGAGACGTCTGCTGTGTTTCAAGTGACATTTGGCCCAAAGGAAGAACAGGAAGAAAGAAAAAAGAATCAGACATCTCCCACATGGACGCCTTCCTGGGCCCGTAACCCTGACGCCACAGAATCCCTATTAACTGGAAATTCTATGCTCAGCTGAAAGCTTCCAGGGTTGCACTTCATCCTGCTAGCTCTTGCTGGGGTGGTGCCTGCGTGGCGGTTTGTCTTTTCCATCAGTCCCGAAGCCAGGGGCATGTCACCAGCTATTGGTTTAAAATCACCTGCCTGGTCATTTCAGAAGAACCAAGGACAGAAATAACTTAATGTTCACACTTTGACTTTATCAGCTACTTGGAGATATTTTCTGAAAAAATTGTAGTCCATTATTTTGAATCATAGAGTCAAGTGAGGATGCAAATTTGAGGTTAGAATTTGAATATGAAAGGACAAGAATGACACTCTTAAAGTTCCTCTTGGGGCCCACAGGTGGCCCTATGAGTGAGAACTGGCTCTGGAGGGGGGCGGAGGTGCCCCTCGAGCTGCTCCACCCCCGCTGCCAGCATCCCAGTGGGCAGCTGCCCTGTGTCTTTACAAACATCACCAGCACCTCTGGCTTCAACATCACAAAACAAGCAAGAGCCCTCGGCTGGCAGTGCAGAGAGGGCCCCGGGGGTGGGGAAAATGTTCTGTGGGTAAAGCAAGTGAAAGGGGTAGATTGTGTGGTAAGGCTGGAGGTGGACTTTCACTGGCCAGCTTCGGATTTTGAGTGATGCCCACAGGGGAAAAACCAAAGCTTTGCAACCATCTCTAACCCACCCCAGAACTTGATGGTGTTTTTCTGCCCTGCCAGGCAGGACCCTTTGGCTGCCACCTGGTCTACCGTGGGCTCATGTAAATGCCACACCATCATCCTCTGGAGTAAAGGAAGCGGCCTTATTGAGAGAAAGGAAATCCAGAGCAGGCTGGGTCTGCAGGTGTGGGGTGGCAAATGCCGTGGTACCCCAGCCATGGGCCCCGAGCTCCCTGCCCTCCCTTCAGCGGCACCCAGAGGCGCCCACCGAGGCTCGGTGGGCAGGAGAGCCACGTCCTATTTCCGTATACTCCTCATATTTAATATTTTTAAGTACATGTTTCTTACTGTACCAGTCCTGGAACTTAGTTATTCAATTAATATCAAGTTTGCATAGTATAAGAGCTATATTTTTAAGAAACTGGAGAGAACCTTTTGCCTATAAAATTATCTAAGCCTGGTACTTTTTTCGTGGGTAGATTTTTTTTACTATTGATTCCAATTCTTTAAAGTCTGTAGGCTTATTTAAAATTTCCATTTCTTACTGAGTTAATCTTGGCTATACAGCTTTTGTTGTTGTTATTCTATATAGCCACATATTTAATCTAGATTTCCAAGAGTATTAGAATAAATCTCATGGTGCTTCAGAGTGTAAATATATCGTTAATTATTTTTATTTTATTTTTTCATAGATAAGTCAAATAGTTGATACAGAATATAAAAGTAGAAAAGGGCAAAAAATTTCAAGTATTCCTTCCCACCCTGGCCCCTGCCCTTCAGCTCCCCTCTCTTCCAAAGAAACTACACTTCCTAAGGATTAAATTCCAAATGGCTAATTTTCTTTCCCTAAATCTTTAACCGAGGGAGATTTTATGATGTTTTAGTCTTAGGGTTTTCCCCTCACTGTCGGTATTCTAGAAAACTTTGAAGACAATGGAGAAGTAGAGATAATACTGTAAGGGACCCCGCACGTCGCGTGTCCCAACTTGATTGGTTATCACACAGCCACTCTTGATGTATTCATATCCCCTTCCCTCGATGTCTAGTTTATTTACACCCCAACTCCAGACTTCACACGCTGAGAAAGCTAGAAAATCCTAATATACTTTTAATTAAAAAAATATTTCTTTAATAACATCAGCTACTCAGCATGCATTGGAATGTCCTTGATTCTCCTGACTTGTTTTATCACCGGGTTGTTGAATCAAGCTCCCTATATATATTCCATTGCCTCCAGCTATTATTTCTATTTTTCCTCCCCACCCCCCCTTACTTCTTGTTGGTCAGTCTTTCAACCGATCAACAGTAGGAAGTTCAATCATACTTTGAAAGAACCAGCTTTGGATTTTTTTGCTCCTTTTCTTTATTTGCCTTCTGTTTAATTAATTTCAGCTTTTCCCCCCTAAATTCACTTGTCTCTTTTTCAACTTTTCTAGTAGTATTTCCTCACTTCTGAAAAGTCATCTTTTTGTCAAATTGAGGAAGTTCCTTATTTATTTGAGTATATGGTTCTGAAATTCTTAATAGATACTTTTGGAACATGCGTCAAGCACTACCTTCCAGGTCTCTTAATTTTTTTACTGTATTTTCTAACCTCCCTGTACTCCCTCCACTTGGTTTTCCGGATGACTGCTCTGTCCTGCAGCCCTGTCTGCTCTGACGCCATTTACTGTGCTTTGCAGTTTGACTCTGCCAGTCTGAACCTCCCAATTTTTTGGTCCGTCCTTGTTTAAGGGGACCATGTCCTCCTGTATCTCCAAGATGTCATTCAAGGTCTTGTTCTTGCCTTACAAACGCTGGCTCTGGAAATGGGCTCCTGAGATGCAGGAAAGGCCGAACCAGATGACTCAGGGAAGCTCGAGCACCAACTTAATCTCTTCCTCTGGATGAGGATGGTGTTACTGATACCAGCTTAATCATGACTCAGGAGACCCTGAAGTTTGCCCACAGTCTTTATCCTAGTAACTGGGTTATTTGTGTAGGTTCCTCCTACCCCCCAAAGAAGTAATGTCAGGATGTAGCAAGAAATGCAAGCTCTGGGGTCTGCTTTTCTTTGTCACTCCCAGCTGCTTACTTGCCCCTGGAGGTGCTGAGGCCCCAGGCTGTGGTGAGGTGTGCCCCTCTCCTGACAGGAGGTCAGGTGCTCCCACTGGCCCTACATCCTTGGCTGTAGAAGCAGGAGCTTGATTTGGCTTTACTTTTCTGTGTGGAGGTGGGAGGTAGAGAGTCTCTTCCTGCCTCCCTGCTTGTTGGCTCACTTGTCAGAGTCGGGTGCTTCTCCTTTATGGGTCCTCACATGTCTGTGGGTGACTGCCTGGGTGTTGAGCTTGGTGTCCAGGATTTCCCTTCGCTGTCTGTGAATGCTGCACCAGGTACTGCTCAGACAGACCACAGGGGGCCACCCTGAGGGGTGCACCTGAAGCATGCTTCTGGGTGGGGACTCCATGCATTTCCTGGGTGCCACCTTCCAGCAGAGGGTCACACTTCCTTCCTCTCTAACACAAAGGGCAGAACTCTCTCTCACACACACCCCCGCCCCTGGGCTGCCTGGCAAGGCTGGGGAGGAAGAGGGACTCACTGTGGTTTCCCTCCCGTGGTACCCCTGCAGGTAGTCTTGGGGTGCAGGCTTCCCTTTCCACATGCACTCAGACAGCCTGGGAGCCTCCCCGCGCCTTCTCGACCTGTGTGTATGGTTTCTGGTCATCTTTGGCCTCCTTGTTTTCCTGTGCTGACAAGGCTTGTGGGTTTTGTTTTTGACACTTTTTATCATTTCTAAGTGTTTGGGGCAGGAGGTGGAGCCCACAGCCAGGGCTCAGTCTGCTGTCTGGGTCTCACTGTCCAGCATCTCCTTGGCGGCTCTGATGTGGGCAGTTTGTGGGAAGAAGTGATTGACAGTTCTGAGTTTGTCGCCAGACAGAGCTGGCTTCAGATTCCGGTCCTTCCACGCCTTAGTCCGTACCTGTGACACTGGTACCGGGAGCTTCTGTTTGAGTGACACTTACGGGTCCCAGGCACATGCCATCCGCAGCCTCCCAGTAAGTGTCTGTGTCCCTCCTCCCCTGCTGGGCAAATTATGTAGCCTCACTGGACCCTCTTATGTGAGCAAACATGATGGTAATATTATGGTGATAAAAATAGAATCCTTTAAAAGACAGGGATCCTAAAAAGAAAAAGAAAAATGGGGTCCTTTGATTTCACTGATGCCGTGGAAGGGAATGGGACCCATCCTCATTTTGCAGGCTTAAGTGTCATGCCCCTCGATCTGATCAACAGAATATAAACGTCTTCATTAAAACTGGTCAATTAAAGTTCTAGTCAAGAATAGTTTCAATAAAGTTAAACCCTCTCCTTGCTTCATCTTCAGAGTGCATGGGCGGAGGGAATTGAGCAACCTCTGTATATGTCATGTAAAAAACCCCTAGTTTCTAATATTCCTGGGTGCCTCGTCAATGTTCGGCCACACGATTCTGCTGGGAGAGCCCGAGCGCGGGATGGAGGGAAATCGTGAGGGAGACGTGAGCGGCTTTCAGTGGGCGAGAGGCCACGGTGGCGGGCGAGCCCAGGCATTCCTGGGATGCTTGTGGTCGCTGAGGCTTCACGGAGCGCCTCGCTTTAGTAATCAGACTATCGCTCATAAAAACTAGGAGACAGTTTGTTGTCCAGCCAGGATTTGCCCTAAACTGAGGAGGTTTGTGCTATACGAGTGGGCATTTCCACTTAGGAAACGTAGCTGTGAATGTGACAACCGTGGAGCAGTATGGGACCAAGTCAGCCACGCTCGCGAACCCGCCATGGAGAGTCCCGCTCCCACCCAGCAATGCTCCCTCTCTGCACGGAAGACCTCTGAGTTTCATTTGTAGGGCAAAGGGGAGGAGAGGCTTGACTTCTCTCTTAACCATTATCTTTTCTGCAAAATGTGTTTGTGGGTTTGCTCTTAACCGTCCAGAGGCCACATTGTAATCTTCCATCAGCTTCCCTCAAATCCACCCACTAACTACATCACCTGACAACTCAGCAAGACCCAGAAGACCCTGGTTCTAGACTTTTGCTGCTTTATTTGTGTGCCTGCTTTTGGACTTGGAAGGCAGGCAGTCCCAGTACGGAGTTTGGTCAGCTGGAGTTAATTTTTGCTTGAACTTGAGGGTGTGTGCCTCTGTCTGAAGACATGGAAGAGAAAAGGATGAGCAGATGTCTTCATATTATTTTCCTTGCTAAGAGATTAAACCTTTAGTCATTTGAGTATGATCCCATGGTTCAAAAACCCCAAGGATCAGTCTACAATTCTTACATGCTTCCAGGATTCCTTGATCTGTATCCAAACAAAACAAATACAGATTCTTAATTTTCCCTCTTTCACACAAAATGTAGCTGATCACAGACTGTTCGGTACCTTGCCTTTTTCTTAAGTACTTTTGTAGTTAAGGACTATCACTGTCTTTTAAACAGCTGCATAGTATTCTGTTGTGAAGATATATCTTAGTTTGTTTAAGCACTCTCTTTTGACTTTTGGGTCGTTTCTAGTATTTTGATATAGCAAATAATGCTGCAAGGACTTTTCACATGTATGCAGATAATGCCATGAGATCTTTTCATATCTGTACAAAAAATTCCCAAAGTCATGGGTCAAAGAGCAAATGCTTCTGAAGATTTACCAGATACTGCCAGAGGTTACCTTTCAGCAGTTTTTTTCTGTTTATCCTCATCTCCCACAATGTAAGTGCTTGTCTGTTCCTCCATAAGACTGACAAAATGCTTATTCTCAAACTCTTGTTTATTTCTGATTTGCTATGTGAAAAATGGGGTCTCTGCATAATTTGATATGCCTTTCTCTAATGATAAGTGAAGTTCACCATGTTTGACCATACATAAGAGTGGTTTGTTTTCACTTTTTTTTAACCTTCTCGTCATTCCTTTGTTTATCAACCTCTAAAGGCTCTTTGCTCCTATATTTTCAATCATTTTCTAGGAGTTTTTCATTGTGGTGTTAACACATAATTAGGTGCACTATCACAACCCCTTAACCCAGCAAATGGAAATGAAAAGTTTGAATGTTCAAGGGGCTTTATCAGTAGAAATGCTTTGCCTTTTTTCATAACTGTAATATTAATATAAATTAAATATAAAATATCATGGAGAATACTGATAAAAATATACAGGACCCATCTGAAAAATACTTAAATCTTGAACAGAAAAAATATTTAAGTGAATAAAAGGACATACCTTCCTCTTTTATAGACTTTTACAGAACATCTTAGCATTTAAATATTTCAGTTCATTAGTTAACTCCATGATTCAGTGCAATAGCAATGAAAATACAGACAGCACTTCTTCTTTTGGAACATGAACAAAGTATAATAAATTTTGCTGAGAAAATTAATACATGCATATAGCCAGAGAAATTCCAACAAGGAGGAGGTAGGCTCAGAGGAGGAAGGAGATGAATTCCTTCATAGGTCCATGTTTATTCCAACACCCCAGTAATGAAAGGGGTCGGAGACTAGACAGAGAAAAGACAAAGAAAGAATGGAACAGAGAAGCAATTCTTGAGTGAAAATGCACATTGATTTTGCTATTCTATTTAAGATTTCAAATTAGTCCTGAAAATGAGGTTACTTTGGTAATAAAATAGAAAAAAAATATCACTTTCTCACTTCCACACTGTCAATTTCAGGTAAATCAAATATTTAAACAATAAAAATTCACAACATTGAAAGTCTAGGAAAATTATAAATTAAAATAAGTTTGAGGGAGGAAGGACTTTTCTAGATAACATAATATTAAAGGGCATGCAACATAATAGAACTTGCAATGTTACTTCAAGAAAATTTAGTAAAGACAAAAATCTTAAATCCCAAATTAAAAGACCCCTGAACATCACTATCCTTCAGCAAAGCCTCTCTTAAGCAACAAAAAAGAAACCTGCATTCACCCATTTTCCATATATACACACCACAAAGAGCTAACTTCCTTCATCTGCAAAGGGCATTTGCTAATCAGTAAGATAAAGACCATACCAATTTTCAGATGCACCAAAAAATAAGATTAGGGAGCTTAAGTTCATTGAAAAAAACTAGACATGCTAGATAAACATATGAAAATATACTTTATGAATGAACAGTAAATATAAACTTTCCAATCACATGGAAAGAAATGCAAATGAAAATCAACTATGAGATATGTTATTTTGCTTTTCAGAATAGAAAAATCAGAAACATTAATTTAGTTAACAAAATGACTGTTTTCCAAATTTTATTTCTAACTAACATTGAGTTGGTACAACTTTTAGGAAAACAAGTTGGTGATCTTTATAAAATTAAGTCTGAATGTACTGCTAGGAATTTAACCTAAAGGTGCAGTTCCCAAGTGAGCAGAAACAGACACAAATGATGTCCTTGCAGCACTGAAGGAAATTGCAAAGAACTAGAAATGCCCTAAATGTCTATCACTGTGGACAGAGAACTGCTAGGGAAAAGAGCTACTGGATTTCCACGTGCCAATGTAGAAGAAACTTTAAGTGGGAAAAGCAAGCTGAACAGTTTCTATTTAAACCATTTGTATTTTTTTAAAAAGAAGGAGAGAAAGAGATGTGAATATTGATGTAAGCTCAGGGAAGTATGAGGCACTCCATGGCCTCTCTCAGCTTAGTGATGGTTTAAAGGAAACCTCAGCTTACAGTCCTAAAACAAAATCAAAAACACTATTTAAATCTTTACTAAAGTTTCTTATCAAGGCTCCGTGGGGAATTCCATTTCAAGCACACAGCCAAACCTCTAGACAGTTTGCCCAGATCTTCCTCAGAAGTTCACAAAATACAGTTTCTGTTCTCAGTCTCTAATCTCCTTCTGTCAAGAAAGGTTCAGGCACTTCCCCTCAAGCCAGCCTGTCCTGGTGTGTGCACCAGGGCCAAGTCAAGCCTGGTGCCTGGGTTCCTCCCCTGCACTGCACCAGAGCCACCACTTGAGGCAGTAGTTCAGGCTCCTTATTTGCCTCAGTGGCACCTGGTATCTTCCATCCTAGGACTGGGCACACAGACCTAACACACAGGAGCATGAAAGCCAGACAGTCTTGAAAAAGAACAGAGTTAGAGAACTCACACTGCCAGGCTTTAAAACACATCACAAGCTACAGTAATCAAAACAGTATGGTGTTGGCATAAAGATAGACATAGATCTGTGGACTAGAACTGAGTCCAGGAATAGACCCATACCTATATACCAGATGCTTTTTGACAAGGGTGCTGATACCAGCCAATGGAAAAAGTATGATCTTTTAACAAATGGGACTGGGACAACTTGATACCCACATGCAGAAGAATGGTGTATCCCTACCTACTCCATATATAAAAAATAACTCAAAGTGGATGATATGCTTATGTGAGAGCTAAAAATTATAAGTTCTTAGAAAAAAAACACATAGGATTAAACCTTGGTGATCTTGCATTAGGCAATAGTTCTTTCTATATGACACTAAAATCATAAGTGATGAAAAGAAAAATAGATAAATTGGACTTTATCAAAATTCAAAAGTTTTAGGCTTAAAGGACATTATCAAGAAAGTAACAGGAGAAAATATTTGTGAGTCCTGTATCTTATAAAGATTGTCTTATACAGATACAACCTGGGTTGTTTGCATCCAGGTTGTATGATGAGCTCTTACAAGTCAACAATGAAAAGACAGATAACTCAATTCTAAAATGAGCAAATGATCTACATAGACGTTTATCCAAAATGATATAAGGATGGCTGATAAGCACATGACACTAGGAATAGACCCTATTAGGGAAATGAAATTCAAAACCACCACAAGACTGGAACTTCACACCCACTAGAGCAGGTCACATAAGAAAGATGGACAACATCAAGTGTTGGTGAGTATGCAGAGAAAGCAAAACCCTCCTACACTGCAGTGGGGTCAGTTAGGAGGAGTTTGGCAGTGCCTGAAAATATTACACATGGAGTTACCATGTGACCCAGCAATTCCACTCCTTACATATACCTAAAAGAACTGAACACATGTTTACAGAAAAATGTGTACACAGATGAGTACAGTAGCATTATTCATAATAGCCAAAAGATGGAAAAATGGAAGTGTCCACAAACTGATGAATAAATTAATAAATGTAGTATATCATAATGGACATAAGATTTGGCATCAGCTCAAATGAAGTGCATTGCTACATTGAAGTACATTGCAATGAAGTGAAGTTCATTGCTACAGTAGCAAATGAACCTTGGAAACATGCTAAGTGAAAGAAGGCCTGACCAAAGGCACACATTGTATTCCATTTAGGCAAAATGTCCAGAATAAGTGAATCATTTGTCCAAGGCTGGGGGAAAGCCAAGTAAACAATGACTACCAATGGGTACTGGGTATTTTGGGGTAATGGAAACATTTCACAATGATGGGAATAGTGATTGCTACCCAACTCTTGAATATACTAAAAACCACTGAATTATATCCGTTCAAATGATGGATTTTGTTAGAACGTATTGTATCATGATAAAGTTGTCAGTTTTAAATGGGGTCAGATTTATCAGTCTTTTAATGCTGCTGGGTTTGAGCCCCAATTAAGAGGGTTACACTTTCCCAGGTTAAGAAGGAATTCACCCATGTTCTTTTTCACTGTCATTTTGCACACTCCTCTCTGACCCGCATTATCCTGGTCTTCCAGTGACACCTCTCTCCCATTGCTGGGTAGGTCTTAGGGGAGGAGGCAGAAGTCATGCATTGTAGGATATCTTTAATACGTCCTGTCTTTTACTTTGATTTTTTGTTGTTTTTGGTTTTTTGTGCTTCTTTAAAGATTTGTTTATTTATGCATACAAAAACTGGGATACAGGCCAGAGGTAAAGGGGGTGAGAGAAATAACCAGAGGCAGAGTGGGGAGCAGAACAGGCAGATCAACTGAAACACACTGCTGAGGGGAGCAGCAGGCAGGGCAGGAGAGGTCTGCTGCACCATGTGGGT
Organism: Galemys pyrenaicus; assembly: GCA_019455555.1. Lineage (NCBI taxonomy): Eukaryota > Metazoa > Chordata > Mammalia > Eulipotyphla > Talpidae > Galemys > Galemys pyrenaicus. The sequence continues at coordinate 1,321,708 of JAGFMF010011680.1, read as the reverse complement.
CCCCTCCCTGGCCAGGGATTGAACTCGAGGAGCAATGGCTACGGATAGCTTCAGAGTGCTGCATCTTAACCCCTCATGCCACCAGGGAGGCCTTGATTTTTTGTTTTACAAGAAGATGATAAAATTCAGACCCCTCAACCGCTTGCCAAGACTGTGCAGCTGTTCAGCAGCAGAGCTCAAGCTGGGGCCCGAGTCACATCACTTGGTCGTTCCTGTCTCTTTCGCCAAGGCTTTGCCACAGTTCACACTTCCCTCTAAAGGACACCCCTGAAAGATCTTGTTGCCTCGTCCTACACATTCCCTCTGGTTTGAGTTATCTCCTTTCTTCCCTTTGCTCCCCTGCCCAGAGAAAATTGGAATCATTTAGAAACTTCACATTGAACTCAAAAATATATTTTTAAAGACTGTTTCCATGAGAGCCGTTACAGAGAAATACCTGGAAGGGGACATCTCTTCTACATTCCACCTTATCAGAAAAACCAAGGTCATCATTTTGGGGTCTTTCTTTGTCGGTCTCCCCATGTCCATGTCTGCCCAGGAACATGTTGTAATCAGTTATCATCATAACCTCATTATTTGCTGTCCTGAAGCAGGCTTCCTTACACTTATTGCTCTGTGGGTTTTTGCATAGTGTATAGAGTGATCCCCTCAAATTCGGCCCCCCAGGAAGGAGGATTGTTTTGCCAGAAGGTGGCCTGAACCCTCAGCATTTATGGCCAGTCGCCTCCACAGGGGTCGGAGTTCCACGATTTCTGTCTTCAGATGGTAGCTCTCTGTGAGCGAGTATTAAATAAAGAAACTGTCTGACTTCTGTGATTTCTGATTTCCCCAAAAGGTTTGTTCTTTCCCAGGCCAGTGTTTATATGTGGACCAGCCCACGGCTCTCCAGTCCGTTTTCTGGTGCAGTACCCAGTAAAATCTGGGAAGAATCAAGTGTGGCTCTCTAGCTAACCTGCCAGTCTCATCCGGCTGTGCCCCAGGGTCGAGCTCAGCACATCGCTGGAATGAAATGGCTGTAGAATGGATGAGCAACAAGTCAATGAATCTTTGGAAGAGAAACTAAGTCTCAGACAGAATCTGTCTTAGTAGCTCTCTCTGTCTGTGTTTCTCTTCAACTCCCAAAAAGTCATGAAAATTGGTTTCCATTTCCTCTCTGGTTTTTCGATCTAATGAGACAGGATCATCTCACCTTCTCGCTCCCAAGTCCTTGCCAAGCACATTATGTCCCAACTAGTGTCTCAGCGTTGGGTGGGGAGCACACAGCCAGAAGCTGGGAGTGCAGAGGGAGCTCTGATGGCAAGTGCCTGTAGGTGGCCAGTCCCAGCTTTGCTGCTGGGAGCTGCCTGGGGTAGCTCCTCTAACACCCAGAGCCCTGGGCACCTTGTGGAAAGTGATGATAAGAGCTCCTGATTGCGTGGGCTTGGTGAGGAAGGCAGAAGCATGTGTAGGGTATTTCTTATAGCAGGTGGCAAAACTCAATGAATGGCAGCTACTGCTGATGCACTGAATTTTATTTTTTCTTGTTATCATTTTATTATGTCTTGTAAATATGGGACTCCTTTGCCAGTTACGATCCCAGGGGATTTTCTCGCTCTGCCCTTTTTCCAGCACAACTGAATCTTGGTATATCCAGGAGCAAAGAGTTGCTTCTGTTTGGAGAATACCTTCAAAGAACTAATTCACTAAGTCAGGTTGAAAGTACTCGACTTGTGCTGGATGTTCTTTAGCTTTTATTTTTTTTTCTTAATTTCAAAATCAATATGAAGTTGGTGAGGAAAAACAATACTGGAAAACACAGAAAAACTCAAGTTAGTGGTGAGCTTAATGTAACATAAAACAGTTATTTTTAGGGATGTACACCAAAACGTACATCCTGTTACAATGCAAAGTCACTTCAATAAAAAGGAAGAGAAAAATCTCATCATTTCACCTGCCATAAGAAACTACTACTGTAATTTACTTGTGTTCTTTAGATCTTCTTTCTAAACAAGAGACAAAAAAATCAACAAAAACATTAGATTGTGTGTATGTATCTATATAATATATACACAGATATGTGTATATCAATGTGTGTGTGTGCTCATTAGAAACCCTTTCCCACCCCAAAAGCTTTTTAATAATTTTTAATGTTTCAGCCCAGTATAAATGCTTTAATGGTATTTTTAAATACCATCCACCCCTGTTCTGTGTTATGTGTTTAGTATGCTATTTCAGTCTTGACCTACTCTTTAGACTTTAGACACCCCATTCTACTCTTTTATCTCAGTATTACATATTTGTGTTGACACTTCCCTTCAGTCTTCATTATTTTCTATTTATTTATTTATTTATTTATTTATTTATTTATTTATTTATTTATTTATTTATTTTTATGCATGCAAGAGCTGGGTACAGGCCAGAATTGCGGAAGGGGAGAGGATTCACCAGACACAGAGCAGGGAACAGCAGGCAGATGGACTGAAATACACTGGTGAGGGCAGCAGCGGGCGAGGCAGGAGAGGTCTGCTGTGCCATGTGGGTCCCCTCCCTGGCCGGGGATCGAACTCTCTCTGCTGTACTGTGGATGCTTCACAGTGCAGTGCTCAACCCACTGCGCCACTGGGAGGCCCTATTATCTATTTTTATGACTGGGTAGTAGTTCCTGATTGTAAAGCACCGCGAGGACTGTTTTAGTCTGCTTAGCTGCTATAACAAACGACACAGACTGGGGACTTTCAGCAACAGGTTTTGTTTACTGCCGCCTGCCCACTCAGCACCCAGGAGCAAGGTGCCAGTAGATATTGGTTTGGGTGAGGGCCCAGTACCAGGTTCACAGGCAGCAAGTTGTGTCTTCACATGGTGTGTTAGTAGAGACACAAGCTCTCCGTGTCTCTTCTGTTAGGGTTCTGGTCCCATCATGGGGTCTCTGCCCTGGGGACATAATCACCTTCCAAAGGTCCCACCTCCAAATTCCATCACAGTGAGAATTAGGGTCTCATTACATCATATGAAGGGGGGGGGGGGTTAGGGTGAGGACACAAGCATCAGTCCATACAGGAACTCATTTGGAAAGCAGTGCAGTGGAAACTATGGGCTCCAGGGCAGAGAAACCAGCTTCCAGCTTGGCCCAGTTCCGTGAACTGCTCTGTGAACAGTCTTCACTTGGCCTCCCTCAGTAGCATGGTGGCAGCCATGACACCTGCTCTCCACCTGGTGAGAGACATTGACGACAGTGACGGAAGCCAAGCGCGAGCCCGCGCTGACTCGCAGGCGTTCCTGCGTGGGCACCGGCCTGCTTGACCTCCTTCCTCTCCTGGGGCAAGTGGCCTTCCGGGGTAGTCACAGCTCAGGAACGAATCATTTCCCCTGTGCCCTGTTCTTCCTGAAAGTAAATCCCTAGGAGAAGGAACGCGGGCCTCCCCCAGAGACTCACGCTCCACCTCTCTCTGCCCCGCCGTGACTGTTACAACTGGTGATGTGTTTCTCAGAGGTTCGAGATGGCCGTAAGCAGCCATCTTGTGATTAATTGCATTTTTTATTTCTAAAGAAAAGAATGCTTCTGCCTGCGATTTCCCCCCGCGTGGTCCTGTTGGTAGTTCTAACGCGCCGCCCCGCTTCTAACACAGAAATGCATTTCCCACGAGCTGGGAAGACTCGCACCGAGACTGTCTGTGCCGTGGCGCGCCGCTGAGCGGAGCCCGGCGTGAGCCAGCAGCCAGGCGTCTCGGCTTTCTTTCCCGATGCTGGTGGGTCTGCGTGGTCCAGCGCGATGGGGCTGAGCACTGGCCATCTGGAGTCACTGAGGAATAACTGCCGAGGGTCGCCCTGGGGGCCCTGTCAGCCTCCGCCACCCAACCTCTGCGTCTTTCCCAAAGAAATAAAGGGTTGGATTTCACCGTAATGCGACCCAGAGGCGAAAACTGCTGCTGAGGCTAAAACCCTAGAGTGACAGCTGGCAAAGAGGACGCCCACTCCAGCGAAGGCCCGTAAGCCCAGGGCCACAGTGGGTGAGCTGTCCGGGAGGGACAGCCCCTCCCCCAGTGCTTGGCCCGTGGGGACGCGGTGGAGGATGACATAGGAAGGTCGTGAAACACCATGACCAGGTCAGTAGCACCCCAAGGTTGGCTTTTACTTGTTCTCCAGCTGCGCTTTGATAGATAATATATTTACTTTCTGCTACTCTTTTGAAGAAGGTGAACATTATCAAATCGTGCAAGTAAAATGGCAGGTGTTTCCTCGGATGTACAGAGGGCGCCACAGATTTTGAATTGACAGAAGCACTGCCTGCTGCATGCAGGATTTCTCGGATGAAGATGGGATAACTGAATGTAGAACATATGTGTACGAGGTCAACGTTTAGAACTTACAGAATGAAGGTCACTTCCATGTTATCTGTTGTCCTAGATTTGCAGGAGGAAAGAAGCAGTAGAAGAATTTTGTTCTGATCATTGGGTTGGGGAGGATGATTTAACAAATATTCCGGAAGGAAAGGTAGGAAAGTCTCTTTAGAATGTAGGGCAAAGCAGTCTGAGAATCAACAAAGGGGGACAGGCTGGCTCTAAGGTGGGAAGGTCACAGAAACTGTTGGTATAAGTGACAGGACACAAGTCCCACATAACTGCAATATTCATGGAATTCTGTTATTACTTTCCCAAAATAAAAGAGAATAATACTCTCCATTTGTTTCTTATAATCAGAATAATTGCGTTTCTAAAATCTGAATTATAGAAATGACATTTAGAGAATGAGTTATTAGTAGCTGAAACTATTTCTCTAACAAATGACTGAATATGTGAAACATATGCTGTTACTGAAAGTATTTCCTTATAAGTAGAATATTAAGCTGAAAATGATTATCCAGCACTAACTGATGTTTTGCTACCACAGGTTTTAAAATATTTTGTTTTTTAACCAAATACTGCTTCACATAAAATTCACATAACTTTAATTTACCACCCATGTCCAGAATATTTAAATACCAGGCTACAATAGAACTTACCATTTACCACCAACCAGGAATATGTCTCTAATCTCACATTTTATCATAAATGCTTCTTGTTTTCTTGAAAGATTCCTTGTGTGCTGAATCCATTATCCTAGCCACCCACAATGCTTATTGTCTCCTCTTAGTGCCTACTTCTGGTTGAAGCTACAAAAAAATCAAACAAGCAACACCAACCAAACCTTAAAAAAGAAATGTGCTAGTGGTTTTCTCTTTTTCTCTTTTATATACTTAGTTAAGCAAATTAACTTTACATTAAGAACAAATGAGATATCTACTTGTAGTTTGTATGTATGTATGTATATAAAGGGAATTTTCATTGCTATGTAGATTGCAACATAGAGAACAAAAGGGATTTTCTTTTCATTTGAAACTGATTCATCCTAATGTTCGGCTATTATTTTCCTACTAGTTCTAGTTACTTGTTTGGGACATTAATATTTTATTGAAATAGAATGTTTTAGGGCGTTATATTTTAATTTTAATTTTAAATCTGTATGAGGAAGAGATTTAGAACTGTGAAATCTTACTCTATAGAAATTATGAACAATGAGAGCTAGTAGGCATAAAAACTGAATAATCTCAAGTAGTATAAATGCATTCTCCTGTCTTAAGTTTAAATCAAAGATCATCAATTCTTAAATACAAAGCTGTGGTATTTTGGAGAAAATAGAATAATTAAAGTAAATATTTCACTTCTAAGGAAAGGTATTTGGTGGGGGTAAAGAGAGGTTTCTGCCTCTTGCATGGTATGTTTCTATATTATTTAACTTTTTTCAGTGAGAATCTGTTCTTTGAACCTTGTGGTTTTAAACAAAAGCCTTATAATGCCATTACAGAGAACTTAGGAAATGAGGGGGAAAAAATCTCTTTTCCAATCCTATTACTAATTCCTTCCCAACCCATCCTTAGCATTTTGGCCTTTTTTTCCCCTTTCAATTAAATATGTTTCCATTCTCTTTATAACCTCAAGAAATTAAATGAGATTGACAGATTTAAATTAAGTCCATATGCATTAGCTGAGGTTTTCCCATTATGGACTTTCAACTATTTGATTGAACTAGACCCCCCAGCTCTCGGGGTCAATGAGAGTGGACATATGTTGTCCATGCAACTCAAGGAAAATTGGATTCAACACTGAAAATACCACAACATAAAAACACAAATAAGGTCTTGGTTTTCATTACATCATAGACTCCACATAGATTGTATGCTTTAAAAATCAAGTTCAAATGCAATCACCCTTGTAATTTCACAAGCACCCTGTGTCCTAGGTCCCCATGTGGCTTCCCCTGGGCTGCAGGGTTTAACTGTTTCTATTTATATTGCTAATGTGAGCAGAAAAGGCTACTTAACATGTGTGCTCATGCACACATACACAGCCACTTGCTTTTAATGCACACGCACACAACACGTGTCTCTTACGGCAATAAGGAAGATATTTGTCTAATTCTGAGAGATGGGCAGTGATATAATTAAGCAGCCCTCCTGGTGGATGACGCTGCCACTGAGTTTTCCTCCTCCTCCTCCTCCTCCTCCCCCCTGCCTCCACCGATGGCCTTTCTCCCTCCAGCCTCCTCTTAGATATCTCAGGGTCTCTGTCTGTAAATAATGAATGACTTCTGTTTGTGTGGATGACAAGTGAAGCTGCCTAACTCACATGTATAGCCAGTGACACAGCATAAGCCCTTCCCTGATTCCTTTTCAAAAGTACACAGCCCAGCAAAAAGAAAAGAAACAACGATCACAGATGCGGTGCTCAGCGCTGGTGTTTCAGGAAGGATGCGGCTCGTCTGGCATGCTCATCCCTTCATGTGGATTTGCAGAACTGATGCCTTAGCATGGTGGAAATCCTGGCTTCAAATGAGCCCTCAAAACCCTGGGTTCCTGCGAGCAGCTTGCCTTCCCCAGGGCAGGATTGTTCTATGCTGCTGGTGAAGCACATTCAGTGCCTCACACGGTGGCGCTGTTTTGATCTGCTTTGTCTCCCAACATTTTGTCACAAAGATTTTCAGCCACACATTAAAGCTGAAGGCCCAAACCATGTGCGTTCACCTGCCGCCACTTAGATTCGGCCATTAACACTCTCCATAATTGCTCTCTCGTGTTGCTACTCATCTGTCTTATCTATCAGTCCATATTTTCAATGCATTCCAGAATTAGTTGTGAATGTAAACTTCGTCCTCAACCACTTTAGCTTTCAAATGTTATCGACCACAGTTTATTGTAGTTTCGAGTGCTCTGAAGTAAAATTTATACAAAGTAAATGTGCTTGTCTTAAATGTGCTGTTGGATAGATTTTGGCAAATGCAACACCTGGGAAAGAAAACATCATCGAGATACAAAACCACCCCAGATGGCTCCCTGTGTCCTTTCCTGGTCAACTCCAGACCTGTCCCTACTCCCAGGAACCGCTGTCCTGAAATGGACTCATTGTGTGCGTCCTTCTTTCACTCGGCGTGCTGACCCTCCCCGCCATCTCATGGCTCAGTCATGCATTCCCTTTTATTCCTGAACCGGTGCACACTGCAGTCATCTGTGCACACTCCTGTTGAGCCACACCTGTGTTATTTAGAGTTTGGAAAGATTGTGAATAAAGCTATTATGAACATTCTTAGATAAAAATCTTAGCTCTCTATCTACAGGGGTAAGGATCTAAGAATAGAATTGCTAGGTCATAGGGTAGGGGGTTGTTTAGCTTTATAAGACACCACCAGACTTGTTTCCAAACTAGTTGTACCTTTATGCTCTAGCCAGAAAGGTAAGAGTGTTCTAGGTGGTCCAAGACCCCGCTATTGTCGGTCTTTTACAATGTTAGCAATTCTGTTGGGAGTAGAGTGGTGTCTCGCTGTGGTTTTAGGCTTTATTTTTGATGGCTAATAATGTTGAGCTCTTTGACTATCTTCTACTATCCCTGTCTTTGTCCATTTTTAACTTGGTTTTTGTCCTTTATTACTGAGTTATAAGGAGTTCTTTTTCAATTCTGGATACCATTCCTTTTTTGGATATGTATCTTGCCAGTATTTTCTTCCTGCATGTAACTTGCCTGTTCATTTTCAAGTGGTAAATCATTTTTAAGTGGTCAATCAGTCTTGATAAACAGAAATTTGACATTTTTGTGAAGACTACTTTAGCACTTTTTTCCTTCACGGTTACTGCTTTCTATGTCCTAAGAAACAGTCACTTACTCCCAAGTCATGAAGATAATCTATGTGGTTTTTTTTTCCTACAAACTTTATAGTTTTAGCTTTTTTGTTTAGGGTCATGATCCAGCTCCAATTTGTTTTTCTGTTTGGTGAGAAATAGGGGATCTGTGTTTCTTTCTATTCGGTGTGGACGTCTAGTTGTTCTAGTACTATTTCTTGAAAAGACTTTGCTTTTCCCATTATTTCTTTGGCATCTTTGCCAAAAATCAACTGGATATACAAGTATGGGTCTATTTCTCAACTCTCTATTCTTGTTCCCTTCATCTATTTGTATATACTACCCTCTCTTAAAAATGGATGCTTTGTAACAATACTTGTACTCAGATAGTGGACATTCTCCAACTTTTCTCTTTCACGATTGCTTTGAAAATTCTCAGTCTTTTGAATTTCCTAACAAATTTGAGAAGCAGACTTTTAATTTCCACCAGCAAAAAATGTATTTGAATTATGGTTGGGATTGAACCTATAAATAATATAAGGAAGAATTAAAATCTCCAAAAAATTGATTCTCCTAATCCATGAACATGGGATGTCTTTCCATTTATATAGTTCATGTTTAATTTCTCTCAGCAGTGTCTTATAGCTTTCAAGGCACAGATCTTGTCCATCTTTTGTTAAGTTTAATTCTAAGCATGTACTTTGCATGTTATTATAGATAAATTTAGTTATTTAATCTTCCAAATTTTAGTTGCTGTCATGTGATTCACTTTTGAGATTTAAAGCCAACCATGCTCAGCATTTTTACATGGAAAAAAAAAAAGCTTGTTTTATTCATCACTTCAAAGGCATAGCAAAGAGATGGGATGGGTTCAGCCCCAACATGAGCTGGGTTACCAGGTATCACTTCCAGGTTGCTGTGTATGAACTTGGTCAAGAGTTCTTTTCCTATTTCTACTGTCATTCAACACAATCAGAATCTAATTCTTCATTCACTGTAGTCTTTTCAGCGGTATCTATAGAGATAAAACTTGTAACCCCAGTTCACTTGCACATTTGGAAACCTGGTAGAAAACTTGAAATTTCTCCCCAGAAAAAAAATGCACGTGCACAAAACCACATACACAGAAATTAGGATATAATTTTAGAGTATTCAGGGACCCTCTGAAACCTGTTCATCAGTTTTTGGGGTCCACAAAGCCCTTCTTCTAGAGTGAGAGCTCAGTGACAGTAGAAGCTGACTTCCTTTACTTCTGCGTCTTCAGAATCCACCACTGTCTCGGCTGCTCAGGAAACACGATAGCCACTACACACCCTCCTACAAGGCTGCTTGTCCCACCACATAGCACCAGCTGCACCAGGCTCTACCCCAGAGAGCCAGTGTCCGCTCATAGAGAATAGCAGGGCATCATTGGCAAAGTTACTTCTCAGATAACCAGAATAGCAGAGCCCGGAGGTGTCTTATGGATGCCTGGGCCAGTCACACCAGTGGTTCAAGAGTGTCCCAAAGGCCCAGGGCTTTAGGGGAATGTCAAGATCATAACAGCACATTTGTGCAGGGGCAGGTATGGATAAGGGGGGACCAATTCTAAGTACCATGTCATCTGTGATATTTTCTAGGTAGAAGACAGAGATTTCCACACCCTCAAGGTATGATCTGTCATAGATACTCTATTCCCCTGAGGGACACAGCAGGGGGACAGTTTGGCTGGACACCAGCTCACCCACCAAAGCCCCAGTTTCTCCTCCTCCAACCCCTCTTCTCCTCCTGAACTGCTGTCAGTGAAGTCAGCCTGGCAGCTCCTGGCCAGGCAGTCGCCTTGGGTGCCCTGAATCAGCTCCTAGCTACCGACTTGATGCAGCATCCTCCTGAGCTGTGTGCGCTGCCAGTGCCTTCACAGCCCAGTTTCAACACCAGCTGCACACAAGAAACCCCTCCCCCAGGGCGGCAGACCCAGGGTTTGCTGTGCTTGGTGACTCCAGCAGCGTATCCTGGAGCCCCCCGATTTGTGTTGTGGACAGCGCGTCCTGCTCTCCTCTGACAAGCCTATGGGGCGCCCAGCAGTGACAGTGATGCTGTGTGTGCTCCACTGCCCAGGTGCCAGGGACATGGGCGGCAAACCATCCACACCAGGCGGCGACCCCACAGCGCTGTGCCCCGGGACAGAAGGCATCCACATTGCATACAAGCAGGGAGACCCCAGAAGAGCCCAGAACCTGCTCAGAGAGGCTTGTGACGCATGCACGTCCCAGCTGGAAAAGGTGAGTCAACACCAGCCCTGCCTGGGCTGGGCTGGCGCTCAGGTTATTCCCTTGTTTGGGTCATGATCACGGGGGGAGGGGGGTTGAGTGTGTTCTGGAAATACCTCATTTCATGGGTAAACTTGCAGGGCTAGTCCTTGGAGTCAACCTCACAGCCTGAGCTGGCTGCTCCACTCTCCCAGAGGACAGAGGACAAGTGGCTGAACTGTAAAGAGCAAAGCACCAGCCCGAATGTTTAACTTGCTGTGTTCTTTCACATATTTTTCCATTATAAAAATAGTGCATGCTATAAAGGAAAAGTTAGAACTTACAGGAAAATAGGAAAAAGAATGAGCCAGTAACTAACCAAATTCTCAATACATCCAAACCACCCACTTGACAGCTTGGTTATATTTGCTTCCGGCCTGCTGATCTGAGCACATGTGTTGTTATTGTTATTTTATTGTTACGTAGATACAGTCATAATGTAGGTGAGTTTTGCATTCTGCTTTTTCTCACCTGATATTTCATCAGTCAATTTCTGTATGACTATAAATTCTTTATATACTTGACATACCATGGTAGAGAGACTGTCACTTCCTTTTGATTAGATTTTTGAACTGTTCTAATCAAAACACTTTAAAATTTCTCTTTTACTAATATAAATAATGTGCAAAATATTGATTGCTGAATCATTTTCTTCTTTTAAGTTATTTTCTCAGATAAGTTCATAGACTGAGAATATGGGTATGGTCATTTTTAAAAGTTTTTCAACATATGCTAAACTTTGCTGAAAAGTTTGTAGAAATCTATCCTCTTACCTGTTTACAAGGAGAATGGTTCACTGTTGTGTTTCTGTCTTTGTGGGGAATTTATTCCAGGGGTACGAGACTGGTTAAGTATTTCATAATTAGTCAAGGTAGCTGCATTAATGAGATGCCATTTTGATTTTAATACTCAGTGCGACGGTGTTTAGGGTAGAGGCTTTGGAAGGTGATTAGGTCATGAGGGTGGACACCTCCTTGAATGGGGTTAGAGGCCTTGTAAAAGAGACACCAGAAAATGTTCTCCCTTCTTCTACCAGTTGCGGGCATGATGAAAATAATGACTGTTTGTGAACCAGGAAGTAAGAGTAAGCCTGCATCAAACACCAGATCTGATGGTACCTTTATCTTGGAATTTCCAGCCTCCAGAACTATGAGAAAACTATTTACCCAACCTATGGCATTTTGTTAGCGCAATCCAAATGGAGTAAGACATAGATTGAAGAAGAATCATTACATTATCATATCAATTTACCCAAAAAAAAAGCATTTGGCAAATCCAATACCCAGTCATGATTTAAACTCTTGGAAATTAAGGACAGGAACTTCCTCAGCTTGATAAGGAACATTAACAAAAAGCTTATTTCATACTTGATGCTGAAAAGTTGCTTCCCTCCTAATATCATGGAACAAGACAGTATGTCCACTCTCAGTATAATACTGACAGATCTACTCAAAAATAATTGTAAGAAAATTTTATTCAATATTAAACTAGTCAACATATTACTAGAATTCTTATAGTCAATGCAGTAAGGCACGGGACTGAAATAAAAGGCATATGAATCTGAGAGCAAGAACTAAAACTTGATCAATTTAGAGGTAACATGACAGTCTACATAGAAAATCCACCAAAAAAAGGTCCATAACCAAAAAACATCAATAGATTGGATCTCATCAAAATAAAAAGCATTCACTCTGAGAAAGATGCTATTAAGGGGTGAAAGTCAAGTTACAGCCTTGGAAAACATATTTGCTAAGCATGCATCTGACAAAGGACTTATATCTAATTGATATATAAGGAACTCTCAAAACTTAGCTTTTTAAAGCAATCAATCTAATTAGAAAATGTATGAAATAAATGAGAAATATTTTTGGTGAAGAGTATGTACAGATAGCACATGAGCCCATGAAAAGACATTCATCATCATTAGCCAGTAGGAAAATACAAATTAAAAACATGGTGAAATATCACTGCACATCTATTAGAATAGCTACAATATAGAACAAAAACAGCAAATTCTCGTGAGGATGCAGAACTCTCTCCTGCATTACTGGTGAGAACATAGAATGGTACAGCCATTCTGACAACTGGTTTGGCAGCTTCTCCAAAAACTAAAAATGCACTTATGTTATGATCCAGTGATTGTGTGCCTGAATGTTTATTCTTGAAAAATGAAAATGTATGTGTTCATAGAAGTCTGCACATGGTTTCTTATAGCAGCTTGATTTGCAGTAGCCAGAAGCTAGATACAACCAAAACTCTCAGTGGTGAATTATTAAACATGCCATGGAATACTGGTCAGCCACAAGCAGGAACTCCAACTGAAATATGCAATGAGCTGTGTGTTTCTCTAGCGCATTAAGCTGGCAGAAGCCAGGATAAAGCCGATTTTAAAAGGTAGCCACTGTTTAAGTCTATTTATGTAAACATTCTCAAAATTATAAAATTGGAAGAGAGACGAGCAGTTGCCAGGGATTGGGGATGGTTAAGGGGAGAAGGGTGAGCACAACATGAAAGAGTGGCTCAAGGGACCCCTTCGTTGTAACAGAGTAGCTGTGGGTTGTGGTCGTCACCCCGATTCACGCATGTGACAAAGACCAGAACTCTGTCCGCACATTGTACTAACGTCAGAGTACTGACTTTGACCTTGAACTGCAATTAAGATGTCATGGGGGGAAATGGATGAAAAGAACACATAGGTCCTCTTGGTTCTCTCTCTGCAACCTCTTATGAGCAAAAGATTTCTTAAAAAATGAAGTTGAATTCCATATTTATGCTAAAAACTGGAACAAATGAATCTATGGTGTTAGAAGTCAGCGTAGTGATTACTCCCCAGTAGGGCAGTGACTAGGAGGGGGCAAGAGGGTTCTCAGCACAGGAGCTGTTCTGTCCCTTGGTCTGGGTGCCTATTCCGTAGGTGTATTTACTATATGGCAATTCATGCAACTGAACATGGAAATTTTGTACTTTTCTATAGCTATTTATATGCCAATCAAAAAATATAATGAATGAAATGCAAAAAGTATTTGGTTCCATGTGGCAGTGTCCTTATGGACAGTAAGGACAAACATGTTCTGGAAGGCTGCGTGAGAGTGCTTTCCTTTGCAGGGTGGGGGTGATGGGTAGAGGCACAGAAGAAAGCCTTCTTTTTATTTTATACTTTCAATACTATTTGAGTTAAAATGAATATGTGCTAAGCCACTGGGCTGTTTCAATCCAGAGCCAGTCCTGACCTTCCGCAGCTTCTAATTCCCTCTTGACCTTGGGCTGATTCCCGTGACATCACTCACCACCTCCTGAGAGCAGGGAATAGTCTAGACAACTGGGTGCAGTGCATCATGTAATCAATCCTTGTGGCTTTTCTCCCTAAAGCCAGCACTTTCCTGGAAGCCAGAGCTACTGGCCCCGCCCTGGCAGAGCCAGCAGAGCCCATGGTCACACTGCAACTTGCCTCAACCATCCCTTACCTACCGGTCAGCTGCCTCCAGCCCACCCTCTGCACTCACAGAGCAAGCCCCCTGAGTCCCACATTCCCTGATGGTCTAGGGTAGAATGAAAAGAGATGAGCTTTGAAGCTAGACAGACTCCGGTTCAAATCCTGGGTAGTTTGTCGACAAAAAGCTTCCTCCTCGTGGCCAGGCCTTCCTTTCCTTTCCCATGTGATGGAAACAGATGCACGCCTGCTATCAGCACTAAGCACGCCAGCATCTGGCACATGGTAAGCGTTTGATAACTATCAGTTCCATCCCGGGTTCTGTTGACCTGCTCATCTCAGCCTAAAGTGAGCTCCAAAGACACTTGTTTCCTAAATCATCCCGTGGGCAGTGTGCTAGCTTGTGGTGGTTTTATGCAAATCCCCGACTCAATCTTAACTGTAAACTCGTGGAGGCCAGAAATTGCCTCCGGCATCCTCTGTGCTCTGATCAGCTTCTCACCTGCACACAGTGAGCGGGTCCTGAGCGATGGCCACAGCAGCACCAGGTGCCTCGTGCAACTTGGGTTCATCCTGCTGATGCCAAGCTGCCTAGTTCCCAAAGAAGTTCAAGTTTTGGTACCGCAATCAAATGCTGCACACGCCCAGCCAGCATCGTTTTTTGCCAGCCCAGGGAACCTATTAAAACCAGTGGTGACCGACTTCTCAGAGCCATTTTATTCTCATTTGACAGCAGCCACTTACTAGCTGGTGATCTCAGGCACATCATGAGACCTCTCTGAACCTCCGTGCCTCGTCCACGTGTTAATATACCTCCTGCCTCGAGGTGCCTCTCTGTGCCAGGAAGACGAGCACAGAGGAACCGCTGAGGTCCAGTTTCCCCTCTTCCCTTCCCTCTGACCAAGGCAGGACCCCTGTGTGCCGCTGCAGGACCTTCATCCTGGGGCTCGGGTCTGGGGATCCCCTCGTGTGTCATGTGCCATTTATGAGTATTGCAGGGTGGTCCTTCAGGGAGCTGGGGTGCCTCAAGGTCCACACAACATGAACCCAATGGTTATTATGACTTTTTTAAATAGCAAAACGCTTATTTCAGAACAGACTCTGAATCTAGTAGTTGGGTACTCAAGTGCTAAACATAACTCTTCCAAGAAATGAGAACCTGAGGATCTTATGAGACCATTTCGTCTAATAACTGGCAAGCTTCATGTTCACAAAGGCTATTTTAATGTGTATATGGCTGTTTCCTATCTGGGTAGTTCATCTCCGCTATCTAGGGGACTATAGTCTCTTTCATCTGAGAGACTGACTGTGTAATATCCCAGTAAACATCATGGCTCTTTATATTATGGTGTTCGCCGACTCTGGGTCTCTGCCATCCGAGGATGCTCACTTGTCCCTGGTCACACTCAGCTGGTGTCGAGAGCGTTGCTGTCCCATAGAAAGAGAACACAAGCCACATTAATAATATCGGATTTCCTAGTTGCCACATTAAAAACGTAAGCAGAAACAGGTGAAATTCTCATATCTCTTATTTAACATGACTCTATCAAGATCAGCATAAAATCACAATAAAACACTCAACATGTAATCAATATAAAAATGATAGCTGAGACAATTTACCTGTTATGTGCTTTGAAAGCACGTGCGATTTGACACTTCCAGCGCCCTGGTCGTGCCAGAGCCACGTTTCCGTCTTCAACGGCCACATGGGGCTGGTGTTCACCTGGAACACCTAGCCATGAACTTGAGGCCTTTAAAGTCAGTTCTGGCAGTTTGGGACTCTGCTCGCCTCACTCAGTGCTGTTCCTGCTCTGATTGGCAGGGCCAGCTTCTCAGCATCTCGGCCGCGTATGGGGACCTGGACACGGTCCGGTATCTTCTCACGGAGAGGCAGGTGGAGCTGGCGACAGAGCCCACCGACGACAACCCAGCAGTGGTGGCGGCCCACTTCGGGCACACTGACGTGGTGCAGGAATTACTCGAGTCTTTGTCAGGTAAACCCAGGGCAGGAGCGTCCTACCTCACAAGAAACCCTCCTCTTAGGAATCAGGCCGGTGCTTGGGGGTTACACCCCAAAATGCTAGTGTCTTCACAATTTGACCCACCATGAGATCCAGAAATGGGGGGTATCCAATTCATAATCCAAGCAGGATGAGAACAGCTGCCCGAGGCAGTTCCACATCTCATCCCAATAACTCACGAGGCAAATTCTTTTGCACCATATTTCATAACAAATATGCATCCGTGTTACTTTTTACAGTGTAGGAGACTTGATTCCTTAAAGCAGTTTTAGAGTTACACAAAAATTAATGGGAAAGTACAGAGAATTCTCATATATCACCCCCCACCTACACAATTTCCCCTCCTAGTTACATTTTGTATCAGTGTGTTACATGTATTAGATGATGAAGCATAGGGATGCACTATTACCAACCAAAGTCCATCATCTACATTCAAATTCGCTCTCTGTATTGTGTATTCTACAGATTTTGTTGAGTGTACAAGGACGTGTCCACCATTATAAATTTTTCATGATATCACCAAAATAGTTTCACTGCCCTAAAAGTCCTTTGTGTTCCACCTGTTCACCCCTCCTTATCTCCAACCCCTCATCTTTTTACTGTCTCCGTAGTTTCTCTTTCCCACAATGTCATAAGTTTGGAATCATACAGTATGTAACCTTTTCAGTGTGACTTCATTCACCTAGCACTGTGCATTTAAGACTCATCTATGCCTCTTTAACTTCTTTATGACTGAATAACATTCCATGGGGTGGAGCTACCACACTAGGTTGTTTCTTTAGCAATAAGCATTTTTTTTCTTCGAGTAGACGCAAGGTACTCTGGTCTCCTCTAGTTTCCCATGGTGTTGGATCAGATCCCGTGCAAGTACAGGCAGGCATTGCTGTGGTTTTAGGTGGAGGCATTACTTAGCAGTGTCTTTGGGAGTTAGAATTTTGCCTGGGAGCATGACTGGCTTCACAGGGGCACAACACTGTAGTCACACAGGCCCCAGCACTTAGGAGGGCTCCGCCTTGATTTAATACTCTCTAGTCACCATCTTAACATGTTCAATCATTTTTCAACAAGAGACCCCAGCTTTTCATTCTGCATCAGACCCAACAAATTTTGTGGCAGTCCTGTTGGGGGGTGTCCAACTGTGTGCTCAGAGCTGGTTGCAAGCTGTGCCCCTGACCTCCTTTATCTGGAGGAAGATGGGGTTATGGACAATAGTAATCAGTAGGACCCATCAATGCAGACTGTGTCAAATGAGACATAGGAGAACAGGGAAGGGCCTGGATGCCCCCAGGGAGCAATCCTCTCTCTGCAGGGGTTCTCAAAAATGATCCATCGTAGCCCCCAATGAGTGTTCAGCTGGCTCACCTGCCTCACTATACAGCTCACATCGGTTGAGCACTTGGCAAGAACAGGGCACTCCACAGAGCTTGAGAGACACAAGAACTTTTTAAAAAGCTGATCCCGGCCCTTTAGTGGCATCCTTTTAAGTCCATCATTACGTAAACCCCAATCTCTAGCTGAGCAGGGATGGAGAGAAGATGCAGATAGGACAGGGACCAAAATAGGACTGTGTGTGGTTGTATTTCAACCTGAAAACACACCTGGGGGTTTCCTGGTTGAGGGTACACACTGCTTTAAAGCCGAGCGTAAGCCTTGACTCTGCCATTTACCAAGGGTAGGGTCTTCGGCAAGTCTCCAGACCTCTCCGCGCGCCACATTTAAAATCAGGGCTGTGAGACCCAGTGCGTGTCTCCTAAGACTGACGTGTGCATCCTCAACAGGAGTTAGCAGCTTGAGAGCTGTTCCTCTTACCTAGATGGCCTCACAGTAAACGAGTTGGGAATCATTAACGTGCTACCTCCTTTGAACTGTTAATTCTAGCTTTTCATTCAAGGGAGAAGGGACATTTATTTTGCATTTTCACCAGCCTGGGCACTGTGCCAGGTGCCTTGTGTCTTTTCATTCCTGTCATCCTACCCTCACACCTATGTCCTGGTGGGCTTCCTATCAAGGAGAGGAGGGTCGCCCTCTTTGTGCTTGGGGGCACTTGGGCTCCTTGGGACTTTCTGGAAATGAGATAATGTTATGATACAATTGGGAAGTGTCAATGTGGAGGATGAGATCATTTTTCCATTGCAGCTAGATCCAAAAAGCATTGCACTGCTTTGAGCTCGAAGACACCGCACCATTTCAGTGCAAGCCGCCCCTGCTCATTCAATGTGCTAAGTGTTAGGATATCCTGGAATTAAGTAGGAGATTCTATCAGGGAGTCATTCTGTAAGTTTTAGGCTGGAGAGTTAGCTCCATTTCATTTGTCAAGCCTTTTTTTTAACTTATGAATCCAGCTTATTATTTAACTTATGAATACATTCCAGGTAACTGGGAAATGCAGAAAGTGTTATTTCTCTAAAAATAAGAATGACATAGCTTGATAATTTGGGATTTATTGAGTCAGGCTCTTGATATACATTATGTCATGTAATCCCCACATTAAACTTTACAAGGTGAATTATTATTCCCCTTTAACCAACGGGTAAGCTGGTCAGAGAGCGTTTTATACCTTCGTCCAAAATTCCAGTTAGACTATTTTTAACCTTAAGCCACAGTCCTTATTCCTATGTAAGATGCTACTCTAGGGATTTAGTCAGAGCTGGGCTTGGGGAGAAGGTGAAGGGTGTTCGGAATCGCACACCTGGGGATGGATATTTTGACTCAGTTACCATCACGTGGTATGTGCTGTTTGGAATGCTGCTTTTCCTTACTTGGTGGCATTTGATGAGCAGGTGGGTTTATAAAGGTACGGGGAAATGTCCTATGCAAATTCGGAGGGACTATTCCAGAAAACACGACCAGCTGGACAGAAGCGCCTGCTCCGCTGGAGAGGCAGCCCAACTTTATGACTGGCCAAAGTGGAGATGGCGTGGGCACAGCCTGCACCCTCAGCGGCACTCTCCCCTGCCTTCTCACCCCTGCCAGGCCCCTCCAGCCCCCAGCGACTGCTCAACTGGATGCTGGCCCTGGCCTGCCAGCGAGGGCACCTGGCTGTGGTGAAGCTCCTCGTGCTGACCCACGGGGCCGACCCGGAGAGCTACGCCGTGAGGAAGAACGAGTTTCCGGTCATCGTGCGCCTGCCCCTCTACGCCGCCATCAAGTCAGGTGGGACCCGTGCACCCCGCCCCTGGGTGTGGGGCCGCATCACCAGCAGCCCTGGCTCTCAAATCTTCTGTCTCTGTGGAGACTTTTCTTATACTTTGTTATTTTTTCCTGTTCTTTGTTTCTTCTTTCAAGACCTCTGCACCTCCCCTATCTCCCGCCCCCACCTGCTCCGCAAGGGCGTTTGGTGCGGGGATCACGATCTGTGGCCATGGGAGCTTTGGTGGAAGCAGTGAAAGGACAGGGTCCCGCAGAAGTCTCCCCCCTCCTCACCCTCCCTCGCCCCCCTCTCAGGAGTCTGACCCGTCAGGGGAAGTCACAGAGAAGCTCCACAGCACAAGAGTTCTTTCCATTTCCTTTCACACACAAGCAGCTGCCATCTTGGATGAGTGTAGCACAGGCTCACCCTCAGTTCTCCCTCCTGTCCCACAGGGAATGAAGACATCGCCATATTCCTGCTTCGCCATGGGGCTTTCTTCTGTTCCTACATCTTACTGGACAGTCCCGACCCCAGCAAACATCTCCTCAGGAAGTACTTCATCGAGGCCAGTGCCCTGCCCAGCAGCTGTCGGGGGAAAACGGTGAGTTGTCTAAGGATGAGTGAGTCCAGAGGAGGTGGCCTGGCACAGTAGGATATGTTCAGCCTTGAGGAAGAAGGACATTCTGCCATTTGTGACAAATGGAGGGACTTTGCTCAGTGAGATCAGTAGGGCAGAGAAAGAAAAACACTGTGTGCGATCTCACTTATATGTGGAATATGAAAAAGCCAAACTCTCAGAAACCATGAGTAGATGGTTGCCAGGGCCTAGCCTGGGGCCAATAGGGAGAGGTTGGTCATAGGGAGAAGCTTCAGCTACATGGTAAGTACGGGGGAGCTAATGTACGGCATTACATGATACTGTGCGTTTACTTGAAAGAGCAAGTCATTTTTTTTACGATTTATTTATTTATGCATACAAGAACTGGGGTACAGGTCAGAGTCGTGGGAGGTCAGAGGATTCACCAGAGACAGAGTGGGGAACAGAACAGGCAGATTGACTGAAATACACTGTTGAGGGGAGCAGCGGGCGAGGCAGGAGAGGTGTGATGCGCCATGACAACACAATTGTTTTTCAAGAAGGCTTCTTTCTGTTCTGAGTTGAAATGTCATCATTGTCAGTTTTCTGATAAACTGGTATACATTTTGGGAGTCTCAGAACTGGTCCATGAACTATTGATCTGATTCTGATAAATACTGTATTGTTTTAACAATGAGCATTTTATTTAAGCCTTACAACCTGTCATGCACAATTTTTAGTTATTTTTTTCAAAGTTCTCTTGACTCCTTTTAGACATTTGTCTTTTCATTTTCTGCACTTGCCGTGCAACCCTATTTGTGCAGTTTCATGTTCTTTAATGATATTTTATCACTTTCTTCTAAAAGACCCTTGACTTGTCTTAGTTATTTGTGCTTATTTTATTTTATTTTTTGTTGTTGTTATTTAAACGGACTGTATACATGCCTTTCCCATTTCCATTTCCAATTTGATGTTACTGGTGTAGAGAAAAGCTCCTGTTTATTTATGTTTTATCCAGTCTCCTAACTCCTTTTATTAATTCTAACAGTCTATAGATTATATTCTTGAGACACTTAGGCATATAATTAAGCTATCTGCAAATTCAAGCAGATTTGTGTCGTCTATTATACAACTTGCTTTGTTTCATGTCTTTTTGCTTACCACTAGAAACTTCAAAAATGGAATCATGATGACAGTAGATATATCTCTCTTCTTCCTGGTTTTAAAAGTGCTCACATCAGATATTTTTGGGCATTTGATAAAGATTTTTGGGAAATAGCCTGTTGTTCTATTTAGATGCCTTCCATGTCTTTCCTTACTTGGCATCTTGACCAGGAAAGGTTGCTGAGTTTCACCAGATCCCTTTTTGGCAACAGTTGTGTACATTTCCCAAATGTTTATTTTCCATTCTCCTTTGTCTCTCTTTGTCTTAGGTGTATTTCTTTTTTTTTAATATTTATTTATGCATATAAGCACTGGGGTACAAGCCGGAGGGGTGTGTGTGTGTGTGTGTGTGTGTGTGAGAGAGAGAGAGAGAGAGAGAGAGAGAGAGAGAGAGGATTCACCAGAGACAGAGTGAGGAGCAGAACAGGCAAATTGACTGAAACACACTGCTGAGGGGAGCAGCAGACGAGGCAGGAGAGGTCTGTTGCACCATGTGTGTCCACTCCCCGGCCAGCAGCAGGGATCGAGCTCATGCTGCAGTGGCTGTAGTTTGCTTCATAGTGTGTTGCTTAACTCCTTGCGCCACCAGGGAGGCCCCTTAGGTGTATTTCTATAAGCAACATTCATTTTCTATCCCATCTGAGCATGTATCTTTTGAAAGAGGAAACCACCCAATTCATCTTTGGGCAGGACTAGTCACTTGGCATATTCCTACCATTATTTTGTATGGCATGTATTGCCATTTCCTCTGTATCTTCCCTTATTTTTACTGGCTTCCTAGTTTCTAAAGACTGATATTCTATTTTCTGTGCCTCGTTACTTCTCTGTGCGTTGGTGGTCTTCTTAGTTATAAAACTATATGTAATAAGCATGCTTGCATAGTAAAACTCAGTATCCACCACAGAAATAAGTTGTGCACTTAGCACATATTAAGCGCTCAGTAAAGACTGGCTAACAGTAGCCTCGTGTGGAAAAAGGAAACAATAGCCTTCTAACCCTTACATTTATATGGTGCTTTGTCCCCAGCTCTTTACCATAGTTGATCTTTATAACATCTTGTGAGACCTGCAGGGCTATAATCTGGTTTACAGACTGTAGTCAGGTGTAGAGACATTATGTTATCTGTCCAAGGACAGCAGATACTGCACGGTGGTGCCCAGATGAGAACTTGGGGTGTTCCGAGCTCAGGGCTTTCCCATTTGATGACTCCTCAACTGTCCCCTGAGTCATGCAGATCATTGGTCACACTCTTCCATGCAGTGCGATTTCTGGGAGCTTTTTAAAACTCCCATGCTCAGGCCACACCTACACCAGTTCAACTTGAATTTCTGTGGGGCTGGGGGACCCAGATCATTAGTTTTTAAAATTCCCCAGATCATTCCAATGTGCCTGCAAGGGTGAAATTCGGTGACTGACTTTCTTGGCTTAAGGTTCAAAGTTAAAAAGCAGAATCGGTTGCCATCAATAGCTATGATCTTTGCCACCGGTTACCTCCTGTGTTTGCCGAGATAAGCGTAGAGCACAGACATGGTTCTTGTGTTCTGTGAAGGAGAAGACAAAGAAAAGTCAATATTGCTTTTCTTTTCCGTGGCCTTTTTGGGTAGAATCAGAAGAGAAAATGAAATCGTGGTGGAGTCTGAGTCATAAGACTTTCTTGGGCTTCCCCAAAGCAGGTGCTTTTTTTTTTTAACTCTTCAAGTGAATTTCAAAGGCAAATGCCTTCCCTCGGGCAGGTCACCTGCCCTCGATCTAGTCTGTAGGAACTCACCCCCCAGTGCTGCTGGCAGAAGAGAGGGTCCAGATGGCGGGAGCAATGAGTCAGGAGCCAGAGGTGAGTGCACCTGCCTTTCCAGGTATCCAGTGGAGCTGAACCAGTTTTTTTAGTTCAGAGCCTGAGACGCAGAGCTGTCTCGTTAGCCACAGCCCTGACATTCCTTGACTGATGCCGTGAGAGTGGCCTTGCTGGAGGAGACAGCTTGTTTTTCTTGTGTTTGTGCCCTGCCTCCCCCGCCAGCTTGCTGGTATTTTTTTTTTAATGTAATTGCTGCTCTGTGGAAGCCGCGGCCAGGACCTGCCTTCGGGTCCTGGCTCGCCAGCTGCCAGCAGCAGGGAGCTGTGCAGCAGCAAGACTCCGTGGATGTTCCCCTGGCAGCTGCAGCGGTGCGCGTCCTGCGGGTGTTTGGTGCGCAGGGTCCAAGAGGCCACACCACATGGTCTGGACACGCTTGTAAAAGAGCAGAAGTTCAGCCAAGGAGGACCCGGTGAAAGCTTTTCCTGGCCGTGCTGGTCGCTGCCGCGCTTGGAAGCCACCAGGCCTTCGCCCGAGGCCTAGTGAGGCCGCCTGTGTGTGAGGTGGCCGTCCGTCCTGCCAGTGTTTGCCGAGTTGCCATGAGGAATAACAACACTTTGATGTTGGCACACCCAGAAAGAGGCCGGAAAGCTCGTAAATGCCAGGAAAGGCCTAAGTCCTGAGCAGCAGTTAGAGGCCCAGGGCGGAGGGGCTGCCGGGGCCCTCTGGAGTGTTGGACGTAGATGAGAGCTGACATTCATTTTGAAACAACGCAATGGGGAAATGATTAATTTCCTTTTAAAAGTCTTCGCGTGAAAAAAATTAATAAAAGCATAAAAGTCCTCAATGATTTCGAGCCTGGCAGCCGACCTGGAGAGGGGCATTTGCTGCTGTTACTTGCGGGCTCGGCTCTGGCTTAGGTACCTGCCACCCTTGCGCCTGTGTCTCTGCCTGGGCCGCGGCACATTTGCAGAGTGGAACCAGCTGTTTTCCAGCTGCATGCTGCGGCGGAGCCAGGATTTGTATTTGGAGGATGCCGCACCCTCAGCCTCTGGGCCTCCGCGGGAGCCACTGCGTGAGGGTGGCTGGTAGGCAGGGGTGCCGGGTGCACCCCCATGCGGCAGCCGCTCCCAAGGGGCACGGGTCACAACCCTCCAAGACGACGTCCTTGCCTGAGGCTAGGCCTCAGAGGTGCACAGTGTTCCTCCTGAGCTCTAGGCTCTCCAGAGCCCAGAGGCACACTCGTGTCTTGGTCCCCCGCCCTCCGCACAGCTGGCAGAGCTGTCTCCTCGCAGATGTGCGAACCGGCTTTCCCAGCACTAAGTAGGCTCGGGAGCGGCAGGGTCCTGTGGCTGAAAGCCCACCGACTGTCCAGACGCTGCCTGTCCCCGCAGGCTTGTGAGAGGGCGAGGCCTCACCTGCCTTCTGAGCGTCATCAAGCCAACTCAGCAAATTCACCAGCTCTGCTTCTCGAGAGCCTGGTGGGGAATTCAGCCGATTACACGTCTGTCTTTTCTGCTTTGCAAATGCCGAGTTGTGCCTTGTTCACGTGCCTCCCAGTGGAATAGAATCGTCCCTGTAACACCCCCTACGTGGTTACTGGTTCCTGCCGCTTGGAAGTGAGCCAGGAAGGTCACGTGGGCAGAACAAACAAGTGAGACCCTGCATGGCCCTTTGGTTGGTGTTGGTGTCCGTGACCGACCGTCCTGCGGGGCCTTAAAACAACGCGAAGAAGCGACTGTGTAAGCCACCTGCAGTTAGCTCAGATGGAGAAAATGATTCAGAAAACAGAGAGGCAGGAATACCAAAACTGCAATTTTTTTAAGATTTATTTTATTTATTTGTGCATACAAGAACTGGGGTACAAGCCAGAGGCACGGGGGTGCGAGGACTCACCAGAGATGGAGTGGGAAGCAGAACAGGCAGATAGACTGAAATACACTGCTGAGGGAAGCAGCAGGCGAGGCAGGAGAGGTCTGCCGTGTGGGTCAGCTCCCTGGCCAGGGATCGAACTCGCGCTGCAGTGGCTGTGGATGCTTCATAGTGCTGTGACTTAACTCCTTGTGCCACCAGGGAGGCCCCTGTCATTTGAATTTCTATGACAAAGTAAAAAATACTGTCAAAATAGAAGAAAGAGAAGCAGCAGCAGCTTTGTCGGATTCTTTGCAACTCTTAGAGCTCAGCACAGAGTCACATTCACAATGATGCAAATGACTCCAGACAGGTGAGAGGTGAGCAGTGGAAACACATCAGGGCGTATGCTTCCCAGCACAGTTAGAGAAGGGAGATGATATGTCAGAATTCTAAAAATAAAGATACATGATCAAAAATAAGATCTCTATAATAAAGCAAAATTATTTACAGTAAAATATATTTTTTAAAATATAAAAGAGAAAGCACTGGAAAGTAGTTGAAAAAGAGAACTGATCAAAACTTCAGTTCAATAACTAGATCATCAGTAGAATTCTAGGTCAGCTAATGATTGAATTGAAGGCTCAGAGGTCACCTTCTAGACACTTGGGACTCAGGGGCTGTGCCAGAGCAAAGCCCTTGCTGTCACAACACTCACAAATTGCACTGGAGAAGAAGCTAAAATAAAAAAATTGCACAATTAATTTACATTTAAGAAAACACAGACAGTAAATCGTGGCACAGAAACCTACAACCTTAGTGGCAATTACAGAAATTCAAATTAAAACGGCTTGAAAGCACTGGCACATACCTATTAAACCAGCAGAAATAAACACAAATGCTCAGTAAGACGCCTGGCAAGGCCATCGAGAAATGGGCATACCAGGCCTTGCTTCTGGCACTGTAAATTGGTCCCATATGTGCATCATGTGACAAAAGCTATAACTCTTTCCTCCCAGTGAACTGCTCTGAATTTGGTATTTCCTTTATGAAAGGTACCTCTCGGACACAATTCAAAAGGAGAAAAATCAGTTGCCACAAACACATTCAGAACCCTGCTATTTTTAAGAAACTGGGAGAAAGACATCAGCCCGTTCAGCAGCTAGAGAAATTTCACCACCCATGCTCTACCTGAGCGTGGACATGCAGAACCAAGGAAAGTTGCTCTGGCCTCAACACTCGCACGCCCTGCCTCAACCCCAGACTCCTCAGTCCTTAGCCCCACACAGCAGCCTCAGGAAGACCTTCCTGTCCACAGGCCTGGGGTCCCCCTACATCTCTAGAGCTTCCCGTCTGTTTCCTTTAGATCATGTAACAGGTTCAAGGCTACCTGTGTGGACGACATTCTTGTCTCATGCCAATTCCTCCATTTGACTGGAAGGTGCCCTAAAACAGGAAATTTAGCCAATTTTGCACAAGTTTGTGATTGCCTGGAACTGGATGGGTGGATGGATGGGTGGATGGATAGATAGGAGGGTGGATGGTTGAATGGATGGGTGGGTCTATGGGTGGTGGATGGATAGATGGATGGATGGATGGATGGATGGATGGATGATTGGATGGATGGATAATTGGATGGATGGATGGATGGATGGATGGATGGGTGGATGGATGCAGTTTTATATATATATATATATATATTTAGTAACCTTTTTTTAACGTAGGACTTTATAGTTAACAAAGTACTTTGCCAAACCTTTTCCTTTAATCACCTATAGAATCTTGTAAGGTAGAAGTTTTTGTCTTTATTTAAAAGTTGAGGAAACTGAAGCTTCTCTCAACAGTAAATTAAGTGACTTAACATACCTAAGGTATGTTAAGTTGGGTGGTGGTTAACTGCAGGCATTTTATTTCTTGCATTTTTTTCCTCTCTCAAATCAGTATTGGCAAGACTCATAGATTGGAACTAGTGATGTGAGGTTTCTTGTAAGCTGCTTATTTTAAAAAGGAATGACTGATAAATACAGAACGGTAAGCACAATGTTTTTCTTTTAAGAAAACGCTTTCAGAGACTGTTAGTGAAGAAATGTAAGGAACATTATTAAAAAATTTTTGGCGTTCAAAGTGATCACACGAGGCCCCCCGTCCTTGATGGGGTGTCCTGAGTTGCCACCAGCCTGTCTTCTTGCTGTAGGCCCTACTTGGCCACATGAAATCTTTGAGTTCAGTTGGTTTCTACTAGAAAGGGTTGTGCTGCTGTTTTTGCATCCATGCGCATGCGTGTACTAGAGTGTTAACAGCCCTTGCACAGTAGGTGGTTTAGACTCAAAATGAGGTGAGTCCCCATTAAGGAACTATCTGTGTGGCATTGGGACAGTTTGTTCTTTGAAAGATTTGATGCAGAAAAATTATATTGAACTAGGAGTCTTTGGGGAGTGATTCTCTATTTTCTTACTTGTTTTATATACTTTCTTTTGTTTTTTCTCTTACCCTGACACTTTGAAAAATTTTATTTTGGTAGTAAATCTTATGTTTCAACATCACCGTTTTGTTTGTTAACTCTGACCAAGGACACCAGCTCCCCAAAATTGAACATTGCTTTGCATTGGTTGTTTATTGTCATTTCTCACTCTCAGGTTGTTAAGGTACATTTTATTTTTAATTTAGTCAGTTGAGTATCAACTTTATTGCTTTTTCAAGGATCTTAGGTTTGGTTTTCTTTATCAACTTCCCTGTTTTTGCCTCGTTTTCATTTTTCTATTCTTAGTCTGTTTTCATTTTCTTTTAGCTTCCTATGCTAAGAGGGGCAGCCATATTCCACATTCACCTTTCTGTAACTCTGATCCAAATTGTGTGTTTTCTTTTCCGTTATTTGTGAGGCTTTCATTGTTCTAATAATACATTGTGGTGTCGTGAGTTGGTTTTTCTCTCCAACCTACGCACTTTTAAATGTTTTAATGTCCAAATACTTGGACACTTTAGTTTTACTTTCATCTTTGATTTCCTCCTCTGTTTACTTTGCCTTTGTCTAAAAAGGACAATGTAGATTTGTCTTCCCTCCTCTATTTTTTTTTCCTTTTTCCTATTGTTCTTCATATCTCAGAATTTAATCAGTTTGTCTTCAGGGCTCATATCTGTTGACTGAGCTGCTGATTCACCAGCTCTAGCAGTCTCTGTCCAGCTGAATCCCTGCCCCTGGGGCCTCCTCAATCATCTGGTTTCCAAAAAATATTTGCAAAAAACATTTGTCCAACCCGGGAGCGTTTATGCACCACCCTCTTGCAGCGCCAGGAGTCGGCCTTCTCGAACCTTCTCCTTTCTCCTACTTCTGGAGGCGTCTTCAGATTCTGAGCTCTCGGCACCTTTGAGGTTAGGGCTCCTCTCAGCTCCTTCTGCTTAGCAAGTGGATTCCATTTAGATTAGCTGTGGATTCTGCTGCCCTGGGGCCTGTCCACAGGGGTCTCCCCTCCTCCCAGCTGGTTCAACAAGAGAAGCGCCCTCTGTAGGGCCTGTGCTTAATTACAAAAAGAAAGACCTGGGTTTATAGGGGCCAAGGATTGATGAGATGTTGCAGAACATTCTGTGTCTCCCCCACCCCATTTTAACACACCTGTCTTGACTAAGTAGACTAACAGACCCATAGGGGCTCGGCGGGGAGGTGGTGGGGCGACTCTTACATGATACGCCACGCTACGGGTACACTCAGGCTGACCAGCAGGAGAACGATGGGTTGGGGGAACAGGGTCAGAGCCAGGAATTCTTGGTCAGTCTCTCGGAAGATACCGGATAACAGCGAAGCACAGAGCCCTGAGGACCGTCCACAGCCCCCAGTGAACAATTCATTCCTTCAAACCGCAAGGGCCCTGCTGTCAGCAGAGCACGAGAGCCGCCTGGTAAGCCAGAGGCGCGTTCACTGGGACGTTCTGACCCGTGGCTTCTTGAAGCATCGTTTAAAGGCAGGCTGTCGCTTTCTTGGGCCACAGCTGTTGTCGGGAAAACCAGGATGTAGGCCGGAGGCATGGGGGTGAAAGAATTCACCGGCGACAGAGTGGAGAACAGAAAGAGCAGATTTGTTGAAATGCCATACAGGGAGCGGGGGTGGCAGGCAAAGCCGTCTGCTCATACGGAAGGACCCTCGCTGGGCTTCCGCATCTCCGTTGTAGCTCGCCCCTGTGGTCTGCTGGAGGCCTGGCCGTGGGCATCCACCCTTGGCACAGAATGTTTCTCACTCCGCTTCCTTCCGCATTCCTGAGCTCAGCAGGTCCTGGTCAAGGTGATGGGCTCAGGCCCAGTTCCCATGACAACCTTATCCCGGCTCTGTCTACTCAAGTCTCCCAAACTGGATGAGGGGTGGGGCTTGGTTTCTAACCTCAGTGGTGATGCCCCAACCTCTTTCACAAGACAAGAACTTCTGTACACAGAAGCACCCCCAAACCTCACGCTCCCTAATGGGCCTAAAACCCTAAAATACCTCTCGCCTCCTTGGATCGGTCCTCATGGTCACCGCTGCCTGGAAGACAAGTGGCCTCAGCTTTGCAGCCAGCCCTAGGCCAGCGCCGCTCCTCCCTCCTCCCTCCCTTTGGCCCCAGACTTGAAGGGTGGTGTGCTCTGGGGCGGGGGTGCCTTAACCACTGCACTCTGGCCTTGGCGGGTCTGCAGCGGCTGTCTTCTGAGGTGCAGTTCAGCTTGCAGGGATTTAATTATACAGTTGCTGGCTCCGCCCTCAGAACTTTGTTTACCAGGATCCTGCCCGGACTAAAACGAGTGAGTGAGGAGCCTCCAGGGCTCCCCCAGGCAGCTCCACGGCCAATGCGGGCTTCACTGCCTTCTCTCTCCTTCCTCTCTGCTGCTTTGTGAACACCTGGGCAGCCTTGTGCTTGGAAAAGAGGCAACTTCTACAAGCGGAAGCTTGGAAAAGGACCCAAGACCGGGCAGAAATCTTAGACATACATTCAGCCTCACCCAGCCCAAAAATCTTCCCACAGGCAGGCCGGTATCCTGAGTCGTCAGCACTCAGACTTCTGCTTTTACCTCGGAGCTGGAGCTGATCAGAGGTCAGCCCTGCAGGACCCGGTGGGTGGGAGCCCCAGGAAGAGCTCAGTTCCAGGAACAGCAACATCTGCTGCTTCTTCCTCATGTGCTGGGAAGTCAGGGCGCTCCCAGCCACTCACTCCCTGGGCCAGAGCGACCCCCAGAGAGAAGCACGGGGAGCCGTTCCGTTGCTTTCTCCGCTGCGTGGCCGACACCACGTGTTCACAGCCACAGAGGTCAAGAAATCGTGACTTGGACAGTCAGATGCAGGACACACGCACGCACGCACGCAGCTCTTCCCTCTGGAATGGAAGCCCCCTGAGCAAGCGCTGGTCCCGTCGGCAAGGCCCATGTCTTTCATCCGCCTAGTGCCTGCCAGAGCAGCTTGCACGCTGCAGTACCACCTGTGGGACTGTTACCCGACGTTGGGTTCAAGTTAAGCAAGATGGTGCCCTTGTTATGTAACCGAGGCCCTAACTGGGGCCTGGTGGTCAGGGCACCAGGCTTGCAGGATTAGTACGATTAGGTGGGAGGGAGGCAGGCCTTGGATTCCAGGGGAGGGAGCGGGGCGCAGCGGTGCAAGAGGGAATTGTTCCCCTTCGTCTTGGGCACTGAGTGCCAAGATGGGCCAGGCCGCTGCAGAATCTGGGGTCCTGGGTGCCCCCACGACAGCCGCCATGAACAGAGCCAGACTTCCAGGAGCGAGCTTTTGCAAAGGCCCTCTTGGCTCCGACCGCACCAACCTTGTGTTTCCCTCGGCAGCCTCCCATCACCCATGCCCCACGTTGCAGGGAGTGGCCTCAGCCACAGGGGGCCCAGCAGCCCTTGGCCCCTGCCTGGTGCTCAGTTACTGACAGCAAGGCCACCACCCAGCCTGCACCCCTTCGTGTGAATCTCAGCGCAGAGCCGCGCAGCGTCTGAGCCCGGCACCCGCCCGGGCAGGCGCTGAGCTTTTTCTTCCTGAGGAGCCCTGCATGTCTGGTTTACCTCTGGGGTTGCACTTTCTGCTTCCTCTGTATATGCACAGGCTTCGGTCACCCTCCACCAGACCTCCCTCCCCCCCATCCCTCTGGAACCGGCTTTTCTCGAAGTCTAAGGCTTGTCTTTGCTGTGGTTTGCCAGTGTAATTTTTTTTGCTATTTCTAGTCCACAGACAAGTGAAACCGTCCACTCTCTGCCTTGCACTTTCTGGCTCATTCTACTTAGCTTCATCACCTCAAGGCCCATCCATTTTGACCCAAAAGCAGTTTCCGCGATTTAACTGGCAACTTCCCCTTGGCCTAGAAGCCTCTTTCTGTTCCAGGAGTGCCCATCCCCCAATTGCTGCCACGGAGAAATCACTAACCCCCAAGCCACCTGCCAAGAGGAATGCTGAGTGCGGGAGAGGAGGTCTCGGGGTCAGCGAGCCCTGAAGTTGGGGAGGTGGTCGGGGCAGGTGGTGGAGGTGGAGGGGGCCCATACACAGGCTGCAGGCAGGTTGGGGTGGGGGGTAACCGAAGGGTTTTGAAAAGACCCTGAGGTTTTAGGATGACCGAGGCAGCCAGCGGTGTGCATGGGCGGACGGCAGCCCCCAAGTGCATCTCCTCACTTGCTTAGTGATGCTGCCTTGTGCCGAGCCTGCTGCGCTGCTGCAGAGACAGGCAGGGCTGCTGCCCTAACACATGGCCGTCCAGGGCCACGCCACCTCCTGGGCCAGAAGACGTAACCCAGGGCTGAGTCGATGCACCCAGAACCAGCAGGCGAGTTCACAGAAGAGTGTCCCAGCTGAATGAGCCCCATGCACCCCAACTCCCCAGGAGTGCTTAGGCAGACAGCACTTGGGGTGCGAGCCCCTGCTCCTGCTCCTTTCTTGGCTGCAGCTCTGGGCTCAGCAGGCCTGCAAGGGTCTAGGGGAGATGGCCATGGCCAGGGCGGCAGCATCTAAGCTGATCCCCCCAAGGCTGTCTGGTTCACGTGACCTGGGGTTGCTCACGTCTCACTGGCAGTGGGTTCTTTTCTGTTGTCTTACTTGTTTTTGATGGTTGTACAGAGTTTTATTTATAAGACTTTCTGTGGACATCTAAGATTTGTTTTTCAAAATGAAAACCAAAACCAGCCTCCTTTTCATCTTGCACGTGGCTGCTTCACGCAGGTCTAAACCAGCCCACGCTGAGTGACGCTCATGGCCACACTGGGCTGGGAGAGGGTCTGCTCGCAATCTGGACTCTGTGG
Organism: Galemys pyrenaicus; assembly: GCA_019455555.1. Taxonomy (NCBI): domain Eukaryota; kingdom Metazoa; phylum Chordata; class Mammalia; order Eulipotyphla; family Talpidae; genus Galemys; species Galemys pyrenaicus. Next base: position 1,290,091 of record JAGFMF010011680.1, on the reverse strand, counting down.
CTTCGTGTGTCATTCTCTGGCCCTGGGCTGAGACCTTGGGGTGTCTCTAAGAACCCAGAAAGGGAAGCGCCAAGTTCTTGGACGACCTTCTCTGCCTTGCATTGCAGAGGCCAGGACAGCCACGTCATCTGAAGCCTGCTCCCGGATAACTGGCATCCCTGCCCCAAGCTCCCATGGGAGAACACTGTCCTTTATGGCACCCCATAAGCCAGAAATTATCCTGGGCCCAGGTATGTGCTTGGCATCATCTGGGCCAGAACATTTATTTAAAGCTTAATACCGCACAGCAAGGGGAAGTTGGATACAGTTGTGCATTGTGGGAAGATGAAGAGGAAGCCAGGCTCTGCCTGAGCAACCTCAGATGTGCTCCTGTCCCACACACAGTGTGTCCGTCCAGGGCTGAGACGCTGGGACACCCCAGCAGCAACGAGACACCCAACTCCCGAATCTGCTTCCTCGGTATCATTTTCTGCTAAAGATAATCTGGCTGCTCTCAACACCGGGATACAGACAGCGCCGGAGGAAAAGGGGACGTCTGGTTTCGCTGGGCAGTAAGGAAGCACCCTAAACGGATAGAGAAGTGGGGGAGCACAGGTCACTTGAGGGGATTCCCACTGGCCAAATTAAGAGTGTCTTGGACATTAACATAAATAATGATCACGAATGACAATACTTTGGTGCTTAAAAGGAGGGGGGGTTCTTTTGTGCAGAAGAATACAAATAACAAATGTGGAGGGAATGGTAGTTCTGGAAAGCTCACTCTGATACAGGCCAGGCTTAATAGCGCTGCTAAACCCAGCAGTGAGATGATGTAGGGACACAGGATAATCACTGGTCCCAGAGTGTCACCCCACGGGCTGGTTATTAATCAGGAGGGATAAAGTGTTCCTTTAAAAAGGGGGATCTGACACCCCTTAAGCCAGAGCCAACGCTGCATGGTCATCGGTGGAATAACCTGGCCTCGGGTGCCCCCTGGTGGGGTTCCATGGGAAGCGCTCAACATTTGGCTCATGTTTTCTGCTCAGAATGTATAAGGTGAATATAAACATAAGGAAACAATGGAGTAAGTTCAAATTGTGAGGTTTTTTTAAAATATCTTATTTATTTATGCATACACAAACTGGGGGTACAGGCCAGAGGTGTGGGGTGAGAGGATTCACCAGAGACAGAGTGGGGAGCAGAACAGGCAGATGGACTGAAATACACTGCTGAGGGGAGCAGCGGGCGAGGCAGGGGAGGTCTGCTGCACCATGTGGGTCCCCTCCCTGGCCGGGAACCAAACTCGCTCTGTGGTGGCTGCGGTTGCCTCACAGTGCGGTGCTCAACCCCTTGCACCACTAGGTGCAGATTGGGAGATATTTCAAAAGACAGCTGAATGACTTGAAAAACTGTGATGCCTGTGTTGAAAAGGCATTAAAAAGTATGAAGACTCTTCTAGGGTAAAGTAAGAGGACATGGCCACTGCAGGCAGGATTCTTGATGGAATCCTGCATCGGGACCCAGAATGGTTCATAAAGACACTTGCTGAGATAATCAGTAATGTTTGGACATGGACTCTGGATTTGACGGAGTGGTGTCAGTGTTGCATTTCTTGAAAATGATAAATACATGGTTGCCCTGTATGAAAACATGCTAATTGTTCAGAGATACTCGCTGGCTACAATTTTCTTACAAATGATTGGGGGGTGGGGGGGAGAAAATTGTGTGTGTAGAGTGAAAGGAGAGAAAGCAACTATGGGGACATAGTAACAACTGAGGAGTCTAGGTAAAGGACATGCACTGTATCATAATTCAACTGCATTTCAAATTTTTCAAAATAAAAAAGTGTGAGCAAAACAGATAACAACCATAAAAACAGGCACATGGCAGTAGTGACTTGTCGAAAAATAACCCAAAATCCAGCACACCATGGCCCAAACCTCTTTACCCAGGTGAATGGAGGGACAGGCAGGTGAGTCCCTAACCCCCTTAGTTCCAAGACCTGAGAGGGACTAGTAGCCCCAACTTTCCTCCCTAAACAAGCACAGCTCAGGAGATAAAGACAAGATGTATGTCGCCATCTAGTGGCCGGATAAGGAAGACTGCTGCTGCCGCTGCCAATTTTGAAAGCAAACTAGCACACACACACACACCAGGGTTATTACATTTCCCCATTTAGGAAGCACTTGTATTTATTTATATGTCTGCTTCTCTGTTTTCCTGATAAATATTTCCAGTTGCTTTGGGAAAACAGGCCAAGAAGCCAATTTCTTACCCCAGAAATAAAATCGAGCTCCAAACCCTTTGACAATCAAGAAAAGTATTCTTGGGGTATCGGGTATGGTCTCTTCACCATGCCGTGAAAGAGCATCAGAACCTGCAAGCTGCCAACCTGTCGGACTCCCTCTTCTGGATATAGACAAAAGCCAACAAATGAGAAAAGCAAAGGCTATTCATTCAGACTTTGCTGCTGCAGGGGAACCCACCCCTGCACTCTGGCAGAGATGCCACCAGAGCGGCAGGAAGCTTGAATGGGGTACAAGGGACTCGGGCGGGCCCTGGCTGGAGGCGGCGGAAGCTGTGGAAGCTGAGGGTGGCTAGCTGGACGGGATAAAGGTGAGCGAAGTTTCATGGAGTCCTGGCCACTCGGGGCTGATGGTTGCCAAAGTTAGTGTCGGGTTCCTGGATTGTTACTGGAGATAGTATCGACCCCCACGCTAGCCTGACTTAGAGCAGGCTGGCTTCTGGGCCGATCTGTGATCAAGAGAGCTCATTTCCTGGGCAGGCTGTGGCTCAGAGTGCTGTTCTTACGTAGACGCTACCCATCTTCCTCCGTATATTCATGTGCTCGCTCTGGAAGCCGCTGTGCATAAAGCACCCCGCGTGGGTTGTGGCGTAGTGCAGGGGACTGGAGCAGGAAGAGAGCCCTAGAGAGAGATGAGGAGACCCAGGTTTGGATCTTCGGCCTTTTCCTCCAGCCTCCTCCACCCCTCCTTGGTCGGCCTCCCCTGCCCAGACCAGGGGCTGCCGGCTTGGCTGAGGATCCTGTAAGACACTGACCTCGCGGGCTCCCTCTAGAGGCTGGAGAGCGAGTAGCTGGCAGCGTGCAGGGATTACCTGCAAGATGCAGGTGCCCTGAACCGGTACCCTCTCAGTGCTGGGCGCCAGCCAGACGTGGTCCTGACATCTCAGGACTCCGGCTGAGACTAGCAGACAGACTCACACTTGAGTAAATTGGTGCCTTCTCCCAAGTGTGCCCTGGGCCAGGCTCACTGACCACATGGGCTTTTCCTCTTCCTCCCACGCCCAGCCTCTTCGTGTGAAATGGTCCAACCTCAAGCTGCCCTGGGTGGATCTGGACTGGCTCATCGACATCTCCTCCCAGATCACAGAACTGGACCTTTCCGCTAACTGCCTGGCCTCCCTCCCCTCCGTCATCCCCTGGGGCCTCATCAACCTTCGCAAGCTGAACCTCTCGGACAACCACCTCGGGGAGCTGCCAGGTGTACAGTCATCAGACGAGATCATCTGCTCCAGGTGGGTCCCCGGGTGTGACTGGGACTCTGCACCCCAGCTCACGCCACTGTCTCCCCATAGCGCTCCCTGATGGCCCTCTGTGGTTTAGAGAACAATCCAGAAGTCAGTTGTGCCTGCCCTGTGCAGGCCCCCCGGTCAAGGTCCCGCCTCCTTCCAGGTGAGTGCAGAGCAGTGTGCGGGTGGCTTGGCCATGTCCCCTGGCTCTCGGGCAGCACAGGACACGCAGGAGTCCGAGGCAGGGGCTGGATGCTTGGGGCTGGGGATGCAGTGGGGCCCGAGACACCGGCCTTTACTCCATCTCCTGGGACAGAGGAAGGGTGAGCTCCGGGGTCTGTGGCTGTGGCAGCCCATCCTCCTCCAGGAGGCCGTGGGAAGAGATAGACTGGAGGTTGCCCCCCAAGCCCCTTGGGAAGGGGAGGGAGCTTGCCCTCGTCTGTGTCTTGATGACACACCCTTGCCAGGCTTATGCCCTAAAGGGTTTGTACTGATTTTGGAAGCTAAAGCTCTGTGTGGAGTAAGAGGGGAGCGTGGTGCTTACGTAGGGGAGGTGCCAGCTGACAAAAGGCAGAACAGGCGCCATCGAGTGGGGCCTTAACCTGGTCCAGAAGCTTCAGCTCGTCTCGCTGTCACATAGATGAGAAAGCGTGTCGTCCGCGTGGGTCAGGAAGACAGGGCCCACCGAAGGAGATTTGCCTTTGTTGTCTACGCCGGGCAGGGTGTCAGTTGCTCCGGTCAGTGAAACCTCCCTGCTCCGTTTTCAGCACAGGCTGTCGGTGCTTGCAGTAAAAGAAAAGTCCCCTCCTTGCTAGCAGAGCAACGCAAACAGGACCATCACGTTTCCTCTCTCTTCTCATCCCCTGACTTCCTCCCCCAACCACAGGCTTCTCGAAATCGATATTTCCAGCAACAAGCTGTCCCATCTCCCCCCGGGGTTCCTGCATCTCTCAAAACTTCAAAAACTGACTGCTGCCAAAAATTACTTAGAAAAATTGTTTGAAGAGGAAAGCGGTATGTGATCTCATCACTCACCTGCCTTGGTCATTTTGTTCCAGATGAGGGTATCTTGACCAACTCCCACTTTTCTCCTCCCCCTCTCTCCTCCCCAGCCACTAACTGGATAGGTCTGCGGAAGCTGCAGGAACTCGATCTTTCTGACAATAAGCTGACGGAGCTCCCAGCGCTTTTCCTGCATTCTTTCAAGTCCCTCAGCTGTCTGGATGTCTCCAGAAACCACCTGAAGATGTTTCCAGATGCCTGGGCCTGCCCTTTGGTTAGTCTCACGCTGAAAACCGGGTGACAGGCAGTGAAGGCCCATCTGCCCTGCCCCTCTCTGGGACGGCTCCCTCCCCTCGGGGCTCTTGAGGGCAGGGCCGCTGTCCAGCAGGGCCAGTCACTCGGGCCGGTCACTCCCCTGAGCACACTGCCTGCCTGCTCCGGGCTTGAGATCTGCATCCCGCAGAACCGTCCACCCTTGGAGCCCCCGCCGCCTCTGAAGGGGAGGAGCTCGAGTCCAGATGGGGCCCTGGTTCCTTTATGATTGATATAAAATGAGAGTGGAGAAGAAGAGAGAGTCTGTTTCCATGGCATCCCCAGTTAAAGAGCGTTTCTGTTTCTGGGGAAGTCGGCTTGTGAAAACAGATGGAGCAGCGTAAAGAATGTTTGTGTTTTAGGACTGTTGGGTCTAAACCAGGAAATTCTCTCTCACCAGCGTTAACATTTCTAGTTTAAACATATGTGTGTGGGAAACAGCTTCTCCCTGGAGTGCCGTCCTGAATTGCCCCATTCTTCTCAAGGACAATGGGTAAATGTTGTATAATGGAGGGGGGACGAGGAGCCGCTTTTCTCTCTCCCAGCCCCCCACAGCCCACCTCACCCCCTGTCTTTAGAACAGGGACAGCACAGTCACCATTGTTACCTCTAGACTAATTGAGTTGCATTAACTGCAGAGACTTCTCAAAATGTCTTATTTTTTAACATCCAATTTGGAAGCGGCCTTCCCTCTGGGTGCCACTGGCGCAAAGATCTCATTAACCTCTCGTTCTCTTTCTGCTCAAACTCTTAGAAATGCTGTAAAGCTTCCAAAAATGCACTGGAATCCCTACCAGACAAAATGGCTGTCTTTTGGAAGACTCACCTGAAAGACGTGGATTTCTCAGAAAATGCCCTCAAGGACGTTCCCCTGGGACTGTTCCAGCTGGATGTAAGTCCAACAGCACATTACTGGACTTAGTGCTCATTTCCAACGCTTGTGAGAAAATTGTTCCACGCTGCAGTGGAATCTGTGACCTGCTCTGAGCTCCCGAGATATTTTTTTTAAAGTTAAAGGAAAAATTCACCTGTCAAAAATATGTATAGTTCTGAACAAAGACGGATGGGGAAGAGGCAAGATAAAAACAACCAGACGGCGGTGGTGGAATTGGGGGGTTGCCCTCCGGGGCTTTCCTTAATGTTGAGAAGTGTGAGCGCAGCCCCTGTGCCCTGACTTGTCAGACTCTACCCCTTCTGGGCTCGTGGGTGGCCCCCGAAGCTGATGGGGTACAAGGCAGAGGGGGCCCCAACCCCAGAGGTGGAAACTGGCATCCCAGAGGGGTAGAAGCTTCTTTGAACATGAATGCAGTAAAGTGCCTTTCTCCAGAACCCCCGTGCCTGCTTTCTCCCTCACACTGTTTGGGGGTCTTTCTCTTTCTGCCCCCTGCAAGTGGGAACCCCTTAAGATAGAACATGGGCCCAGGGTCAGCCCCAGAAGGGAGCTATATGTTTTCTGAGACATCAGGGCACCCCCAGAAAGGGGACACTGGCTTTGGCAACCCCCGCGCCCCGCCGAGCCGGCTGCCCAAGCCCTGCAGGGCCTGGCAAGGCTGCCCCGCGTTCAGAGGCCGCGAGGGCCCCTTCAACATGCGATGGGGCCGCCGAGGGCACGGCGGCAAACACTGGCACGGAAAGGGCCAAGGTGCATGTGTCTCGAGGGGCCCCTGGGCAGGAGAACACTTGACCGTCGCTGCTGCCCTCAGGGTCTGCTGGGTGGAACGCAGCGTGGTCCCGTGAGCCACCAGCCCTGTCCCAGGCAGCCCCTCAGGCATCCCCTGCTCTGAGCTGTCTCCTTTTAATTCACCCCGACACCTGCGCACTCAGCCTCCGGTGCCCACAGCAGCACAGGAAGGGGAGACCCTCGCCCAGGACCCGCCGCTCAGCCACTGAGCCCGGGCTGTCGAGCCCTCCTCCGGGCGGGAGACCAGGAGGCCCCCCAGCGCAGCCCTGGAGCACACGTGTAGGCCGGTAGATGCTGGGCGCAGGAGCCGCCACCGTGGCTCTGATGGGGGGGTGATACGGACCCCCTTCCTCGGGGAGGAGGAGGCGTCTAAGCTGGACTCAGCCTTGTCGCTCTGAGGGCCGGTGAACTGGGGGCGGCAGGGCCAAGTTACACAGGCTCCGGCCAGCAGAGCGCGCTGCTGGGTGGCCGGTCGCCCCCTGGCTACGCCACCTGCTGGGTCTGGCCATCTCCTGGGGAGATGGCCTTGGGCCATGACCCCTTACAGGCTTATGCTGTGCCCCTTGCCTTGCAGCACCTGCCCCGGCCCATCAGTCCTCAGCTTTCAGAAGCCTCAGCTCTGAGAAGCACTTGAACTCCCGTTGTTCCGGAGCAACTGCCCCCGTTGACTCGGAGGCTCGCGCTTCCGTCTGCCTTTTGCTGTAAATTCATGAGTTTTAAGAGGCCCTGAGCCCCACGCCCCTGGGCTCCTTGTGGGGCTGAGTTGGTCCTGCATCTTTGGCGCCACCTTCTCGGGCCTCTGACTTTGCCTTCCGTGTCTCCTCCCCTTTGTATCTGACAGCGTCTTTATCTCCCCCACCCTGCAGGCTCTCTTGTTCTTGAGGTTGCAGGGGAACCAGCTGGTGGCACTGCCGCCTCCAGAGAAGTGGACCTGCAGACAGCTCAAAACCTTGGATCTCTCCAGAAACCAATTTGGCAAGTAAGCAAGGGTCTCCTTGTCCCTGGCAGGTTCTGAACTGCATGTACCTGCTGCCGAGCGAGCGGGCCCTTGAGATGGGGTCTGTGTTGGCTTGTCGTGGCTGATACAAAGTGCCACGGCCCGGGGCTGGGGGATTAGACAGCAGACATTGCTTTCTTGGAAGTTCTGGAGCCTGGACGTCTGAGACGGAGGTGCGGACAGGGCTGGAGCTTCCTGAGCTCCCGTCGTTGGCTCAGACACCCTCGCCCTCTGTCCTCACATGGTCTCTCCTCTGTGCCTGTGTGTGTCCTAATCTCTTCTTATGGGGGCACAGTCGGATTGGATTTTCAAAGATCTTCTCTCCAAATATAGTTAGATTCCAGGCTCTGCGGGCTGGGACTTCAGCCCATGAATTTGGGGGACACACAGTTATAGTCATGTCATAGTCGTGTTCTCCAGCTTTCTGATTTTTAAAGATTCCCGAAGAATCTTTTCACTTCAACCTAACCTGTCATTCTGTTCAAAAGTTCTTGCCAATCACTAATATATATAGTGATTGGATAAATGTATATAGCTTAGACAAATGTGTATAGCTTGGATACAACGTATATGTATATAGATTGGATAATAAAATCTTCTAATAAGTCTTCTAATAAAAGGTGAAAATATGGGCATGAGCCCAGGTGGCCCTTGGGGGCCCAGGCTGCCTGGCTTCCCTGCTGAGGCCGAGTATCTCAGTTGAACTGGCACCCCAAAGGGAGCCCTGCACCCCAGAGCAGCATAAACTGAATTGCCACTGGAATGGGCATCCCGCCAGGCATGGAAAAGGTCCGACCTGCCTGAAGTGCAAACGCTCAAGAATAGAAAGCACCAGTCATGCTGAAGTTAGATCATCCTCTCCAGATGCTTTTCCCCAAAAGACTGCTGAGCACAGCTGGTCCAGTTGGCGGGCTGGAGCTGTTGAGGTTTACATGTAAGCTGGAGTGGGCATGGGAGGCAAATGGAATTTTCGTCCTTCTCTCTGCATGTGTTGGCATTATGTAGTCACAGCTGAAATAGGAATGTCTTTGTCACGCTTTCCTCAAATGTTGCCCCTTTTTTGCCTACAGAAATGAAGATGGACTTAAAACAAAGCGCATTTCCTTTTTCACCACCAGAGGGCGTCAGCGTTCCGGGACTGAGACAGGTGTGTTGGTGCTGGGGAATGAGACCGCTGGGTGTGCGTTCCCTGCTCCACCCCAAGACTTTCCCCTGCAGCGCCCAGTGGGGATGCCGGAGATGTCCGTGTTGGACTGAAAAACCTGCACGTGAATTGTGCGTGTTGCTCTTGCCCCACGTGTGGCTTGAAACCCCCTCTCCTGTTTGCTGTCAGATGAGACTAGAAGCCTCGGTGGGATGCTGTGTGGGAGCTTGCCCTGGACACCTAACAGATGACGGCCCATCATGGGGGCCTCACCCTCACCGCTTCACCTAAACTAAGCACCCCCCCAAGGTCTCCATCTCTTATTACCATCCGTGGGGGTTAGAGCATCCGTAGATGAACTGGGGGAAACGCCATACTGGCTGGCCCCAGGTGACCTGGTTGCTTGTAGCTGCACTGTGGGGCTCCAGCGCCAGGACAGGGGTTGGGGGGCCACGCTGTGATGCCCTTCCTGCTGCTCTTCTGCTCTGTGTAGGCACCAACCTCCCGGAGCCCCACGTGCTGCCCTAGCTCAGCTGATCCTAACAGGGCTGTGGGCCTACCCCCAAACTTCAGAAACAGAAGTTGGCCTGGAGTAGTCGTCCTGGTCACACAAGGCTGGTTTGACCGAGGCTATTTCTAGGAAAACAAGTTCTTGATTGTTATTGTTGGTGAGGTACAGGAGAGAGGCAGATCCCCACACCCATCTTATAGTCAACAATAAGCTATCCTGTTGAACTGAAAGTTAACATCTATAAAATGAACTGTGCTCAGAAATATCCTTCAGGCTGCTATATCATAAAACAGGACCAAGATTTAGATTGTTGAAAATGTAATATAGTATTCTTCCGCTTGCTAGATCTGTCTGGGCGAGAGCTCTTTAAGAATGGACGGTATGACATAGGGATAAGAAATGCCACAGAGGCCAAGGCACACTTGCAGGTGGTGAATTAGATGGCCACTTAATGCACATTTTGATGAACTATTGGGGGGTTACATGGGATGGACATGTATGTCAGCCATGTATGAGCATGTGCATTTACATATGATTGAAAAAAATAACTCATCAGTGGACAGATCAGTCCCAAAATAGACCTGCACAAATATAGGAATTTGACATATAACAGAAACAGCATTTCAATACAGTAGAGGAAAAATTTTGTTTTAGTAGATAGTGCTGGTATAACAACCTCGGAAGCTAGAAGGGGAAGCGCGTGTGCTCACTGCCCCACCTGTGATTCAGAGATTTCCACATTGATAGCAGACTTAGATGTAAAAGGGAAAAGAGGCAGTAACATTTAAGAATATATATGTATGATTCGGAACTGACGGGGACCTTTGAAAGCTCAGTGGGAAATCCAGAAGTCATTTTTGAAAAGATCAAAATCTTGGGATTTGCAAAAATTGAAAAGCTTTGTTCCGTCAAAGGCAACTTAACAAGTCATAATGCAAACAGACCAGCAAGAAGTATTTGCAACACAAATTGTTGCAAAACACATTGGCGTAAGTCCCTAATACACAGAGAATGCTTACAAATTGGTTAAAAAAAAAAAAAAAGACAACCCAATAGGCAAAAAAAAAAATGGGACTGGATATAAACAGTTCACAGGCACAGAGTTCACGCATGTGGCCAAGAAGCAGATGAAAGGGCCCGAACTGTGTTCACAGGGAAATGCAATCAGGAATTTCATAAGCGATCCTTTTCATAGCCAAGGGCCTTCAGACTTTGGAAATTGAGTCCAGACATAGGGACTTCACTTGGAAGGAAGGAGAAACAAACACCTTCTTCTTATTGAGGCCTAACGGGGATGCTTCCTGGCCTGCGTCTTGGCGGTGCGTGGTGTCCCGGTGGGGCTGCAGCAGAGGGCAGGGGAAGGCCGAACAGGCACCCTTGATCCCCCCAAGGAGAATCACCCATGGAAAGTGAGATTGGGGCACATAGGAGCTTCTGGCATAGGACTTAGCTGGGCCCCCGGGGGCAGGTCTGGGGCTCACTGAGGAGCCCGCCCACCTGGGAGCTTCCCTGGCAGACACGGGTCCTGGCGTTGGCACATGACCAGGGCCTCCTGATTTCTTTCATTTCATCCAGAAAGTTGAGGCCCACACTGGGTGAAAAGAAGGAGGTCCCTTCTCACCCTTTACCTCAGGTGGGTTATTCCCTCTGGGCCACAGACCTTCGGGGAAGGACTCACCTATAAAAGATAACTTGTTTGCAGATGGACAGTAAAATTCCAAGGTGACCCATGTACGTTCAAATACCCTTATTTGTGCAGTGGCCTCATCCAAAAATAATTTGGATGAACATTTTTACAGTAAAATTCAGACCAGCAGAGTCATAAATAAGTTTTGAACAAATACCTACAGTTCATAAATACCTCGCACTGGGCCTGGCCCACGTTCCAGGGTCTCGAGACGGGCCAGCGGGCGAGTGACCAGTCACCCAGCGCACAGTGGTCCCTCCCGGTCACCCGCCCGTCCCTTGTGAGAGGCTTGGGAAGTACAGAGGTGCCGTCAGGTGCTCTCTGGGAGAACCTGAGCTGTTCTTATCCATGTTCTTTAAGTGTGAATTAGGGCATGCTCACATTAGCCATTCCTTTTCACTGGTGGAAAAAAGGAATCTTTTTGGACCTTCTCTTAGGGAACAAGGTCAGGCACAAAGCCATCTTTAAAAGCCAGTTCCCCTTCATTCCCACTGAGGCCTCTCCTGGAGTCCTTTCACGTGGTGTCTGGCAGGGCACACGGTCCGGGCCTCAGCTTCAGCGTTCTGTTCCCGTCTCTTCCTGAACATCCTCTGGACCAGGTCACCCCACTGCCATTGATACTGCAGCTCCGTGAATGGGGGAAGCCAGAGCTGGGGGAGGGCGGCGGGATCGAGGGCAGAGGAAAGTCATTTCAGCTCAAGAAAGAACTCGGTCTTCATCTCAGTGCTCATGAGAACTGGCGGGGAGGACTTTGGGGGGCATTTTATCTCGAATGTTCCCCCCGGAGGGACCCTGTGTGCTGTCCTGCCTCCTCTCCACTGGCCCTGGGCGGCAGGAAGCAGCTCCGCAGAGATTCTGCCAGAAGTTGTAGCTCCAGCACCCATCTGGCGCTTCCAGCCGTCAGGCAGGCCTGGCTCGCTTCACACCTCGGGCACTGCAGGAACAGTGGGTTTAACTCGAATGTGACAGCAGTCTCGAAACTAGCCTCAGGAATGAATTCATCTAAGCCCAGAGAGCTGGCTGCTTTTCAGAGGACGCCATCCCAGGAAGCATGGGCACACAAAAACCACACCATATTACTTCTTAGTTGCTACCTTTTTTAGTTGACGAAATCACGCATGTACTTAGCAAACAAAAAGTGTGAACATTTCCAAAGGGTCTGGAACAGAGCCAGCATCCTGCTAATTCCCTCCCCCAGAGACAGCTGTGAAGTGTCATGTGTGTCTGGTGACAGTCTCTTGTGTCTAACGTGTGTGGTAACACGCACATGTGTACATGCTTGTATCATGTTACTTGCATGTGTGGTGCGTGCACATGGTATCAGGTAGCATGCAGGTCTGTGCACGTGCAATCTGGTGTGCACAGGTGACACATGCGTGCATGGAGGTGTGCTTACGCACACCTGCACGTAATCTGTGACCCGCGCATCAAGCCTCCAAGTGGTGATTCCACACCGTCCTTTGGCAGTGCCCCCGTGGCTCCGTACCCTCCTGCCCACTGCCGTGTCACCGCCCCCAGGGCACACCGCTGTCCTCTGTACCTGGAGGGCCCGCTCCTAGCGTCCCAGCCCCCAGGTCCATGCGAGGCGTCTCCTGCTGTGCGAGCCTGGCCCCCAGGCCCCGGCCTCCATGCTGGGACGGGCCGGAGTTGGTGTCAAACGCCCAGTCTCTTTGTCCTTTCCTTACAGTGTGTGCACTAGAATTTCCGAACTTTCTGAGTGACTCTTTGGAAGTCCTTTGTCTGAATGACAACCACCTGGACGCTGTCCCGCCCTCGGTTTGCGTCCTAAAGAACTTGTCAGAACTCTACTTGGGAAAGTGAGTACCAGCCAGAGCCACCACGGCCGGCCCGGAGGCAGCACATGCTCCTGGAAACCACCCGGGGCACAGCAGGGGGAGGGCCGGCAGCTGCCCACCAGCGAGCAGCAGCGGGTCAGAGCTGGGTGCAGCGGGGTGGGTGCTGGGCTCCCCATGCAGGCCAGCTTCCCCGGCTTCGCTCGGTGGCACGGTGAGAACGGCCTGACCGTTCATCCTTCACCGCGCTCCTGCAGCGGGGTCGGGGAGCAAACCTGCAGAAGTGCAGTCCAGGCCGCTCGGCCTTTCCCAGGGGAGCAGTGAGCGCCTTTCTGCGGTGTGACCAGTTCAGGAGCCAGGGAGGCGGGGAGTCCAGGAAGCCACGGGCACGGGCGCAGAGCTGATGTGCCACTGGCTTCCAGGGGCGCTGACTTCCAGGGGCCGCTTCGCAATTACTGTTTGCATGAGGTGCTGACTCGGTGCCCTGATGTCGGGCTTGGGGTGCCGGTTGTCGGGGACCCTAGCAGGTCCCAGAGGCTGACAGGCTGCCGTGTGTGTGTGTGTGTGTGTTCTCTCCTGCTGACCTTGGCCCTCAGTAATCCCGGCCTCCGAGAGCTCCCTGCCGAGCTGGGGCAGCTGGGCAACCTGTGGCAGCTGGACACTGAAGACCTGACCATCAACAACGTGCCCGCAGAGGTCCGAAAGGAAGGTAGGTCTTCGCGGCATCGCCGACTCAGAGAGAGGACCCCGTCCAGCTGGCAGGGTCCTGGGGGGCGTGGCGGGGGGCCCTGGAGCACAGCCCCAGCACCCGTGTTTGGGAATGTGCTGAACACCCCAGGGCAGTAGTTGCTGAGAACCTTCATGCAGTTGACCGCTGAGCACGATGGGGTGAACCCCATGTGCCCGGAAGTCCTAGATAACTCTTAGCTCCCCCAAACCTAAAAGCCGCGACCGACAGGAGGCCTTGCTGGTGCCAGCGGACACGTGTGTGGTTTGCTGTCTGCAGGACCGGCTGTGTCCTCACAGCGACGCATGCTAGGAAAGAAACTGTTCTGAGGAAGGCCCAAGGAAAAACGCCCTTTCAGTCCAGCACCAGCCAGTATTTGTCTTACAAGACGTAGTTTGCGTCCTCTGTTCACAAGGCGGAAAGTCGGAGCAGTTACAGTCGTACTTTCTTACACAACACAAAACACTGTGGCACGACACACTCAGCCTCGGACGTGAAAAGACAACACGAAAGGGGAACTCGCACCTTTCCCTGGTGACGAGACTTGGCTGTGGGTGACTCACGGGGCCTGGGGCGGGGTGCTTCTCGCGGCCGCGTCTCCCAGGACCCGCCACCTGCGTGCGATGGCAGTTGTTGGCCAGACCGGGGTTCACGGCACACCCAGCTCTGTACGTCTCCAGTATTCGTGGGCTCTGCCGTCCATTTGGGGGTTTTTTCAGATGTTACCAAGCTCCAAATAATGTTACGACGTGTTTACTCTTTTTTTTTTTTAAATTGATTTATTTATGCATACAAGCACTGGGGTATAGGCCAGACAGAGCAGGATGCAGAACAGGCAGACTGACAGAAACACACTGCTGAGGGGAGCAGCGGGCGAGGCAGGAGAGGTCTGCTGTGCCGTGTGGGTCCCCTCCCTGGCCGGCGGCAGGGATCGAACTCCTGCTGCAGTGGCTGCGGTTCGCTTCATAGTGCGCTGCTTAACCCACTGCGCCACCGGGGCGGGCCCACGATGTGTTTACTCTTAAACCCACACATAAGGGAACCGGTTCAAGGGTCTGCTGTGCTGCCGTTGCCCTTGTGGCGAGACTGTCCCCTCCCAGCTGGCAAGGCTGTCGTGCTGGGCCCTAGACACGACCTCCCTCCCCCAGGCCTGATTCGCCCCCCAGGACACACGAAGCTGTTCCTCTAGGGCAGGCTGTGTGTCCCGAGGCCGTGAGCCTTGTGCTTCCGCTGCCTGTCCACAGCAGCTGCTTCCCCGGCCCTCTCTGCAGGCCCCAAGGCCGTGCTGTCCTTCCTGCGTGCCCAGCTGCGGAAGGCGGAGAAGTGCAAGCTGATGAAGATGATCATCGTGGGGCCGCCGCGCCAGGGCAAGTCCACCCTCCTGGACATCCTGCAGACGGGGCGGGCACCCCAGGGGGTCCACAGCGAGGCCGCCATCAGGACGACCAAGTGGGAGCTTCAGCGGCCGGCTGGCTCGAGAGCCAAGGTGGGCGCGCAGCCCCAGGGGTGGGGGCTCCTGGGTCCTCCTCCCTGCCTCCCCTGAGAGTCTGGGTTTCCGCAGCCAGCTCACCGCGGGCGCCACGCTGGGCCAGCCGCAAGGGCAGCGGCTAAACTCTTAATCTGACCTTGTAGTTTTTCGGTCACAGCTGGCTGGAGGCTCCAGCAGTGCTCCTGAAACCGCTAGATTTCTTGACGAGCTTCTAAACCTGGCCCTAAAGATTCTCACTCAAATGGCCTGGGGTAGGGCTGCCCCCAGGGCTGGAAAGGAATTACCTGTGGTTAAAACACACCTATGGCTGCGCCCCCCCACCACGAGGGGCTGAGAGTAAGCCCTGGAGTAGATGATCTGCCCTCCTCATAGCCCCTTTCGCACCGAGCTGTGAGAAGTCTAATTCTTAAAGCCCTGTTTAAAGTGAACCCTTCGGTGCACTTCCAGCCGCCATTGACAAGGGAACAGGAAATGCATCTTTTCCCGGAACAGGAGCCAAGGGCCTATGGGCCGTGAGGTGGGACCAAGCCAGGGCCGTTGGCTGTCTCTGCAGTGCAGGCATGGACCCAGCCCGACACCTCCTTCCTGCGCCACGCATGTGCTCGCTCGTGGCCGCGGGAACCAGCGAGGAGGCTGTCCGATTAGGGAAGCCCAAGGGGCCTTGCAGCCCGAGGGGGCCGGTTCCCCACCCCAGCCCAGCACAGTGCCACTCACACCGGTTGTGCTGCAGTCTCCCACAGCTTCACTTGCCGAGTCAGGGAAACCCAGTTCCAGTAATTAGCCGTAAAGCTGCTGTCTGACCTGTACGTCACCAGTAACTGGTCCCGCTGAAGAACGGGACTGTCTTTGGGGACCAGAACGGTAAAATAATCACTACCAGCCAACACCCAGGAGTAAGTCTAACTACATTGTGTCCGAAGTTCCTCTAAAGTAACCAAAACCTTAGGGCTTCTCCTTTGAATACAGAAACAGCGATGCAGAGCCGCTTTCTCCTAGGTGTTCTTCAGCAAATGCAGCCCAGTGCCTGAGGGGTGAATCAGTGTTTCCGCTTGTCTTCCTCTGCAGCCCCCCCGCCCCACTTCTTTCCTGCCATCTTTAAAGTCTTCCCTCCTTCCGAAGGACGACCAGCTGACCGGGTCCCTGGCCCGCTGTGGCCCCTGGTGGGCTGGGCCCTCGGCCCGTGGAGAGCAGCTCTCTTCCCCTCCACAGGCTGTCCTGAGGGCCGGGATGCAGCATCGTGGACAGTCTTTGCTCAAAAACTGCGGCCGTAGCCTCTCGGGCCAGACTCTTACCTCACAGAATGAGAGCGAAACCACCGTTTACACAGCCTTTCCCGGCAGCCCAACAGCCACACTTTTGTTAGACTCTCGAGGCAGGGCTGGCTCCCATTCTCCTTGGTGGGCGCTGCCCTCTGACCCGCCAGCCTCCGAGGCCAGTCTCCTTGGCCCGGCCCCCGCACAAGGAAGCAGCGCGACTGAGTGCTGCCGTCAGCGGCCGCTTCTCAGCGGGGCAGCTGGAGGCAGGACCAGGCCCTGCAGTGCGGCCCAGACTCAGAAGGCAGAGCCCCCGCCCAGGAGCCGCTGCCCGCCCAGGGCCTGGCCTCATGCTCCGTTAGCAGTAGACAGAAGCCCCCAGAAGGCCACCTCTGGGCCACGGGGCTCTTTCCTTCTCTCTTACTGGTCCTTGCTTGAGATACACAGCGGGGTGCACAAGAACTTTGTGTCTTGGGGGCCCAAGTGGAGCGTTCAGTGTTCTACCAGCCAGACCCAATCACTAGAACCTTGGTTTGTTTGTTTTTTTTCAGAGACGAAGAACTTATTTTACTCCTGGCAATAATACTAGCTAGAATAGTGGCACTTTAACACTTTCTTGTCTCTCCAGTCCTCTTTTCTCATTAGATGTATTTATTTTCTTACATCCTTGTTAATTTTTGGATAGCATTTGATTTCTCCCCTCCAGTACAGTCCTGTAGCTCTCCTGTGAACATCACCACAGTCCCTTGTGCTCCTCCTTCCCCTGTTTTGACCCGTCTCACTGCCCCTCTGCTGCTGTAGGCCTCGGATATATGGTTGCCTTGCAAGTTCTGTCATTTTCCTGACACTTTGTTCAGTTCCCCTGTAGTCCACCATAAGTGAAACCACCTACTATTTCTTTTTCTTTCTGGCTTATTTCACTGAGCACAATCCCTTGCAGCTCCATGTTGCTGCGAATGGTATGAGTTTATCTTTTTGACTGCTGAGTAGTATTCCATTGTATATAGGTACCACATCTGGATCTACTCATTTGTTTGGGGGCATCGTAGAACCTTGGTTTCTAAAAGCCTCCCCTGTCGCTGCCTTGTTGCTCAAGTAGGTTGAGTCTGTGGAATTCAACGTCTGGGACATCGGCGGCCCCGCCAGCATGGCCACGGTCAACCAGTGCTTCTTCACGGACAAGGCCTTGTACGTGGTGGTCTGGAACCTGGCGCTGGGGGAGGAGGCCGTGGCCAACCTCCAGTTCTGGCTGCTGAACATCGAGGTGAGGGACCCCAGCCCTTCAGTTCTCTGTCCTCAGTGTATCCCAGCGGTCCAGCCACTCCTCTGGAGTGCCCCTCTTTAATGAAATGAAAAAAGAAAGAAAGAAACCGTTAGAAAGAAAGAAATGCCTTGCATTTGGTGTGCATGGAGGGGGAGAAGGAGGCTGTCACAGAAGGTCCTAGAAGCACAGGTCACGGTGAAGCATTTAACCTCTCCCCGGCCAGACAATCAGGGTGCTCTTGCAGCTTTCTACTACCTGAAATGTAAGACCCTTCTCCTGGCTCTTGGACACCAAAAGGGGAGCAGAGTTCCCCACCCAAGTGTAAAGGCGATGAGGTCCTGGACGCAGGCCATGTCCTGGGCAGTGCTGCACTGTCTGAAGGGATCAGCGTCCAGGAGGAGTCGCGGGGGACACGCTCGGTGCGTGACCGGCCGGCGGCGGCGGGCAGCAGGGCACGGGCCGGGTCTCGGCTCAGAGTTGGCATCTTGTGCCTGTGGGAGCTGGGTCCCACCCTTCGCTCCAGGGGAGGGAGCTGGGCTCAGCGGCAGGTTCTCTCACAGGCCAAGGCCCCCAACGCCGTGGTGCTGGTGGTGGGGACACACCTGGACTTGATTGAAACCAAGTTCCGCGTGGAGAGGATCGCGACCCTGCGGGCCTACGTGCTGGCGCTCTGCCGCTCGCCCTCCGGGTCCAGGGCCACCGGCTTCCCGGACATCACCTTCAAGCACCTGCAGTGAGTGTCCCGGGCTGCTGCTTGCCCCGCCTCCCTCGCTTGTCCTTCGGGGGCACACGGACGGCTCCAGTCGGAGACCGAGTCCTCTGGGTCCCTTCCGTGCAGAGGGCGGCAGCTGGGCCAGAGCAGTTCTGCCCTAACGAGGGCGAGGAGACCTTCACCGTGCTGCCTTTTGGGTGCCCCCCACATGCGGAGCCCCCATGGGACCAGACGCTGGGGCGTAGGACCGTGCCCGGTCCTCACAGTCCTCGCTCTCTCTCTATCGATAGAACAGCCCCTGTGGCCCCCGTCTGCACGGGTCTTGGTGATCTGAGCGATGGGGGAGTGTGTGTGGAGGGGGCAGGTTGGGCTGGGGCAGGGGTCCAGATCCCCGGGCTGTCTGTCCTGTCTCCCACATCCTGCCCTTGGGCTCTCGGGACAGCTCTGCACATGGTGAGTGTTCTGTTCTGCCTGCGGAGGGTGGGCTGAGCCCCTGCAGTCAGCTGTGCCGGGGTGTGAGGTCCGGGTGTGGTAGGAGGCTGGTACATGGGCCAGCCTGGGGACGCCGCCTCCTGCACCGAATTCAGGCACTCCTCCTGTGACCTGGAGAGTATCCCCAGGGCGCTACCATAGGTGGCCCTGGCTCTGGCTCCCCCCCAGCTGGTGACCTTGGGGGCCCCCTTGGGCCTGGGTGCCTCGCCTCCCTGCTTGTAAGACGGACACCCGGGGAGGCAGACCCCAGTGTGAAATTCCCAGCACAGTACTTGGCAGGAAGCAAGATCTCCGGGACCTTCTGTATCCACCTCTCACAAGTTCCCTCACCTTGCCAGCGTTCGGGACGAAACGCGGGGAAAGGGGCGATGCCGTGCTCGTGAAGGGGTGGGCGAGAGGCCGCCGCTTGATTCTGTGTCTGTTGCTGCACAGCGAGCTCTCCTGCAAGAGCCTGGAGGGTCAGGACGGGCTGCGGCAGCTGATCTTCCACGTCACGTGCAACATGAAGGACGTGGGCAGCACCATTGGCTGCCAGCGGCTGGCAGGGAGGCTGGTGGGTGTCTCGCTCGCAGTTGAACCGGGGGCGGGAGGCTGCTTCCCCCTGCTGGGGAAGCCAAGGCACCCTCCTTCTGTGCCTCAAACGCTCATTCTTCCTTCGGGCCTGGCAGTCCCAGTAGAAGCACTTTCTTGGGGAAGAGAAGGGATGGGGAAGTGATAGAAAATGCCTCCTGCCCAGGCCCCAGGAGGGCAATGGGTGAGCCCTCATCTCCCGCCTGTCCCCTAGATCCCCCGGAGCTACCTGAGCCTCCAGGAGGCAGTGCTGGCCGAGCAGCAGCGCCGAAGCCTGGAAGACGACGTGCAGTACCTGACGGACAGGCAGCTGGAGCAGCTGGTGGAGGAGACCCCGGACAACGACATCAAGGACTACGAAGATCTCCAGTCTGGTGGGTGGGCAGGAGGGCAGGGACACCCCGGTGGGCACAGGCAGGGCCCCCAGGGGAGGCTGGGCAGAGGGGCAGAACCCCAGGAAGGTGGAGTTGGGTGCACGCTGGTTTCTGCAGACCTGAATCAGTGAGCGTTACACCCTGTACCCAAAGGAAAAGCAGCTGAACCTTGCACAACGGGGGTAGGCGCCCTCGCCTCAAGCCCCCGACACAGATAAAAGTCCGAGCATAACTGTTGGCACCCCAAAACGTAACTACAGCCGTCTCTTGGTATCCAAGGGGGCCTGGGTACCAGCTGTGGAGGGCTAGGCCCCTGCCAGCTCTGCTCACCCCACTCCACCCTCTCGTCCACACGCAGCCTTGTTCTCGGTGCTCCTGCTTGAGGACGCATTTGATGCATGGCCCATGGGCATTGTCCCGCGGCCCAGCCCTGTCCTCCGGGGGAAGCGGCCTGCGCGTTTAGGGCACCAGCCTGCCCAGGCTTATGGCCGCCAGACGGCACCCCCGCGCTGTGCTTGGGGCCACTGCAAACGGCCATTTCACCAGCCCAAAGCACAGAAATACGAAGAACGTGATCTAAGTAGACTGTGAAGAGGACATGCTCACAGCGTGAGAGCGGGGCCCGGAGGACAGAGCGCCTCGCCCGCTCGGCTAGTCTGCGGTTTCATTGCACAGTGCGGCAGGGACCGGTTTGGGTCACAGATATGTTCTAGCAACCAGATGAATGTGCCAAGTCGTGAATAACGGGGAGCGGAATGTCAGACCAGCACGTCGGCCAGTTACCTGGTGCCACCAGGGACCTGTGGCCAGGCCGCTGACCGGCCTGCAGGTCCCTGTGCATGGAAGTGCTGGTGGCTTCCTGGGAAGAACTCGCACCCAACCCCTCAGTGGCCTTGGGAGTGGTCCCCGGAGCCCCCCTTTCCCCTGCCTGACACCGCCCCCTCATCTTCCTGGGCAGCCATCAGCTTCCTCATAGAGACGGGCACCCTGCTGCACTTCCCCGACACCAGCCACGGCCTAAGGAACCTCTACTTTCTCGACCCCATCTGGCTGTCCGAGTGCCTGCAGAGGATCTTCAACATTAAGAGCTCCCGGTCGGTGGCCAAGAACGGTGTGATCCGGGCGGAGGACCTCAGGATGCTGCTGGTGGGGACGGGCTTCACGCAGCAGACGGAAGAGCAGTACTTCCAGTTCCTGGCCAAGTTTGAGATCGCCCTGCCCGTCGCCAACGACAGGTGAGGCCGCGCCCGGCTGTGCAGGCTGCTCCCTGGAGGGAGGTGTTGGGTTGGGCCCCGGTGGTCTGAACAAGAGTTCCAGGAACTGACCATGGAACCCATCAATGTAAAACCCACACAGAGAAACAGAACCGTGGTGTCCGATTAGGGCCCCGCATGGCTCAAGCCCGCGTTGTGCAAGGTCAGCTGTGCAGGGAGAGCTCCGGTGACTTGAGGGGGCTCTTCTTGGCCCAGTCTTGGGCTTCTACTCACAGTTCACACGCGGGCGCTTGCAGCCCGCAGACGAAAAGCATATCTCCTCATCCCTGGCAGCGTGCAGCTGTATTTGCTTTTCCTTCACCATCCAAAGTCAACTCGAAGCAATTCCCCAGTCACAGCAGTTTACGCACTGACTTGCTGCGCCCGACGCGGGCATGACCGCGTTTCGTGCCTGGCTCTGTACGAAGTCCTGATGCCCAATCATCCGTGGCAGCGAGGTCCAGACGCTCCCGGAGCGTCTTAGATGTCCGCGGCTGCAGCCGTCGCTCGGCCATGCCGCGCACCTTGGAGGACCTTGGAGGGTCCTTTAAGAGCCAGCTTCAGCCAGGCCAGCGATCCGCCCCTCCCCGCCCTCAGGAGACCCTCAGGGACCTGGCCCCTCCTGAAGGCCCACCTGCCTTTGCTCTGAGCACGTACAGGACCTGCAGGCGGCCACATCAGCTGGGCACCCTGGAGCGCGCTCGGAGGGGGCCCTCAGTGTGAGCACTCTGGGGGTGGTGGAGCTAGCCCCGGCACGACAAAGAGCAGGAAGGCATGAAGCAGGGCCAAAGTTAGGGGTCTCGGAGACCCAGGCAGAGCGGGAGGGAGGCGGAGGGGTGGTGAGGAAGGCCCCGCCACTGGAGATCGGGAATGGCCGAAAAGGACCCCTGGCCGCACTGCCCGGCCCCGTCCACGCGGGCGGGCGTCCGCCTCTGCCTATGTCGGGGAGGGGACGCGAGAGCACGCGACACCGGGCTGGGGTGGGCTCCTGTCGTGAAACTTTCCTTCTTCAGTGTTTGGGGAGAGGGAGGCCTCTTCCAGAAAGTGCTGAGGCCTGACCTGATGAGCTGTGTGAGGGTGAGGAGCCTGAAGGCACAGCCTTTTGGAGAAAAGCGCACCCCCAAGGCACTGCCCCCTTGGCCCCAGCTCCCCATGATGCCACTTTCAGGCCTGCTCCTGGGGCCTCCCACTGTCACTTGCTCTCAAACGACCGCAGAGGTGCCTGGCTGGCTGGCGCGTGACTCCGCGGGGCCCGCGGCACAGCATCCTCCTCACACAGCCTCATCTGACTCCGAGGCCTCGTGTTGTCCCCACCGGCCAAGGACAACAGAGACAAAAGCATCGCCGTGACCCCGGCATCCACGTCGTCCCTGGGACAGCGCAGCTGTGTTTGTTTTTCCTTCACCATCCAAAGTTAATTTGGATCCATTCCCCCATCACAGCCCAGTTTACGGACTCCCACTCGCTGCGTCTGACGTGCTCCAACCACGTTTCACCTCTTAGCGTCTTTCTCCTCTCTCTTAGAGACCTTGCTAAGCATTGTCACTGTGCCCGTCTTCAGGTTCTCTCCAAGTGTTTATTCTCAGCATATAGAAGCCACCCTCTCTTTCTAAAACTGAAACCCCAGCAGCCCCGGAGGACAGCACCCCCAGCCCGAGCCGGTGGGCAGCGCAGGCCCCGGCCCAGGCTGCCTGGGGCTCCGTCCACACAGCTCAGCAGCCCCTCATGTGTTTCAGCTACCTCCTGCCACACCTCCTGCCCTCCAAGCCTGGCCTGGACACCCACGGCATGCGGCACCCCATGGCCAACTCCGTCCAGCGGGTGTTCAAGATGAGCTTCGTCCCCGTTGGCTTCTGGCAGAGGTTTATCGCCCGGATGCTGATCAGCTTGGCCGAGATGGACCTCCAGGTGGCTGCTGTTTCTCTCTGGGGAGGTTCCTGTGCTGTGCCCTGGGGGAGGGAGCTGCCCGGCAGAACCTACCGGAGACCCTGTC
This sequence comes from Galemys pyrenaicus, assembly GCA_019455555.1. Taxonomy (NCBI): domain Eukaryota; kingdom Metazoa; phylum Chordata; class Mammalia; order Eulipotyphla; family Talpidae; genus Galemys; species Galemys pyrenaicus. The sequence continues at coordinate 1,267,327 of JAGFMF010011680.1, read as the reverse complement.
CTGCCCACTTTGGGCTCGGGGCAGCACGGCAGGCCGCCTTTGCTCCCTCTGCAGGCAGCCCTGTTGAATGCGTGCCATCAGCAGCTGGCTGGCCTAGACTGAACACCCCTTTTGGGCGGCGTTCTAGACTCGCGCCTCCATCCAAGGCCGCCGTCGAACTAGTGAGGACTCGTATGGCTGGGGCCGCACAGAGGTTCTGCTTTAGTAGCTTTAGTAGTAGATGTGACTGCATCCAGCACTTCCCCCAGGGGCGGGCGACGCTTGGGGGACCTGGACTTAGCACCCCTCCACTGTGCCTGGAGCGTCCCACAGACGCAGAGCAGCCCCCACACCCCCTAAATCAGAATCTGGAGGTGGCCCCCGGGCAGCAGTAGTTTTTGGTTTGGGGTCACTTTTTTTAAGGATTTTATTTATGTGTGCACACACGAGCTGAGGTGCAGGCCAGAGTCGCAGGAGGTGAGAGGATTCACCAGAGACAGAGTGGAGGACAGGACAGAACAGGCGGACCCACTGAAGTACACTGCTGAGGGGAGCAGTGGGGAGGCAGGAGAGGTCTGCTGCGCCCTGTGGGTCCCCTTTCCGGCCGGGGATCGAACTTGCACTGCAGTGGCTGTGGAAGCCCCACGGTGCGGCGCTAAGCCCCTCGTGCTACCAGGACGGCCCCACCCAGTAGTGTTTAAAGCTCCCGGGTGACTGCCGTCCCGTCAAGCTGGAGGACCTCTGGCGCGGAGCTGAAACTTGGTCTGAAGCTACAAAGACCTCACCCAAAGGTTCTTCTCTGGGGGCGCCTGCTGGTGTTGAGAGTCCCGGCTGGCCGTCAGCGCTAATGTCATGCGAGGCAAGTCCGGGAGGTGCCGCTCAAAGTGGGCTCCTGGAGGGGTGGAATCAGCCTCCCTGGGACTTAGCTAGCAATGCAAACTTGGGGGGCACACCCCAGGCCCGCTACCTCGGGGACCTCGGAGCGGCGCCCTGCACTTTCACAGACCGCCCGAGGATGCCCACTGTCCGCAGCGTGGACGCCCCAGCCTGCGCCCTGCCCCCTGAACAGCGGCGTTAAACGCGTTGTTTGCTTCGGCTGAGTCCAGTTAGAAGGCCCTCCTGCCATTCCAGCTCACTGTCCAAATAAGCATCTTCTTTGATCTCCCTGTTTTATCGAAATGGTAAAAAAGAAGCACAAAAGCCCAAAAACCCCGTTGAGCTTCTTGTCCGCAGAGAGGGAAGCCCCTGTGGGCCCAGCGGGTGGCGCCCTGACCCGGCACCCTGCCCTCCCCTTGAACCCGTCCTCCTGCCCACTCGACGTGTGAGACCACAGAGCAGCAGCCACGACGTGTGAGGCCGACCCCACGAGGGCTCAGCCTGGAGGGTGGGTCCAGCTGACCGGTGAGACCGGACCCTTCCTGGAGGTGTCCTCGCTGCGAGCTGGCACATTCAGGTGGGGAGGGCGGGAAGCAGACAGGTGCCCACTCCCACCAGTGACCGAAGGGTGCGATTCTCGCGCCCAGGAGACGCCACCAGCACCCATCGCTGCGGTCACAGTGCCCACCTGGGGCCAGGCGGCCTCGCACCGGGCCAGGGAGGGCCAGGGAGCCCGGCGCAGCCCCTCAGACAGTGATTCCTCCGGGGCCTTCTGACGCTTCGCCCCGATGACCCTACGGCTGGAAATCCGAATAAGGACCATCTGCCATCAGACAGGCGTGTGCTTTTTCAAACTCATCTGGCTTTTTCTTTGAGGAGCAAAAGATTAAAACCACTTAAATATCCAAAGACGCCAACGATTCAGAAAATTACTCTACTTCACGGACAATTAAGGTTTAGAAACATGAATTTTATGTTTTTAACAGCGTAGGGAAAGTGAACTTTTTGCAAGAACACAAGATTGGAAATAGAACGTGCCTCTGAGCTGTTTTATAAGCACCGTGTGGATACCAAAAGCCCTGTGATGAGCGATCTCACTCTCTGCTTGGTGACGGATTCTCTGTTGTCCGTTTTTCTGTGTTTTCCGCATTTTCTGACACAAGCTCTCGTTTGTAAAATCGGGGCAAGAAAAGGTTTTTTTTTTTTTTGAGCCCATTTTCATTCCGTTGAGGGACTGTGTTCCCAGAGTATCCTAGAGACCCCCTCTCAGATAAGTCAGCCTTGAATTTGGCAGGGCAAGCGGGGCGGGGGCGGGAAGGACGGCGGTCATTTATCAAGAGGGGCCCAGGCCCGGCCGCCTCAGGACGCTGCCCAGGCCAGCGAGGAGCCCAGCATACTAAAGCAGGGTCTTTTCTCTGTCTTTCAGCTTTTTGAAAACAAGAAGAATACCAGAAGCAGACACAGGAAAGTCACCATTTACAGTTTTACAGGAAACCAAAGAAATCGCTGCAGCACATTCAGAGTAAAAAGGAATCAGACCATCTACTGGCAGGAGGGGCTGCTGGTCACTTTTGACGGGGGCTACCTCAGGTAGGAGCACTGGGTCCACCTGGCGGGCCCCGTGCAGCCGAGACCCCAGGCCCATCCCCTAGGGGCGCTGAGAGCAGCTCCCGTGGCAGCTCACCAGAACTAGGAGATCCCCACCAGTGTCCCCAAGGCCCCTGCCCTGAGTCCTCAGCTCTCCCTTGCAGGACAGGAAGGGGAAAGCGGTGGGATGGCCACAGCCAGGACCCGAGGCACGTGGGTAGCCGCTGAGCTCCGGGGAGCATCGGGCACCTCCACGCCCCAGGTCACAGGGCGGCACCTGCAGGGTCTTGCCGCCATCCAGGCCCATCCCCTGCCTAGGAAGAGCCGGGCTGGGAGGCGCTCGGCTTCCCGGCAGCCCCCACACGTCACGGACCAGGCTGCCTCCTGGTCCGTGAGAGCGGCATGATTTTTGTTTAATAAACACAGATCAGTTCATCTTTACAGTGAATTTTTCCATGTCTTCTCCAGCTCTGTGAGAAGGGGGCTCTGGGGGCTGGTGCTGCCTGTGCTGGTCTCACTCGGGGCTCGCAGTGACACAAACCCCGTGGTTCAGGGAAAGAGCCTCCCAGGTCGCCCCGAGGGTCAGAGCCCAGCCAGGCGCCCCAACAGCAGAGTCCTAGTCATGTCACTTCACCGCATGGGGGCGAGCTGGGGGCCGTGCTCGCGGGCACACAGCGCAGGCGCCCACAGCCCCCGCTCAGAGCCCGTGGGTGCCTGGGGGCTGGGTCTTTGTCATGGAGACAGGGGGCCCTCACCGCGTCACAGTGGACCCTTGTTGCTCCTGGCTGCAGTGTGGAATCCTCGGACGTGAACTGGAAAAAGAAAAAAAGCGGAGGAATAAAGATAATTTGCCAGTCGGAAGTGAGGGACTTCTCGGCCATGGCTTTCATCACAGACCACGTCAACTCCCTCATCGATCAGTGGTTTCCCGGTAAGCGCGTGCTCCTGGGCCAGGTCTGGGCACCTGTGCATGTCTCTGTCAGTCAGGGCAGGGCTCCTTCTTTGGGGGACAGAAACCCCACTGGGATTCAGCCCCAGGGAACCGCCTTCCTGGGGGAAGGTGGGCGTAGACCCCCACGGGCAGATGCAGTCCACCCCGAGTACCTCGGGTGCTCCGAGAAGCCCCTCAGTGTGGGCCTCCTGTGGGTGTCATTTACAGTGGACACAGAGCTGCAGGAATCTGGGGGAGCCTGGCAGGTGGACATTTCCCCCGGGTTCAGGGCGGGCAGAGGGAGGACCCTCGCAGGAAGGAGCTCCTCCCCGCTTCTGCCCGGCCCGAGTCCCAGCGGTGACCGGCCACCCACACAGCCCTTCTCAGACCCTTTGATCGGTTCTTCATCCACGGTCCACCCAAAGAAAACACTTTTTGAAGTGAGCCTGCTGAGATTCTCTGTTTAGCTGCCAGCATAGGGACAACCTGCAGGGAGGAGGCCACCGGGGCCTGGGGCAAGAGGCTGCCCTGGGCGCCCTCGGCCTCTGAAGGCTGGCGCCCACTGAGCAGAGAGGGGGTCAGCGTCTCGGGCACCACCAAGCTGCCTGGCCAGCCCCGGCCCCCAAGCTGGCTCTCATCTGCAAGGCGGCCCTGCAGCCAGACCAGCAGAACGAGCGCTGAAGGCTGGTGTCCTGGCTGCAGCACCAGGGCCAGGGCCGGGTCCTTCTGGGTGAACGGGCAAGGCCACCTACAGGGAAAGAAGCTTAGATGGGGATTTGGGGTGTGAGCCATGGCAGTCGGGGTGGGAGAGCTGGCCACCCAACAGGGCCCCTAGGCCCGTAGGAAACAACCAGTGGCCCCCCACAACGCATATTACTGGGGACTTCACTTCGGGCCCATAAATGCTCGCTGTAAGGACAGGGCAGGAGCCCTGAGGCTCGGCTGCCAGGGGGAAGCACCGCCGGGCACTAGCAGAGCCTCCGCACCTGGGCCCGTGGGCAACAGATGCCCCCAGAAAGTTCTAGAAGGACATCTCCAATCCCACCCAGAGCAGCTCACCCGCAATGCCCCCGTGGGGCTCCTGGGTGGTGTTTCTGTGCACTTAGCACAGAGACAAGCGGGCCCTTGTCGGATGACCAGGCTTCCCGAGTCTGCTACATTTGCATCACTTCTTCCCCTGCTGCGCTCTCAGGAAAGGATCGCGGCAGCTGCCGTTCTAAGAATGGCTCCTGGCAGGTCGCAGTTCCGGCTGGGGACTACGGCACCCTCAGCCTGCGGTCCGGCCCGGCGGTGCGGGGGTGCCCAACCCCCAGGCCCCTCCGCCGCCAGCTCAAGGTCCGGACCGCATGTCGGCCGTCCAAAAAGGGCCCGGCGTGGTGCGGCTGGCACGTCTCCGCCTCTCCCTGCAGCTCAGGCGAGGCGGGCAGACCCGCGTGACGGGCCCGGGGTGGCTGACACCAGCAGCTCTGCCGCCCCGAGCCGTCCCCTGCTCTGTCCTCGCACAGCCCTGACGGCCACGGAGAGCGACGGGACGCCCCTCATGGAGCAGTACGTGCCCTGCCCGGTCTGCGAGACCTCCTGGGCCCAGCTGGCCGACCCGGGCGAGAAGGCGGAGGGGGTGCAGTACTTCGACATGGAAGACTGTGTGCTCGCGGCCGTCGAGCGGGACTTCATCGCCTGCCCCCGGCACCCCGACCTCCCGGTGCCGCTCCAGGAGCTGGTCCCCGAGCTGTTCATGACCGACTTCCCCGCCCGGTATGTTGCGCCCTCGGGTGAGCTCCGGGCTCGGGCCTGGGCCGTCCGCGGGGAGCAGACTTTCTGGTTCGGAGTCACAGCTCACCCGCTGGGCTGAGCCGGTCTGGGCCCAGTGTCCTTCCTCTCACGTTAACTGGCAGCTGCTTCCACTGGCCCTCCCCGCCCAGGTCTGCTCTCTGCGGTCCAGGGACCAGAAGGCAAAAAACAGACCCTGGGACCCACAGCCCCTCTCTCTCCCTCCCGTGGCAGACGCCCACTCCTAAGTGCTGCCCCGGCTGAGCATTTGGGTCCCCTGAAGCTGCTCTGAGAGCTCACTCTTCCTCTGCTCATCTCAGAGGATAACTGGGGAGAGAACCGTGGAGAAAATAGAAAGCATTTTGTGGTCCTATCCAACAGGAAACCAGCACTAAAGCCAAGTGTTTGGGGAGAGATGGGCTCTCCCGTAGCCATGGAAACCGGAGGCTGTGATGATTAGGTCTCCCTGGAGACCGTGGTGTGACATTGGTAGTTATCAGCTTCTTCAGAGTTGTGAAATCCTGGTGTTTTTTATTCAGACGGTCGCTGTATCTGGGTTCCTTAAAGACAGTTAAACTTTGGGGGAGGAGAGTCAATAATATTTGTATTCTGCTTCCCAAACTGCTCCCCGTCCCAAGAAAACAGATGTGCATTACTCTGTTTTATTGCAGAACGGGGGTCCCAAAGTGTGAATCTAGTAGATCAAGCAGTTGCTCCCTCTACCCTATAATTTCCCCCCATAGTTCTCTCCAATGTCCCTTGGGCCCTGATGACTATGAAACGCTGTGTTTCTGCTACATAACTCCCTTTGTTCCTAGATCCCCAGCGTTAGAGCTCTTTCCCCAGCTCAGACACCGTGCAGAGTTTTGTGCACGCATGCTTCCGATCTGGGAGAGGGAAGAGAGTCCTGCTAAGCGGCCCCAGGTTTTAGAATTTTCATCTGTTTGCTGAACCTCGTGTGTCAGGCATGCCCAGCTGGCTCTGGGCTGCTTCTCTGTCCAGAACAGGAGGCCGGCGTGGCGCCCTCCTGGACCCCGTCGCAGGCAGTGGCCCGGCTCCTAGAGGAAGGTGCTGGACCCTGTGCTGAGAAGCCATCAGTCTGAAAGGAGTCACAGCCCAGCAGAGGCTCTCCAGAAACTCCGGCTGTGGTCCGCCCATGGCTTTGAAGCCTCCCACCGCCCCTCAGGGAGTCTGGGCAGGGGTGGGGGTGGGGCCGAGGGGCAGGGGTCTCCAAAGCGAGCCCTCCAGAGTTGACAGCAGTCCTGAGCGAAGCCCCATGAGCAGCCATTTGACAGAGGCGCCCAAGGCCAGCTGGCTGCACGGCCAGCCCAGGCAGGGTCCGCTCAGGTGCGCCCCGCCCCAGCAGGCAGCTTCCATCGTGATACTCTGCGCGGGGGACGAGCGGCCGCCCAGCCTCTAGCCCTCGCTGCCTCCCACAGGCTCTTCCTGGAGAACAGCAAGCTGGAGCACAGCGAGGACGAGGGCAGCATCCTGGGCCAGGGCGGCAGCGGCACTGTCATCTACCAGGCCCGGTACCAGGGCCAGCCTGTGGCCGTGAAGCGCTTCCAGATCAAGAAATTCAAGAACTTTGCTAATGCGCCTGCAGGTAAACAGGGCTCTGCCGAGGCTCTTCCCAGGGAGGTGCTCCCACAGCTCAAGCTCTGTGCCGCGTCTGGCCGAGGCCTTGCTCACACCAGCAGGGTGCCAGGCCAGCATGCGCCCCAGGGCCGCCCTGCTCTGGGCGTGGCTGGTGGGACGGGCTGGCTGCGGTCAGGCCCAGAGAGGCCTGGAAACCGCCTGCAGATGACCTCTTGTCTGGGGGTGCACCGCTGGAAGTGTGGCCTTCTGGCATTTCCGTCTGGCCCATGTTCTGCGCAGGTCGGCAAGTGGGGAGCACAGCGCTGAGTCTCGGCGGGCCCCTCAGCCTGAGAGGTTCTCAGCGTGGGGAGTCAGCCTGGTGCCTTCTCCCTTGTCCCCACCCCATGAAGAAGGGAAGTCCCTCTTGGTACTTTCCAGCCCACATCTGAGCAAAGGGCCTGTCACCCCTTAACACCCAGCCGTGGAGGTACAGGGAACCCCCATTGCCAGGCAGCTTCATAACCCCTTTATGGCGGCCCCTGGCTTAGCATGACCGTCTTTATGATCACAAAGTCACTTTACACTCAGTAGAAAAATTAGAATCATATTACTCTATAAAGAACTTGATAAAGGAAAGGAGAGAGCATTTTAATGTGAAAAGGATGTGACTTTCTGCGGAGAATCTAAGCGACTCTGTTGACAAACACCAGCGCCAGTGCATTTCATAAAGTCACTAGACAGAGCTCGACCTCAGCATTGGCCGATCCCCACGGACCGCGGAGAACCTGGAGAAAATGTGCTCCACGCAGCAAAGAAAGCCACAGGGCTCGGAGGAGCCGCCAGCGTGCATCAGTCCAGCCAGTGCTCGCCGAAGTCCCTTAGCTGAGTGTGAGCGACCAGGCCGACTTTTCTAAACTGCACGAGAATCGACCCAGTCCCCGAACAGCTGGGGAGTTTCTGCAGTGGGAGACAAAGAGGCCTGCCCGGCACATGTCCCGACTCAAGCCTGCGGGCAGGGGAGCAGCCTCCCTGGCCAGGGACAGGCCATCCCAGGAACGGGGACGGCCGCTCGGGTGCGGGGCGCCGGCCGTGGCCCGGTGCCTTCGTGAGTCAGGGAGAGATTGACATAATTAAATTCCCCATGGGCTGGAAGCCCAATGTGAACAACAGAATTTGCACATGTGAAAACCAGTTTGGCTGGCACCATAGACCTGGCACAGCCGGTACGTCTCAGTTGCCAAGTGTTTTTTCATGTTGTTTGAACCCTCGTGTCCAGCCATCCCCGGTTTTAAAGTCTGATCACAGGGGAGTGACCCAGAAGGACAAGCAGGGCCTTGTGGACCCCAGTGGGGGACCCCAGGATTTCCTGCAGCCCGGCCTCCTGCCCCTCCATTTGGCAGAGACCCCCGGGGGGAGCGCATTGGTGCCTGCCAGAAGGCTTGCAGTTTGAAGGCACTGAGCGAAGTTTCTGGCACAGACCAGAAGCCGCGCACCACTGCCTGCAGGCCTCTCTCGTCTGGCCCGAGATGACTTGTCACGGACCCATGGCTGCCCCACGCTTTTCTCTGCTTGGTAGGGAGTCACTTGGTGGGGAGTAAGGCGATCACCTCGCAGGTGAAGAATCAGGGCCCAGCTACCCAGACTTGTGCCCTGCGCCTCTGGCAAGGCTGAGGACACAGGAGGAAGATACTGTGACCCCAGGTGGCGAGGGCTGCCAGAGGGACACGTGGGCCACGAGGGCAGGGACATGACAGCATCAGGGACGAGGCTCACACCTCAGAGGAGGGGCTGGACATCAGCCCGGAATGCCACCGTTTGGGAGTGCCACAAGATCCCCGTGACATGGCCACCCCGGCGTGCTGATTGCCTCCAGAGACACTGTGGCCTACATCCTGGCCCGCCCACTCCCCGAAGCAGCTCTGAGCTGGCCGGTGCCCCCACGGTGGCCCTGGGCAGACTCCCAGGCCAGCCCTGCCCGGGGGTGCTGACAGCTGTACTGCCCCCCCACCCCCCGCAGACACCATGCTGAGGCACCTGCGGGCCACAGACGCCATGAAGAACTTCTCAGAGTTCCGGCAGGAGGCCAGCATGCTGCACGCGCTGCAGCACCCCTGCATCGTGTCCCTCATCGGCATCAGCATCCACCCGCTCTGCTTCGCCCTGGAGCTCGCCCCGCTGGGCAGCCTCAACACCGTGCTGTCCGAGAACGCCAAAGGTATCGTGCCGGGGACATTCCTGGGGTGCCGCCTGGGCCCGGGGCTGGCCGTGACCCCAGGAGGCCTGAGCCTGCTGGAGCCCAGGTCCTGGGGGCCATGGCCCTGGGGTGCCCTCCTGCCTGGCCGGGCTGGCTTGGCCCAGCCACACGCCCCACGGCTCACAGGGCAACTCCCCGCGGTGAGGAGCGGAGCCTCACCAGGGGCAAGCATGGCCCGTGGTGTTGATGGCATTGCCCCGGAGTCGGGGAGAGTCGGTTTCTGAGTCCTGGTTCTCTGCCGGGACCCGGGAAGTTGCTTTCTTTGCACCAGTCCGGCGCCCATAAGCCCCAGCAGCATAAATGTCTCCTCTAGCCAAAAGCTTCTCCCTTGTCCACCATTAATGAGCCCTGAGGCCCCGGGGTCGGTAAGATCACATCTTATCTTTTCACGAAACCTGAAAATAATTTAGCTTGAGAAATGGGTAAATTCCGAAGAGCTGGCAGAGAGAAGTAGCTGTGTTTTGACGTGGGAAGAAGAAACACTGTGAAAACCGTTTCTCCCTCAGTGAAAGCAAAACACACTGTCACGCAAATGTATTTGTTCACACCTGCCACTCAGCCCTGAGAGTTTCGGCCAAGAGGAACTCTAGAATCTGAATCCCTGACCTTGTCGTGAAAACCCAGCCTCTCCGGCCGGTGGCTTGGCGTGCCGGAGGGCATTTCGGACTGTGCCGGGAGAACGTCAAGTACTGGGAGAGAGGGAAGGGGAGCCTGGAGCCAGAGGTCACGCTGATGGGTTTGATTTCTCTTCTTTGCAAAGATTCTGCCTTCATGCCCCTGGGACACATGCTCACCCAAAAAATAGCCTACCAGATCGCCTCGGGCCTGGCTTACCTGCACAAGAAGAGCATCATCTTCTGTGACCTGAAGTCGGACAACATCCTGGTCTGGTCCCTCGACGTCAAGGAGCTCGTCAACATCAAGCTGTCGGACTACGGGATCTCGAGGCAGTCGTTCCACGAGGGCGCCCTGGGCGTGGAGGGCACGCCCGGCTACCAGGCGCCCGAGATCCGGCCTCGCATCGTGTACGATGAAAAGGTACCTGCCCCGGGCCGCCGCCAGCCCCCCCCTCCCCCCGGCCTGGGCCCGCTCTGACCAGGCAGGCTGCTCTGAAGCCACCTGAGCCTCTGAGCTCCACGTCCCCCCACGGTTCCCTGCTCAACCAGACAGCTTAGCCGCACCTTACGATGCTTGTGTCGCACCTGGGCCGGCCAGCCTGTGTGTGCTAATCACCCAGCACTGAACTTCTCGCATCTGTATTTCTCCTGACTTGACTCGTGAATGATCATTGACCTTTAGCACTTAACTCAGCACCTGTTGTTTATTAACCACAATAGAAAAAGCAAAACGGCAAGAAAAACAAAAGCTTCTTAGTAGCAGGTGTTGCAGACAAGGCTCCTGCGAACTAAGATTGCACTAGGAAGCTTCACGCTGAAAACACTCAGCTATAGCGCAGTCAATAGAAAGTTGTTTCTTGACCTTTTGGAAACCCGCATAACTCTCTCCTCCAAGGGCTTTTGTATGATATTGAAATTAGAGGTACCAACATATTGTGATCTAGGAGACGCCCTCTTTATGATTTGCATTCTCTGCTCTTCTATCACCAAGCACATTGAGATGAGTCATATTTTCCTGCCTTGTCTTGACACTCGATACTCAAGGGCAAGGCCGTGGCATCCTTGGAGTCCTTTACCAGTGTCTGACAGCCAGTTGTCAGTGTGTTTTGGATGGGTGGGTGAGTGGATGGATGGATGGATGGATGGATGGATGGATGGATGGATGGATGGATGGATGGATGGGTAGATGGATGGGTGGATGGATGGATGG
>JAGFMF010011680.1:1156524-1255689 GCA_019455555.1 Galemys pyrenaicus | reverse complement strand
GGTGGGTGGATGGATGGATGGATGGATGGATGGATGGGTGGGTGGATGGATGGATGGATGGATGGATGGATGGGTGGGTGGATGGGTGGATGGGTGGATGGGTGGGTGGGTGGGTGGGTGGATGGATGGATGGGTGGGTGGGTGGGTGGATGGATGGATGGATGGATGGATGGATGGGTAGATGGATGGGTGGGTGATATAGAGGAGAATGAGTAGATGTATGTGCAGAGAGGATAGATGATTGGATCAGCGGTTGATGATGGGTGCTTGGGTGGGTAAGTAAATGAGTAGATGGGGAGGATGAGTAAATGAACAGAAGGGGGGGCAGTCAGATGCACAGGTGGGTGGCCAGACAGGAGACTGGGTAGATAATCAGTTGGATGGAAAGAAGGAAGGGAAGAAAGAGGACACGCGTGGGAAAAGGACAGAAGGACAGAGGATTAGATGGTCAGTCAGATGTTTGGACATGCTGGACGAATTGATGACAGTCTCCATGTTTTCCTTGTCATTTTGTCCCTCTGCTCCCTGCCCCTTGATGCCAGCTGTGGGGCCTGACTTGCCTTGCCTCTCCGCCAGGTAGACATGTTCTCCTACGGGATGGTGCTGTATGAGTTGCTGTCGGGACAGCGGCCTGCGCTGGGCCATCACCAGCTTCAGATTGCCAAGAAGCTGTCCAAGGGCATCCGCCCAGTCCTGGGGCAGCCGGAGGAGGTGCAGTTCCACCGGCTGCAGGCGCTCATGATGGAGTGCTGGGACACAAAGCCGGAAAAGGTAGCTGGGCCGCGGCTGGGGCCTGGCACGCCTCCCGCCCTGGAGGAGATTGTGGGTACACACATATGGCCGCCAGCCCCCTTCACCAAGGGTCTAAGGGGGTGACCCTTCTCTGCCCTCCTCTTCTAGAGAGATAGTCACTGCTTCTCGCACATCCAGCTCGTTGTCTTCGTGTACAGGCAACTGTGCAAATGTCACTCGGGACAAAGGCGCTCGCTTTTCCTCCCTGCCTGTCGTGCCGCTTCCTCGCGCAGACCAACAAAGCACACAGAGCGCTTTGTGGCAATGCAGTGCCCACGCCAGCACGGGGAGGATGTCCCCAGCTCTGTTTAGAGTCACGGGGAGCAGGTTTGCTCATGAGAGGCAGGAGTCACACTGTCACGTTAAAGCTAGTTGTTTTAGAAGAGGCTGGTTTCAAGGTGAAAGCCCCCTCACCAAATTAGACAGGGCTCGTTGATGTACTGGGACTACATGAGGCCTCCGCCCTGGTTCTAGAGGGTTGGCTTCCTGTGCAGGATCAGCACCCGCCTGCTTGCGAACGACCCTTGCTCACGCCCCGGCGCCTCTCTCCCACAGCGCCCGCTGGCCCTGTCGGTGGTGAGCCAGATGAAGGACCCTACCTTCGCGACCTTCATGTACCAGCTGCCCTGCGGGCGGCAGACGGCCTTCTTCTCCTCCCAGGGCCAGGAGTACATGGTGGTGTTCTGGGAGGGGAAGGAGGAGTCCAGGTAAGAGTCCACACCGCCTGAGCTCAGCTGGTGCTGGAGTGGGGGCAACCGTGCAGCTGGGGAGCAGTGAGGGAGGCCTGTAAGCCCGATGGGGAAGAAGGCCTGGCAGGGCCCACTCCAGAGAGAACCTGAGCCCGTGCACGCGGACGTGCCCGTGTGGGTCGGTGGCGAGAGAGGCGTGGAAGAGGGGCCACCTGCCAACGCAGGGAGCAGGTGTTAATAGGGGAGCTGTTTTCAGCGTGATGATCGAGGGGGTAAGTGATGCCAGGGCGGGGGAGAGGACAGTCATGGGGGTACAGTTGCTGAGGGATAGGAGGGGGAGGGACCCCTTAAATAAAAATGTTGGGCCTTCCCTCCTTGCGAGGCAGGAAGAGTTAGCGTAAGGGAAGAGGTTTCAGATAGTCACAGTAAAAAAGAGAAGATGTGACGCAGGCAGCAAGGCGAGGCCTGTGCAAGTTTGAAGGTCTCTGCATCAGCAATGACACCAGTCGGCACGCTCAGGAGGTCTTCCGGCGTGTTCTGAGGTCCAGGCTGCGGGAGAGGCGATAGTTGGCTTCAAGCAGAGTTGGGTTTTGCCAGGAGAGGCGCACAGGAAATGAGGGTGTGTTTGGGGGGTTGGGGGGATGATGGAGACGGACCGTGGGCCTCAGCGAAGCCAGTTCGTGTGAAAAGACGGTCTCAGGGTCTGGGCTCTCACCCTGAGGTGTGATGCCCGTAGGCCGAGCCAGTGTTGCATGACACTGTAAGACACACAGTAGGGGCCGCAGAAATGCTCGCTGTGGGGGGAGCCCACACATTCAGTGACCAGAGTGTGGGGACTGTTCACTTGGGGTTAGTAAAAGCCACACACGGAAGGAGATAGGCTGGGATTTTAGCCTGTATCTTGAGGCGCTGCTCTGCTACAGAGGGGCTCCCCACATTAACGGAAGGAGGTACAGGTATGGCTGGGGAGTGACCCAGGGGAGTGCTGCCTCCTGGCTTCCCCACTTCAAATGAGGGACAATTTTTTGGACCCTCAGAGGTCACAGGAAAAGCATCCTCCGCCCCAGCGGGCTCAGCCTTTCTCTACCTGGAAGTTCGAGCATCACAGGCAGAGAACCTGGTTCTGCCGAGTACCTTGAGGGTGTCGGAGCCCCAGGGGGTGGACACGGCCTGACTGTGGCCCGCCTCCAAGGCGCCCGGGCTGGGTGGGGCGAGGGCGGCAGCCGGCCCCAGGAGCTGATGGAGACGGTTGTGGCCGCAGGAACTACACGGTGGTGAACACGGAGAAGGGCCTTCTGGAAGTGCAGCACATGAGCTGTGCGGGGATGAAGCTGAGCTGCCAGCTCAAGGTGCAGAGCTCTCTCTGGACTGCCACCGAGGTAACCACGCCAGTGGGCGCCGGGTCCACGCCCTGTCACATGACCCCAGCACTCCCCGGGAGACCCCAGAGCAGTGCCAGCAGCCCAGGGCCAGGGGCAGCACAGCCTGCCTTGTCCCTGGCTGGTGACGGGTTGAGCTCAGAGGAGAGCCCCGCCAGGCCGGCCAAGTGAGCTGCTCTCCCAAGGTGCCGCGGGAGCGCACGGCAGGCCTAAGAGGCCCTCAGCCTTTGCTGTCGGATCAAGGAAGTCAGAGCAGGCCCAGGGGCTGACGTCTGCAAAGCCCAGGGAGGATCGCCCCCACACGAGTGCTCCGAAGCTGCTTTGGGGGTTGGGGTGGCATAAATCGGTCCAGCCCTTCCAGGTGGCAGTTTGGAAGCAGGATTCAGACAGGCGTGAGAAATCTCAAAACTATTCAGACTGGATAAACCTCAGTTTTATGGATTTGTTCTAAGGAAATGACCAGGACACACCCACCCCCTCCACAGACGGGTCTGTGAGGACGCCCGGAGCGAGCTCGGGGAAACGGGCCAGACCTCTGACCGCAGCCGAGGAGCTGGCCTGCTCCGCCCTGTGAAGCTGCTCAGACCTTGTTCTCTCCGGGCCCACTGGGCAGGTCTCGCTGCAGCGAGGGGTCCGGGGAGTGAGGTCCCACTTCTGTCGGCACGTGGAGGCCACGGGCGCCAGGGCACAGATTCTCCTGCCCCAGCCGCGGTGGGCTTCTCTGGGTCACAGATTATGAGTGCTTGTTCTCTCTTAGACTATCCTGTAGGAGTCAAAGTTTCTTCTAGAAAGCCTCGGTGCAGTTACTTTCTAAAGGCCCAGGGAGTTCCGTGCTTGTGTTGCGCCCCTGTAGCAAAAGCAGGTGTGTCCCCTGGTCTCACTGGCTCTCCCTCCTCCATAGGATCAGAAGATCTACATCTACAACCTCAAGGGCATGTGTCCCTTAAGCACACCCCACCGGGCTCTGGACACCCCCGCTGTCGTCACCTGCTTCTTGGCAGTGCCGGTCATAAAGAAGGTGAGCTGAGGGCGGTAGGTGCACAAGTGTCTGATCCCCCTGGCCCACTGGGCTGGTCCCTCCTTGGCTGGGAGGTACAGACGAGAAAGGGCTGAGAGCCACCGGGGACACCCAGTCCAGGTCACAGCCTTGAAAAGACAGGACGCCTGGCCACTCAGTGTCTTTTGGGTCTTGGAGAACCCACGTGGCAGCAAAAGGAGGGTGGAGCGGCCCGTGTTCCACGCACAGATGCCTCGGCCCAGGTCCCGGTGGAGAGCTTCCCGGGCAGGCCCCGTAAGGCGCCGTGGTGTGCGTGTCTCCACCGGAGAGCTGGGGCACTTCCTGCCTGCCTGGCCACTCAGTCCCTGTCCACATGGGGACCCCACTCTCTCCCTCTCTTCTCTGTCTCCCCCAGAGAGCTCACTGTTGGCCCCAGACCTCGGCCCAGGGCAGCTTCCCCAGGGTGAGGCTCCCCCGCAGCTGCTCAGACCTCCCCACCTAGCGCTGCTCCAGGGCATGGGGTCCCCTGGAAACAGCCCCACCACAGGCGCCTCTTGCAGGCTGCAGCTGAGCCTTGAGCTCCACGGCCTGGGCATCAGGGGCAGCGTCCACTCACGCTTTTTTTGTTCGGTTGAAAAAAATCATTTGTTGGCTGTTGATGGACATTTCCTGGCGGACGTGTTCTCACGTTAGTGTATTTTCTCCTCCTGGATATTTTATTAATCACCCTAGCTTTATTTATAAGAATAAAGGATATCGTATCCGTAGTCTAAAAAATCGGTTTCGTCCACTATTGGACGTTTCTGGCGTTCTCGCTGGAGGCCAGTCCACAGCAAGCTGTCAGGAAGTAAGGCGTGAGGCATCTAAAGTTCCACATGGACTTTGATTTCGAGGGTATCTGCTCCCGTGACCCCCACTTTGTTCAAGGGCCGATGGTGCCCCCGTTCCAGTCTCAAAATCAAGGGCCACAGCCCGCTCTGAGAAGCCTCCACTGGCCCAGCCCCTTGGTGGCCTTCGGCCTTCCCTGGCACCGAGTCCAGGCGCCGCTCCCCTCCCTCCACCCGAGGACCCATCCCTGCCGCAGGCGCCCCCTGCCCACAGCGGGCGTCCAGGAGTCCTCACTGGGGTGGCCGGGGAGGGGTGAGGGCTGCCGTCGTCCAGCCCAGTCACTCTGTCTGTAAAATGGGGTAGAAGTGCTCTTCTGAGGTGCTTCCCTCTCCTGCCGCCAGCAGGGAGGCCGGAGCTGACCCCCCGCTTTGGGGACCCCCCCCCAGAGGTGCCCACCGTGTTCCCGCTGCCCAGGGCCTTACTTCTTGGGGTGCACGAGGGTGCGATGTGTGGGCTGAGGCTCCGCCCTCCTGGTCTTTCTTGCACGGGCGTCCTGGGTCACCCCGGCGGCAGCGCAGCTCACCTCCGGACAATGGGAGGACGGCGCTCTCCTACCCACCCTCCTGCAGCTGTGGCTTTTCTTTAATCGGGTGGGGGGCTACGGAATCAACCGTGAGTCTTTCAGGATCGCGGCCACAGGGCGCAGGCCCTGCCTGCTCCAGAGCGCAGCGAGCGGACAAAGCAGCACTTGAGGCCCTGCAGCAGCGGCGAGAAGCCTGGCGGCAATAAAGCCGGCAATAAAGCCGGCTCTGAGCGCAGCCGCCGGCTGCGGGGTGCTGCCCCTGCCGCTATGGACGGCAGGCCCTGCACTCCTGCGCCGCACGTTCACCCCGTCTGCACGTGGGGCTCGCCCCTGGCTGTTGCCGGGTTGACCTGCTTCCTTCTCTCCTAAAACCCTGGGGGAGCAGCTCACGCTCAGGGCGGTGCCTTGCCGTCGAGCTGGAGGCCGACTCTCCTTTCCCTGGACAGCCCGCCCTCCGGACTGAGCTCCAGCCAGGGGCTCTCTGCTGCTCAGCGCGCTGGCCCACAGCCGGGAGCACTCTCTGTCCTGGCCCCGGCAGCCGCCCCTGCCTCAGCCCCACTGCGGTGCACAGGCCGGAAATGCCGCCATGTTCCCAGCACCCACAGATGCTCCGGGAGCCTGTGCTGGGCCCCACACTGGACAAGGCCCCTGCAGCTTTGGCTTCTGCATCGGCCCCTGGTGGCTATAGACAGCACGCGCTTCATTGTGGGCATGGGGGCCAGGACCCCAACATGTCTGCAGCACCACAGGCATTTCATAGCAAAGGTGGCAAGCAGGGGCACAGCACCCCAGAAGCGCCTGGGCGGGAGGGTTGGAGTGGAAGCGAATTCTTCCAGCGTCAGTTCAGCAGGCTCGCGTGGCCGGCCGGAGCAGAAAGCAGGATGCTGAGACGCAGCGCTCCGGGGGCAGGGTGGGTCTGTCCCAGGGGCGGAACTAGTCGCTGCTTCCCGGCACCCCCCACGGGGGAGCAGGCAGGAGCAGTGAGGAGACCCGCACGGTGCCTGCAGCCCACTATCACCTCAGCAGGCCGAGCCCCAGGAGGGAGGGCACCATGGCCTGTGGTGTGGAAGGAGGGGCATCAGGCTCGCGCAGGCCCGAGAACCAGCCAGGGCAAACCCCCCCGGCCAGAGTGGGAACCCGTGGGGCACATGGCCCACGCCTCTTGCTGGGGTGCCCCGGCCGTGCTCTTCTGAGCTGCTTCCCTCTCCTGCTCCCAGCAGGGAGGCCCTGTGCCCCTCTGGGACCTCAGCTGCACCCCACTTTGGGCCCCACCCAGACGTTCTCCGGCACCCTCTGCCTAGGAGGAGCCTTGCTCCCGTGGCGTGGCGGGAGGGAGGCCAGAGCCCAGGCCCACAGCGCGTCACTCGCCGCTCCTCTCCCGGCAGAACTCCTACCTGGTGCTGGCAGGCCTGGCCGACGGGCTGGTGGCCGTGTTCGCCGTGGTGCGGGGAGCCCCGGACGACAGCTGCTCCTACCTGTGCTCGCACACAGCCAACAGGTCCACGTTCAGCATCCCGGACGACGACGCGCGGCAGAACCCCTACCCCGTGAGGGCCATGGAGGTGGTCAACAGCGGGTCCGAGGTCTGGTACAGCAACGGCCCCGGCCTGCTGGTCATCGACTGCGCGGCCCTGGAGATCAGCCGGCGGCTGGAGCCCTACTCGGCCCCTTCGGTGGTGACGTCGGTCGTGTGTGGCTCTGAGTGCAGAGGGGAGGAGGTGGTCTGGTGCCTGGACGACAGGGCCAACTGCCTGGTGATGTACCACTCGGCCAGCTACCAGCTGTGCGCCCGCTACTTCTGCGGGGACCCCAACCCCCTCAGGGACGTGTTTCCAGTGCGCCCGTCAGGCCCGGAGCCCCCGGGCTGCCGGCCGGATGACCGGAGGGAGCCGGAGGGGGACTGCATCGCGGACGTGAGCATCATGTACAGCGAGGAGCTGGGCACGCAGATCCTGATGCACCAGGACTCGCTGACCGACTACTGCTCCATGTCCTCCTACTCCTCGTCCCCATCCCGCCGGGGCCCCGTGTCCCCCTCCAGCTTCCCCTGCTCGCCGACCAGCTGCTCCAGCGCGCCCTTCTCCACCGACTGCGAGGACTCGGACCGGCTGCAGGAGCCCGCGGCGGGTGCCGACAGAGCCGAGCACGACCTGGCCCCCGTGGACGGAGGGGCCTTCAGCCAGCGCCTGCAGGCCGTGAAGGTCCTCGCCGTGAAGGACCTCGTCTGGGTCCCCAGGTGGGCGCTGGCAGTGGGTGCACCCACGGGTGCCCTCCGCTCTGGTCTGGGGCAGAGCGAGGGGCCTTCCGGTGCTGCCCATCGGGGGCTGCGCACTAGGCTGCCAGCGGGACCCCTTTAGCAGCCTAGAAGGACGCGCTGGGGCTCACCCAGCAGCGGGGAACTCGAGGCCGCCCGAAGGCGCGCCACGGCCAGCCGGTCAGGTTTCCTCCTGGCAGGGCCACGAAGCTGCCCTCCCGGTAACTCAGTCCGCTCCCCGAAACCCCGAGCCGCTCTGCCCTCTGGCTCCGTCTCCCCTGGAGAGCGCAGGTGGACAAAACGCGTCCCCTTCCCGGCTTCGGTTTCCTAGGCGCGGCGGAGATGTTATCGTCATCGGCCTGGAGAAAGACGCGGGCGCCCAGCGGGGCCGGGTCCTCGCCGTCCTGAAAGCCCGAGAGCTGACCTCATGCGGGTAAGACTGAGGGGCGGCTCCTCCAGGACCTGGGGTGCAGCACGGGGAATCTAGGCCCCGGGCCAGTCCCTGCACGGCAGCTTCCTGCCCTCTGCGCCCCACAAACACGTCGCATCCGTGTTTGCTGGGGGCTCCGCAGACACGTCCTCAGGTCATGGCCGCCCGTTTCTGGAGTGCTCAGTGGCCCTCGCTTGCCCTGCCCAGGGCACGCCTCCAGGAGCCAAGTGCAGCTGCAGCTGAAATGGGAGGCGCCTTCCCAGGGTCCCCCGCCTGCCCCACAGTGCCTGATGGGCCCACACAGCCCCGCGCACAACGCCGAGCCTGGACCAGCCACGGCTCCACACCATCTGCTAGCCCGGGCAGGAGCGCAGGCCTGCACTGCGCGGCTGGGGGCAGGACGCCGGGGCAGGACACTGTCCAGACTCCGCCAGCCGCCCGCTCTTCCTGGAGTCTGCTGCAGCCAGCAGTGCTCCCTCCCCACCTCCCTCCATCCCCTGAGCCCCGGGTGCTCCCTCTGAGCCGGGTGCTCAGTCTCCCTGTGTGGACCCCAGCGCCTGTTTCCCAGAGCGGGACAGTGACCGATGAGGAAGCCATCACAGTCGTCCCCTCCCTCACCTGCCAGCATCAAGCCCTCTCAGCGAGTCAGGGGGCCAGTGACCCCGCCTTGCCAGTGGTTCTAGAAACGAGACCCAGGTTGGCTGCTGAGTCATGGCTGCATCGGCGGGCGGCAGTCCTGGGCCAAGGCAGCTCCGTGACAGGTCGGGCTTCTGGGGCAGGCGGGTCGACGGAGCCCAGACCTGGGGAACACAGAGTGCTTCCCTTAGTGTCCCTCAGGGTGCCCCGGCATTGCTCTCTCTTCCCAGCCAGGCCTCAAAGCAAGGTCAGGAGCAAGAGGCCCAGGCAGCAGCTGAGAGGAGCACCAAGCCTGAGTCCAGACACGGGTTGCCTCGAAAAATACCCAGTGAGGGCCTGAGGTCGGACACCCTAGCTTGGGTGCTCACCTCAGTGGCAGGCAGAGAGAGTGCTGAGAGAGGCAGTGCGGGCAGTGCTTGCTTAGAGGTGGCTGCGCAGCCCGGGAGGGGCCCAGGAGGAAGCCCGTGCCCACCAGGATCATGCCAAACCTCCACAGCCTTGCAAAATAGAAGCACATGAAGTTAGGACGCGCTGGCCTGGGGGTCCGGCCTGACGTTAGCCTGTATTTCCTAAGCGTGTGGAGACTTAGAAAGGCGGGAGAATCAGGCCGGGCCGAGGGAACTGAGTTAAAGCTAAAATCTGTCGTGGGCTGTCAGCAGCCAGAGTTCCTAGATGTCCAGGCCCCTTTGGGGGTGGGATCTCAGGAGGTGCTTGCCCAGACCGTGGCAGGGGCAAGTCCCTGGCAGACAGAGTCCCGGGATCTCAGACGAGGCCCTGGCCTTCTCTTTAGAGTTTCTGAGGCCTCAGCCACAGACCGCCCCCGGAGAAGGCGGCCGGCAGCGCCCGGAGGTGCCAGCACGACGCGCAGACGCTGCCCCACGGGCTGGCCCTGACCCCAGGGTGGAGGCCCAGGCCCCGGCCACATGGGGACCTCACGTTGCTCAGCCTCCCTCTCCACAGGGCGCTCGTGGACGCAGCTGTGGTGGCCAAGGACACGGTCGTGTGCGGCTTCGAGAACGAAAACGCCGAGTGGCACCTGGCAGTCTGGAGGGGCTGGGGCGCCAGGGAGTTTGACGTTTTCTACCGGTCCTACGAGGAGCTGGGCCGGCTGGAGGCCTGCCCGCGGAAGAGGAGGTGACTCCCGTGGAAGTTCATCGTCCATCACGTGGTACAGAGCCAGGGTCCTGACGCCGCCTGCAGCCCACCGTCCTCGGCGGGCCCAGAGGACGGCCGGGCTCTCCTCAGAACCGCCTGCTGCTAGGGAGTGCTGAGAAGTGGCGGCCGGTGGTGGTCTGGGGACGTCTCCTGGTTTGGTGTCACCACCCAGACGCCCAGTCACTCCATGGCTGATTTTAAAGCCCAAGGGAAGACCTCCGGGAGGCGCTCCCTCGGCTTCTCCACCGACTTCGGGAGCAGGGTAGAGGGCCTCTCTGGACTGCTCAGACAGGGGGGCTGGCCCTCCTAGAATAATGGCTGCCCGTTTCCCAGCCCGGACTGGGATGCAGTTACACTAGAGCCTCTCAGCTGAGAGCAGTTCGGGGCAGGGTGGGGAAGGCCATGACCCCTGCCCCTTCCCTCGGTGCCCCCAGCTCTTAGCGTGTTTCACAAGCCGTTGAGTCCCTGGGGCCCTGCTTGGGCAAGCTGCGATCAGATGTCCCCGCTAGGGAAAGTCTCTGCATGAGAAACCCCCAGAAGGACCCTCGGAGAGAAGCGTTGCCCAATCCGGGGATGAATGGGCTCCTTTAAGCAACGCGCCCCAGACCAGGAGCTCGCGGGCCCCAGCACCCACTCGGCCTTTACATTCTTCTGCCCCACAAAGGGAGGGGAAACTCAATCAGCGCGACTTAGAAAGGGCCTTGTGTTTATAGCTTTTGTAAAATAAACTTGGACGCAGCTGGAGCACAAGCCCTGTTTGTTTGCACATAATAATCTTGTTTATCACGGTAACAAATTAAGAAATAGCCCAGCGGTTAGGGCTCTGGTTGTGAAATCACCTCATATGGGGCTCCTACCACAGTATGCATTCGCTAAACATTTACCACACACGTACAGCAGAGTTTCAAAAAGTAAAATGGTTAGCAGGAGACTCGGGCCCACCCGCCGGGACCTCCCAACTCTGCACCCGCACGGCGGCACGTACGAGGGCACCCGGGGCCGAGGACCCGTCCAAGGCGGCGCGGCGCAGGGCAGTTGCTGCGGTGTGAGCCTGTACTTAGGTTCACGTGGTTAACCTTTTCCTAAAATTAAATTATGAAGATCAGACGGCCTGCTGGGGTGCGAGCAGATAGGAGGCCGTCTATCTGAAAATAAACAGACTCTCAAAGAATGAAGTCGGGGCTTCTGCCAAGGGCTTGTAAGAACAGCACGGGCCCTGACCACACCCTCAGGCTACCCACTCCCGGTGGAGGGGAACCCCCCAGCTTGCCGGCTATGAGCAGAGACAGCAGCTACTGGTCTCCCCCACTTCCCATCCTGGCCTGGACTGAGACCTGGGGGCGTGCTGGTCTGCGTCCCCTGCCCACTTCACCACCATTCTCTTCCCTGATCCCACAGCAGGGCTTTGGGGGCCACCTAGCTTGTCCCAGAGCCCCACAGATGCCCAGTGCACCCCAGAGTACAAACTGGACGCTGCCCCAAATCTTCACTCCGGAACACCAGCCAGGGGCTGCTGTGCTGACACTTGGGGCTCCCTGAGCTAGTCCCGCCCACCGCCTCGGGCCCCAAGCAGAGCCCAACCCTGGGCCCAGCTGCTGTGAGGAGAGACCCTTGTCCAGCGCGGGCCTCACGGTCAAGGACCTCCTCCCATGGAAGTAAGAAACCAGGCAGGAAATGGCCCATGACTTTGACCAAATCAAAATTAGAAATATAAATACAGAAATTATCACAAAGTCAAAGGACAGTCAACTGGGGGAAAAATAGTTGCAACTAATATGAGATAACTCACTTACCTTGTTTACAAAGAGTTTGTCCCTGTTGACAGGAAAGAGAAGACCCAGTAGGAAAACAGGGAGAGGACAGACTCGCAATGATGAGGACAGAACGCTGACGTGCCATTTACTCCCTCATGTTAGCATCTGTGGGGACAGGAGGCCACCAGAGGGGAGGACCCGCGTGTGCAAAGGTCCTGTGGTGGGGAGTGAGCTGCCATGTTTGGAGGGACAGTTGAGAGACTGGTGTGGCTCGGACATTTTGAAGAAGGGGAAGCAGCCAGCAGAGCCTGGGTCTTCATCAAAACTACAGGCAGTTTTAAGCAGCATTATTATAGGATCTAATTGTCTTTAAAAACACTTTGGGGCCTCCTGCTAGCTAAGAGTTAAGCCTCAGCACTATCAACGTTATAGCCTGAGTTTGATCCCCGCCCAGGGAGGGGACCCATGTGGCACAGCAGACCTCTCCTGCCCCCTGCTGCTCCCCTCAGCAGTGCCTGTTTGTTCCCCACTCTGTCTCTGGTGAATCCTCTCACGCACCCTCCCCCTGCCTCTCTGGCCTGTACCTCAGTTCTTGTATGCATAAATAAAAATAAATAAATCTTTAAAAAACAAAAAAGGGGCATGGCGACCCAGAAAGCCCTGGAACCCAGGAAACCCAGCAGTTGTGACACCCTGCCCCGAAGGAACCGCATGGTCCAGCACGCCTGTTAGCGCCCATCTGGGTGCTTGGCTGCGAGAGCAGATGGTGAGAGTTCTCCCCACAGAAAGGGGGAACAATGTGAGGCGAAGGCCACGCTCCTCTTGACCTACGTCCTCTCAGTGTCCGCGTGCATTGAAGCGCCGGCTGTGCCCTAGTGCGCGGGTTTGGTGGTTTGCTTTTGCCGATCTCACTTCAGATAGACGAAAAGAACGTGTGTGCGGCAGGCACATCTGAATCTCCACGAAGGCCTCCGGGTGCGCTGCAGAGCGTGCCCCTCTCTCCAGCACAGGTCAGGCCCCACCAGCTCCCCGGCACCCTGTCTCCTCGGCACCGGGGTAAGGAGCCAACTCTCACTTCCCCGCAGACACACTGAGCAGGGGACACGCTGAGCAGGGGACAGCGGTATCTTCCCACCAGTCCCAGGGGGCCCTCTCTCCGCAGGTAGCCAGGGCCAGCCCAGGGCCAGCCTGCCCTCCCGAGCAAAGCCTCTCCCTAGGCCCGCAGCATGAGAGGAGGGACGCAGGGAGCGGGGACAGGAGCGGGTGTGGGGTGGAAGCTTCTGCAATGTTGCAGAGAGAGCTAGAAAACTCCTCACTGAAATGGCCGGAGCAGGTTGCTGAAGCCTCGCGATTTGTTTGCACTGGACTCAAGGGCGCCACCGTCCCCAGGGGTGCTCATGGTGCTTGTGTGGACTGGCCGGTAGAGAGGGGCCACGCTGGGGAATGCGGTCTTTTCTGGATACCTGGGAAGTCTCTGCGTCCGGATGTCCTCATTTGCGTCCATGACCACGGCCACACCCCTTCCACTATTAGGCCCTCGGGGCCCAGCCCCTGGCCTCAGGCACCCCTTCCGAGCACCAGGAGGGGTGAGGAGGGGCACTGTGCTGCCGCAACCTGGTGCAGAGCTGGTCGTGCTCCGAGCACCCTGAACTTGGGTACAGCCAGGCCTGAAACCTGACTCGCCTACACCATGGCGGCCAGCTTGGGGGGCCTGGACCAAAAAGACATGCTGTTCCCGAATGTAAGAACTCCTTTCCCTCCCTGAGTGCAAGGGAGGAGCGCCTGCAGCCTTCCCACCCAGACTTCTTGGTTCCTCCACCAACTGCACCCTGCTCTCAGGAGAAGTTCCCCAACCCGCCACTAGGGGGCGCCCGACTCCAAGAGGCCCAGCCCTTCTTCCAGCCCATCTGTTGGCCTGGCCCAGCTTGGACAGGGCCACTTGAGAAATGGACGCCCTGGGCTCCTGGCCCTCTGGAAGGGTTTGTGGGCTTGATGAGTTTACTTTACCAAGTATCCCCAAGTACGATTCCACCCAGGGCAGGAGGAGCTCTTGTGGCCACCCGGGGATGTATGTAAATACAGACGCCCGTGCTGCTGGGGCAGCCGGAGGCCCAGGGAATCCTGGCATCCTGGGGCGGCTGGGACAGGCGGACAGATCTTCTAGAACTTTCTAATTGACAATTCGATTTTGTGTGCGTGTGACAGATATTTCTAAGATTGTAACTTTACTTTTCTGTATGTGCTCTAAACTTAGGAAGAGTCTTTTCTGGGTGGGGGGAGTTGTGCTTAGTGTGCGTGTGTTTGGTGTGTGTCTGGGGTGGCGGGTGTGCATGTGTGCGTGCGGCAGGTGGTGTGTATATGTGTGTGGTGCCTGTGTGTGCACACACGCACGCATATTGTCACCTCGCTGTCCCGTGCCGCTGCACGGCCAGAGGACCTTGTGTTCATTCTGGACAACGGTGGGCTCTGAGGTCAGCAGCTCGTTGAGAACCAGCAAGAGAAACCTAGAGAAAACTTCTCCTGTGAGACTGTCTCAACAAAAGTCACTTCTGGAACCACCACGCTGCACCCCCCATTGTCAGTCAGGACCGCCATCCTGTGCTGTTCTCAGAGAAGCGCCTTGGAGCTCCCCAGAAACCGCATCCCACGCAGGAGAACCCGCCCCTTCATGCAAGCGGAGCAGGGCATAGCCACGTCTCTGCCCCAAGACCCCTGCCCCCAGGGGCAGCCACCCTCAAAGGTCCCTCGAGGCCATGGGGGCTCTTGGGGTTCGGTTGCTTGGCTCCAGGGAGAAGCTGTGGGTGCCCGCATGGCAGAGCTGTGGCGGCTGGGGAGCCAGGAGACACAAGGTCCGCTGCACGTGCACGGCCACAGATGCTGCCGGGGCGGGTGGCCCTCCACCCACGTGCACCCAGGGCTCCAGCTGACCCTGAACATACCTCTGGCTCTGCCGCAGTGAGGAAGGCAGGGGCGAGGGCCGCCCCACACATGCTGCTGACCGGCCCTGCAGCGCCAGAAAGGGAGGAGGGTGTGGGAGAGGCCTGGCCACGGCTGGCCGTGCAGCTGGCCGGTGACAGGGAGCCAGAGGGAGGTGGCCAGGCGTGCCGCAGGTCCCCATCTGGTCTGCTTGAACTGAACTTGACATTCCTCCCTGAATCGGAAGGGCCCGAGCTTGCTTGTGGCCCACAGACTGGGGTGCCGGGGTGTGGCTTCCAAAACAGCCAGGAAAGTCCTGAAGCCGGCGCTTTCTGGGAGCCCTGGACCGCCAGGTAAGATGCCCAACAGGAGGAGGCTGCCGCGCTGCAGGGACTCCCAGGCCACAGGAGGGCCACGTGGGGTGCCCTGACCAGTCCCCGCCAGCATCATGGGGCACTCAGGGATGAGGCCTTTGGATGGCTCCAGCTGCTGGATCACCTCGGCCGCTTGAGGCCTCAGCCCTGGCGGGTAGGGCCGAGCCAGCCCGCCGCTGGACCCTGTCCGAATTCTGGATCCACAGAACTCGAGTATAGGAAGATGACGGGCGTGTGCTACTCAGTGTGGGGGCAACGTCTTACCCAGCAAACGGGAACAGGTAGCTCAGAGGGTGCTCAGAAAGCTGTCAATCAGCCACTTTGCTGTACTCTCCCAGATGCTTCCAGAACATGAGAGGTCACAGGCTGTTTGAAGAGCAGGTAGCGACCCAGATTCGAGGTCACAGGGACTGCATCCCAGGGCAGCTTAACCTTGAGCCAGTGACTCAGCCTGGGGCACCTGCGTGGGAGGCCGTGCCCGGCAGAACTGGCCCCATCTCCAGGGCCCGTGACTGGCTCTCGCTGGCTGCTTCCAGGGCTGGGTTTGCCAGGTCTTCTCCATGTTCCTCAGCCTGATGGACACGTGGAGGCTGGGGGCACAGGGCACCGCAGCAACCGAGTCCTTGCGAGGGCCAGAAAGCAACCCCCTGGTGCTGTGGATGGTGAACTCGGAGCGAGAGCAGGACTTTCCGCTGCCCTTGTTCCTGGCCTGGGCTTTGCCAGGCACGGCAGCGGGAGGCCTCCTGTCCGTTGGCCTCTGGGACTGCTCAGCAGGGGCGAGTGGACCGAGGCTCCCAGGGATGGGGAAAGGGACCACAGGTCCCTAGGGCTGTGGGGCGGGGCTGCACAGGGGCCTGCTGGGCCAGCATGTGCTCCCGCTCCGGCCTCGGAGGCCCGCAGCAGACAGGGCCCGGCAGTCAGCGGAGGTGGCGCTGGCCACAGATGATCTGTTCCCAGGCGGAGGCCCTGGAGCCCTGCACACAGGCGCCTTTCTTCTCCCATTTGTGATGCGGGCGGGGACTGAGGGAGTGGAGCGGGGCTCCAAGGTGTGGGCTTGGCCTCCCAGAATGTGCAGCCGGAAATGACCTTGACCTCCCCACCCCCGCCTGCACGGGGAACAAAGGCCCAGAGAAGCAGCCAACCCAAAATGTGTCGTCACCAGGGGCAACCTGGGGAGCAGGGCTGGCTCTGAGGCCTGGGAAGAAGTTGTTGGGCTCAGTGGGGGGAGAGGGGGTGGGCGGGCGAGGGGGTGGGTGTTTGTTTAGTTTTGATTTTTAAAAAGCCTGAACCAAATCAGCCTCTTAAAATGCTGCTGCAGGACACAGTGCCACTTGCAGACCGAGGGGCGGGCCCAGCAGTGAGGACCCAGGCCGCGGGACCCAGACCAAAGGGTGCAGCCCCGTCGGCCCACTTCCTCCAGCCAGGGGTGTTCGGGGTGGCCCTAGCAGACAGGCCCGTCAGCCTGCTTCCTCTTCTCCGCGCAGTCCAGCATCTCAGCGTGGAGGGGCGCGCTTGTCATGATTTTATATTATCATAAACATTTAATTCATGTCACATCAGACCGTAAAGCTGCACTGGGCCAGCTGCGGAGACCACGACTCCAGACAGCTCGGGAGGAGTGGAGATGGTGCTGGCAGAATCCCAGCTTCCTGCGTCAAAAGGAACCAAGTCAGTATAGAGGGGCTCCTCCCATGTAGTTCCCGGAGTTTCTCGCTGGGGCAAACCTGGAGCCCGCGAACTGACCACGGCTGGAGACCAGTGCCCCTTCAAGGCTCCCCAGCTCCAAAAGGCATCTCCCAGGCCCCCCTGGGGCTGCCCTGCCCGCCTCGAGACGCTCATCTCTGCCCGGTCCAGCAGTGCAGACCCCAGGCCACTGCTGACCCTCCACTGAGTAGCCTCCAGGATGAGGCGTGGTGAAGCGGCTCTGGGTACCCATCTGCAGGGCTGAGTGAGAGGGGACAGGAGAAGGTCAGGCAGGGGGAGCGGTGAACACGCCAGCAAGTCACAGGAACCAGGCTTCAGTGTGAAGAGAGAGGAAATTCAAATTGGACAGTCTAGATGTCACTAGACTGTCCACTAGCGGCCGTGGCGCTAGCAAGCAGGGAACAGGTTCTAGAACTCTCTAGAGAATGTCCCACCCCATGCTGGAGGACCGGGGTTGACTTGGAGGGAGCCGGGGCCAGCCAGAGCTGCGGAGGAGCCTGAGGTCCACGGGTGTCTCCAGGAAAAGCCTCCTGCGTGAGTCCCTCGTCCCTGCCTCCTTCTGCCCCAAACGTGGGTTTCCCCCACACCAAGCCATTCGCACGCCCAGCTGGGTGTTCACCACTTAGCTCAGTCCTACACTCTGTGTCTGGAGAGAGCCTCCATCCTGCAAGTTTGGGCCTCAGCCCCTCAACCGCCCCCACTTCAGGCACCAATCTCAAGGTCAGCCTGGTTTTCAGACCAACCGACCAGCTGTAGGTCACAGGCTCCCACCAGCCCCTCTCAGGTTTGATCAATTTGCTAGAGAAAATCTCAGACCTGGGAGAGACTGTTTACACAGTAGATTACCAGTTTAATAGAGAAAGAGATCACCCAGGAGTGGCTGGAAGGGACACATTGGATGAGGCGGGCAGGAGGGGTAGGAGCAGAGCACCCCCTGCCCTCCCCAAGGGCACGACTCTACCCGCATCTACAGGCCCCCAACCTGGAAGCTCCCAATTTTTTTACAGAGATTCCATTACACAGGACGCAGCGATTAAATCATCAGCCTTTGGTGAGTGATTCATCCTTCAGCCCCTCTCCCCTCCCTGAAGGTCCAGCCTTCTAATCCTGTGGTTACACTGGCACCAGCCCCCATCCCTGGGGACTTCCAAAACTCACCTTGTTAACTCAGCTTTGGCTGAAAGGCATTTGCTATGAATAGCAAAAGACACCCACTCGTCTCAGCTTCGTGCTCTGGAGCTATTTCAAGAGTTAGGAATGATATTACACGTTGTGGCAGAAGATCTCTATGGGTTCATGTGTGAAGTGAAAAATCTAATTTCACATGTGAGAACAGGGAGTTCACTGCTTCTTAGCCGGCACCCATCCCTGCGGGTCCAGTGGAGACCCTTCCATGTGCCAGCTGCAGAGCTGAGCCCCAGGCGTGCAGGGAGCCATCTTCATAGATCAGGGGCTGGGGGCCTTGCACCCATGGGACCAACCAGGGGCCCCCAAATAGTCACAGCGACAGTCTAAAATGCCAGGGGTGTTGGGAAGGAGGAGTAAAGTTTTGATGTCATCCAAGTCCTATCCCCACCCCTCAAAAGGGGAAGAAGACTGGAGGTGCTTCACCTCATAGACGAGCAAAAGCTGCCGCCACAAAATAGGTCTCTGGCAAAAGGTTGACTTCTTGGGAGGATCTCTGTACACTGGAGGAGGTTACTTTAGATATTTTCATGCAAACTTCTGTAAGGTCATGTACAGGGAAGACCTAAAAGAGCTGCTCAGTGGAGAAGGCAGAACATAACTGGCATACCCTCATCTACTGTGCCTTCCCTGGTAACTACCTAAAAGAGCTTCCTTTTCTCCCCGCCTGCCCAAGTCCTCCGTCTTAGCTGAGATGTTTAAGATGGTATCTGAAGCCATGGGTGAGGCAGGCGTGCCGAGTGCCTCCATGCACACAGGAGGTCTACGCGCTGTTACCTTCTTTTGACCTTTGCTCTTAGCGATCTGTCTGACGCTTGTTTGATTATTTGCCAGACTAGAACATCCCAGAGGGTATGATGATTCCCGTTGGGCCCTGACAACCTGAAATCTCATAGACGCCCCCCTTCAGAAGCTTCCCATTTGTTCCCTGCAGGGATGGCTCATGAGATGACACACGATGGGCCAGCAGGCTTCTGTGCTGGCAGAGGAACCCCTCCCAACCCACACCCCATGCTCTCACCTGCCCTCCAGAACACCTCAGTGCCCCCAGAACAGCTGTTCTAGCACCACACAACTCTCCTACTTATATTTATTCCTGGGGGCCCCTCACCATGTCAGCACCCCCTTCCATATGAATTCCCCCAGAGCCAGAACATTTTCTCTTTTGTTTCACCATTGTAAATCTGGCACCTATTCCAGTGCCTGACACATAATAACTTGACTAATATGCCCCAAACTGACCAAGAGCTTGGCTGGGAGTGCAGCCTGAAGTACAGTGCTGGGAAGGGGTAGGAGTCGGGAGGGATGCTGTGATGAATTGGTAATGTCTGCCACAGGCCGGGAGGGGAGGAGGCAGCACAGGTTGCTCTGGAGCCATGTCTTCATCTCACAGTCCAGAACAGTCTCCCCAGTGAGGCACAGAGAAATTGAGGAAAGAGAATCAAATCAGGATTCTACCACCCACCTCCTGCAGGCTGCCCAATAATTCATCCCAAAACTTCTCCTACTAACCTTTCCGTTTCTGGTCCTGCCTCTCCCAGAGCTTATATAGGCGAAAGAGGCCGGGGTTAGGTCTACTTTATGCAAATGAGGCTTTCAGTTAGTGCAGCTCTGATTGGTGGAAAGTTTGTCAATCAGGCAGTGGTTGAATTTCCATCTTGGGTGTGGCTTGCCTGTGTAGATTTATTTCTTCCGGGCTGTGGACCCCTCCTCATTTGCCAGAATATGCAGGTAACTGGACATCCCTTGGAGCTGGCCCTCGACAGCCTCCCAGCTTTTTTTGGTTAACCCAGACTCAGCATGGCTCTGTGTTCAATTTTTTTTTTTTTATTTATCACTTCCCTCTCACTCTTTCATGCTGTTGGGCCAAATGTATTCATGAAGTTGCTCCTTTTCTTTTTGGCTAACTAAATTTCAGAAAATGGCTTTTCTTCAAAAATCAGTCTTATTATTTCATGTCCATTGCCAGTTGGCTAATTTGTTTAATTCCAATATTAGCCAAATGATACTGTCATTATCTAGTCGCAGACACTCAATCTAACATCTCAACATCAAAGCTCCCCTCCCCTCCACACACGTGCCAAGGACAGTACTCTCACGCTTTCTGATTCGGACCCCTTTGGAAATGCTGTGTCCTTGCAATTTGCAAAGGAGGCAGAAATGCTGACACAGCTTGGAAACTTGGCACAGAACTCTCTCCCAGTTTTCTGCAGGCCTCTCTCCTCTGCTTCATAAACCCCCTTCTAGACAGACAGTAAGGAAAATATTCATGATGTAACTTTCAAAAAGAAAACAGTACACCAGTGTTCACAGAAGCACTATTCACAAGAGCCAAAAGTGGAAATGGCCCCAGCGGCCACTGACAAATGAATGGATAAAAAAACAAAACAAAACATGGTTTGGCCACGTGATGGAATATTATTCAGTCTGTAAAAGTAGGTAATTCTGAGGGGGCTCCCTGATGGCGCAGCACCATGAAGCTACCTGCAGCCACTGCAGCATGAGTTTGATCCCCAGTCAGGGAGGGGACACTCATGGTGCAGCAGACCTCTCCTGCCTCGCCCACAAATATACTGCTCCCCTCAGCAGTGCATTTCAGTAGATCTGCCTATTCTGCTCTCCACTCTGTTTCTGGTGACTCCTCTCATCCCCTGCACTTCTGGCCTGCACCCCAGCTCTTGGATGCACAAATAAATCAATTTTTTTTAAAGTAGGTAATTCTGACACCTGCTACAACATCGATGAACCCCATCCCCCTCTTCTTCTCCTCTTATTTTCCCTCTCCCTTCTCCTCCTCACTGTCTTTCCTTCTCTCCCCTTCATTCTTTCTATCCAGAAATTTTCAAAATTCATCACTGAATATCTTGAGAAACGAAGCCCCCATATTCAAGAGCCTTATCTCAACCACTGGCACCGAGGGAATTCTTTGCTCTCTCAGTTGCCTGCGCACAACCCACGGAGCCGTCTTTCAGCACCGCTTGGAGGCCCTGACTGCCGGCAGCGGGCTCCTCCTCAGTCAGGTGCTGGGTTCCAGAACAGGTCCGCGTCCCTCGCCACCCGGCCCAGGCTGGCCAAATGCCGTGGCCCTAGGGATGTGTATTTGGTGGATGAGTTGTCTTTGACTCTGGCTTAAGTGGCTGAATGATAGCCAGGGCTGCCAGAAACAGCTCGGGGGTACCCAAGGTATCCTCTGAGGGAAGCCTGGGGCCTCAGGCGGCTCCCATGGGTGTCATGGAGGGTGGGCCTGATGGATGCTGCAGGAGATGACCTGTTTACAAGAACCAGTCAACTGCAGGCTTTTTCTAATGTTTGGGCTGAGCCTAGGTCATCCTCGAGGTCCTAACCAGAGGGATGGAGAAGCTCCTGCCGTCCAGCACTGAAGCCTGAATCCTGACTCCCTGAGGTGGCTTCTGAGGTATTTCACCCTGCCCTGCCAGCCCCATCCTCTCTGGACACACACCTGTCTCTCACAGCTGCACCCCTGGTGCCTGCCTAAAAGGCAGCCTGCCCTCTTCCTTCCAGAACCTACGTCATCTCACTCCACCCCGTGACCCCATCATGAACACAAGCCTACTTCAGCCATCCTTGAGTTCTCCCTCATGGAATTTGGGGAATATCCCTTATCCCAGAAACTCCATCCGAAGACCCTTGAGTGTCACCACGACATCCCACCGGGGTGGGTGGAGGGAGCAGGGGCGGGTGGCGGGGTAAGACTTTGGGGTCAAGCAAGGCTGAATTTTAATGCTCTCACTCTCCCCAGTGACTTAACCTCTCTGAGCTTCCATTTCTCATTTGTGGGCAAGGTCCTCGGTGCAGACAGGACTCGAGGATCCACGCTGAAGCGAGGCAAGTGCCCGGCACAGGGGCGCCCCCTACCGCCCAGGACACGGGAGCCCTTCCCGCTCCACCCTCTGCAGTGCCGGGGACTGGAGCCAGCGACCAAACCGCCCAGAACCCCTACCTGCTCCTCTCGCCGGGAAGGTTTCGCTGGCTGTGAAACGGAAAGCAGCACCACCTGTCCGCCCAGAGTGGCCGGCTGACCGCTGTCGGAGGGTGGGGGGGGGGCTCGCCTTGGGGAGGGGGGACAGGAGCCCTGGACTGCAAAGCGCCTGCAACCCCACGAGAGGTCTTACTGCTGCCAGAAGCCTTGGGGGCCCCCCTCTCCTCTCCTCCCTAGCCCCCCCCCCCCCCAGCTGTGGTTTTAGTGGAGCCTCTTGCCAGTACAGAACTTCCCCGGGCCAATGTCTCAACCTCCTGAGGCCATGTTTATCACTGAGGGAGGCAGGCTGGCACCACCACAGGAAGTGCCATTTCCAAGAAGACTCCAGTCCCCGTGGGCCTCGACAGGCCTCCATCTGGCCTGGCTTCCGCCTGGCAGCGCCCTACGGTCAATGTTCCGGAAAGACCTGGAACCCTGGAGTCAGGCGGGAGGACTCCTGAGACTCCATCTCCTGTACCCCTCCCGGGGTCTGAGCAAAGGCGCAAGTTTGTTTCTCAAAAGCCCTCAGTTCCCAGCGCGGCTGGGCGCATCATCATAGAGTGCTGCTCCACGCCAGCAGCCCCTCACAGGAAGAAGAGGATGAAAACCCGGAGGCTGTGGGCCCAGATCTGCTCAGGGGTGGTGGGAGGGGCTTCACCAGGGCAGGCCCCAGGGAGCAGCTCTGAGGGGCGGTGCCCCAGCCAGGTGTGCGTCCTCAACAGCGTGTGGCTTTGTTCTCCAGAGCCCCCACGGGTCAGTTGTGTCCTGGCCCCCACAAGGTAGACCACCGAAGTCCCTTTGGGGCCTTCCATTTGGGGACCGCCATGGTAAGGGAAGTGCCCTGTTAGCTGAGGTTCGGGGGTGCTGCCTACTCAATGTTGCCTCCAAGACCCGGGGAGGAAGTCCCCATAGCGAGGAGGCACCGGGCTGGAGCGCCCCCTTTGGGTTAGAGCTGGAATCACTACGCCGGCACTGCTGTGCTGAGCCGCCCCACCCCAGTAGGACTCAGGAGGTAGTAAACACCCAGGTGTGCATGGGGTGGAGCCAGGAATCTCTGCACCTCCCAGCACCGTGCTCCCCCAGCCCTGTGCTTCAGGTCCTACCACACGGCTTTGATCCCACTTTCCAGGGGGACATACGAGGCCCAGAAAGGCCAGTCACCCTGCTCCAGGCTGCACAAAGCCCCAGTCTCCAAGTCTCTGACGCCCACAGTCTCCTGGGGCCTAGCACCCCCAAAGCCTTGAGATTCATTCAGGTCAGCCTTTTGCAGACTTTTGTTGCAAAAGCATTTTCGTTAAACAAAATCTGACCTGGACGTTCATCCAGCCAGTCAAACCCGCAAAAGGGCAGGCGTGGGCACGGATGCCCCTGCGCCCCGTCCACCCAGGTCAACCCTCGGCAAGCCGAGGACTGGACAAAAGCCTCTGATCGAGTCCAGCTCTGCTCTCGGGTTGAGGAAACTCCGGCCATGGGGTCAGAGCCTGAGAGGCATGGATGTAGGTTCCCGCTGGAAATCCAGTCACAAGTATCTGCAGCCTGCAAACTGCACTCTCCCGAGCTCTGATGTGTCCCATATTTCTGGCCTGACAGCCTCCTCCTTGTAATCACCAATCCGTTTCCCATTGGAGGAGCTGACTTTGAACTTGCAGAGAACAAAGACCCCTTTGTGAACTGCTTTGGGGAAGGGAGATGGGGGGGTAGGGAGAATTGCATAAATAATATGAGAAGCAGTCACCCCCAATTATATTTTGTAACCCCTTTCATGAATATGAAATAAAAACCACTTTATTTTGAAAGCGGCCGTGGAGCCAAGTTTCTCTGGCCTGGACATGGGGCCGAGGGCCCAGGACGGGGTCGTGGGACCAGGCGCTGTGCTTTCGAGGGCACTCAGACCAGCTCTGAGCACGCCGGCTGCTCTGCTCGCTCAGCCCCACGCCACGTCATAAAACATGGCCTTACTGTATTTTTTTCCAAGTTGCAGGAAGCCCAGCTTGCACAAGAGGAAAGACATTTCTTTACCACTTGAGCTGGAAAGAAAATGACTTTATCCCCTCCTCCCCCGCTGCTCTCCATCGTGCGTGTCTTCTCAGTTTCCCTCGAGTCTCTCCCTGCCAACACGACAGGCAGGAGCCAGGGTGGGGGCTCCAGCTGTCTTTCCACCTCTTCCACCATCCTCCCCACACAGACGGGGGGAATGTCAGGCTGCCAGTGGTTTCTTCACACACTCTGTGTCCTATCAGCAGCTGGGCCCGTGCTCACAGTCCTCTTCTCTCTCTAGCAGGACCCCATCCTTCCCTTAAGTTGAAGGCACTTCCTCTAAGAAGCCCTCCTGATTCTGCTTCTCCCCCGTCCTGCCTTCCCCAACACTGGGAAAAACAGCTTGACTTTGTTTCAGACCCTCTCAGTCAAATGAGGCCCTAACTGGGGGGGCAGTGCGTCCTCGTGCCGAGGCACCCATCCCAGAGTGTGGCTTGGCGTCAGCCTGCGGGTAGATGGAGGAGCAGGCCCACGGGCTTCTCACTCCGTAGTGGTACAAGCTGTGGTCAAGAGGCTCCCAGTAGAAACCACTCTCTATAAGAAAACTGGGGGTGAATAGAAAGGGAGGAAACATGTAGGTTTGTATTGCTGATGCTTAAGCAGATGACTTCAGGTAGAGCTTGATCTCTGTCTCCATCTTTGCATCTCAGCCTATCACAGGCAGGCTCCCTCATGACGGGAGTCAGAATGTACATGGAAGGACAGTGCCTCTGTCCCATGACTTTTTAAGTGCTCTGCTCCTGCTCTTTTGGCAGGAAATTTCCTGGGAAAGTAAATCCTCTGGCAACTCTTAAGAAGCAGAGATCTGAAGAAGCAGAAGACATGAAAACTGTTCTCTGCAGCTCCCTTTGCTACCCACAATGGCTCTGGACATGAATTCCAATATAATCGTTTACATCTCCTTTATTAATAATTTACACATCATCTACTTTCAAAAGAGAGCCAGGGTTACAACCTAACTTTGGACTGGTTTGCAATTCTGCCAAAGGGCTTTATTGAAGTCAGATGGTTCCCACTCTGCAGTGGAGCAAGCCCTGGTGCTCCAGGAGGCTGGAGAGAGATTCATGGTTGTTATTGCTGCCTTTGTTTTCAGTTTGCTGATACAATGCTATCTATAGCTACATATATATCTGCATACACATATATTAATATATACAGATGCTTGAATGATGCAGGGGTTAAGGGTGCTCACCCCCAAGGCATTTAAACACTTGTGTATAATTTTTAATCCCCCCAATTTAACTACTAATAGTCTGTGGTTTAACCAGAAGCTTTACTAATAACATACGCAGTCGATGAAACTTATTTTGTATGTTAATATATATAATATATAGTGTGTTCTTACAGTAAAATCAACTAGAGAAAACAAAATATTACTCAGAAAATCATAAGAGAAAAGACCTTAATAGTCCTGGACCATAGTCCTAAATTTATGTTGTCTGTTTAAAGATGAAACAATCTCTTGTCAGTATCTCCATCAATCATTGTTTTATTTGTTATAAAACACCGTAGATATTACACATATTACTAACACAGGCATCAGAAATGAAAGATAATGTGAAAACAAACTCATTTATTTACAGATATGATGATTCATCCATGGGTAGTCTTAAAAATACTTTCCAATATATTGAAAAAGCCACCTGTAAGTGGACCCACACAGTCAGGCCGAGCCACAGGGACGGCTGTGTGGGCGCAGGAACGTATGAGCTAGAGTCTGCTGCAGACCACAGCACCTCGCTGCCTCTCCTGAGGGCTGCGCTTCCCGGGGTGACCTTCCTTTCCCTGGGACAAGGGACTGGAGCGTCTCTGATTCCATCCCCTCACTCATGGACACAGGTTGGAGGCCACAAGATTTCCTGCAACCCTTCACTGAGTAGATTTCTGGGCCTCCCACCTCCCAATCTAGGACTCCCCATCCCATGCGAAGCCCGGTGTCCCTTGCTCCAGTCCTACCCCCATGCTTCCCTGGGCAGCATCCCAAGGCTCAGTGGCCAGGAAGACCCAACATCACTCGCCAGGGCCCCACCCCTGGGAAGTGGGAGAAGAGGCCGGCATCCTCACCAAGAGGAGACCATGACCTACTGTGGGATGTGTGCCCACAGACCTCGGAGTTCAAGTAAAACCAGTGGGAGGAACCTGCAGCCTTGTGGGGAGTGCCAGGGACCCTGCACCAAAGCTGCCACCTTCCAATAGCTGTGAGGACTCACTTCTGCAAGATGGCGTCACCCACCTTCTTAGGTTAGTGTTGTACATTGGAGTCTCTTCTTTTTACTTTGTTTGTAATGTGTGACTGGTCTTAGTGATGTGGTTCCACGAACAGCTATAAGCATAAAGGTGTTATGTCTGCTTTTGGTATGTTTAAATGAGAGGATAACAATAATGATTGGCCACACTAGAGATCTGAGGGAATTTTTTCCTCTGAAAGGGAGCAGGAGGCCCTACATTATTTGAACATGACTATAAAAATAGTCTTGACTGGGCCTCCCTTGTGGCACAATGGGCTAAGCAACACACTCTGAAGCGAACCGCAGCCACTGCAGCACGAGTTCGATCCCTGCTGCCGGCCAGAGAGGGGAC
Source organism: Galemys pyrenaicus (assembly GCA_019455555.1). NCBI lineage: Eukaryota > Metazoa > Chordata > Mammalia > Eulipotyphla > Talpidae > Galemys > Galemys pyrenaicus. Next base: position 1,229,417 of record JAGFMF010011680.1, on the reverse strand, counting down.
CCACATGGTGCAGCAGACCTCTCCTGCCTCGCCCGCTGCTCCCCTCAGCAGTGTGTTTCAGTCAATCTGCCTGTTCTGCTCCCCACTCTGTCTCTGGTGAATCCTCTCACCAATCCCCGTGCCTCCGGCCTGTACCCCAGTTCTTGTATGCATAAATAAAAAATTTTAAAAATTGTCTTGATGATAAAAATAGTCAATCCCCTTTGACGTATCAATAGCTAATAGGTAAGTTAGCAAGGAGGCTGGGAAGAGGGTCGAAACAGAAGAGGGTTTGAGCCATGTTCCTTCATGAGCTCTGACCGGGGAGGGGCTCACTATCTCTGAGCCAGTCTGCACATCTGAAAAGCTGAAGACCAGTAGGGCAGGCAGACACTCTCCTCCGGACATCACCCTGACCAGGGCGGGCCTGCTTCTCCCAGATTGGAAGGCAAGGAGGGGGCCCAGCGGGGAGTTTGGCAACAGTGACGCACCAGGCCAGGACCCCACCCACAGCAGCCTCAAACCCACACCAAAATGGGGGCTCAGTCTCGCCCACACCCTCCAGCTCTGGAAGGAAGGGCATCAGCCGCCTCCCTTCCCAGGACCAGCGCGGGCTGGAACCAGCAGGAGGACCACCAACAGGTGTAGCCGGAGGGCTGGCACGGCAGGAGTACTGATGGATTTCCAGAACACTCGAGCCATTTTCAGCCCTCAGAGCCACGAACCACCTGAGCTGAGCCGAGGAGGGAGTGCTGCAAGGGCCTGTGTAGAACCAGGCCCGCTGGTTCCCAGCCCATAGGCGCCGAGAGCCGCCGTGGGGACCGTGAGCAGGCCCAGCAGTCCAGGGGCCAGGGAGAGGCAGCCGTGGCCTCCCAGGTGTGGAGCTGGGGTCGCTGGCCCAGCTCCTGGACGCGTCCTTGAATCTCGGGCCTGACCACTGTCCCGGGACACTTGGCACCAGGCCCAGGGCCCGCCCTGCAGGGTCTGGCCGGAGCCACTGACAAGGCAGAGAATGGATTTACTTTTACTTTTCAGGGTCGCCCCCATCAAAATGAAGGCTGCTATTTAATCAGCAGCCACAAAAAATAAATATTTAAACACCACACGGTGCAGCCGTGCCAAGCCATGTGGGGCCGAGAGGCCGGTCAGCTCCCCACCCACAGGGGTAAAGACACCTAGAACCTCCAGCACCGAGGGGCATGCCTCCCCAGCACAGGCGCGAGCCTGGGGTGTCCACATGTTCCCAGTGTTGGAGGGAAACAGAAACTGGTTAGAGGAGAAGGAAAACGCCTCTCCAGAATGTTCTCCAGTGTGGGCAGCAAAGAAAGAAACGCCCTGACCGGGGCCGCGTCCTTGCCTTGCCCCATTGTGTGGTCCCCACCAAGGCACCAGACACCCCCTCCTTGGCCACAGCCTGAGGTCAGAGACCACGCACAGCAGGGGGCTCTGAGGACGGGGCTGCGGCCTCTCCAGCCGGAAGAGTCTCCACCCAGCGGCCACCTTCTGCTGTGTCCCATGCCTGAGACTGGAGGTGTCCAAGTGCCGCAGCATCTGGAGAGAGATGGGGGGAGAGGGAGAGAGAAAAGGAGGGGAGATACAGAGAAGACTGGGAGAAAACAGACAGACAGACAGGGACAGAGAGAAGACAGCTGACGTAGAGACAAAGAGAAAGAAACAGACAGAATAGAGATTTTTTTTTTTTAAAGGGAAAGAAAAAGAGAAGGGGAGACTAGGACAGAGAGAGACAGAAGAGGAGACGAAGGCAAGAGAAAAAGAGACAGAAAGATGAAAAGAGAGGGGTGAGGAAGAGACCCAGACAGACAGACAAGGAGAGAGAAACAGAGAGAGAGAAGGAGGATTGGGAAGGGAGGCCCAGCACCACACTTGGACAGGGCAGCAGAGAGAGTTTAATACAGTTAAAGAAATAAAAGCATGCTAAGCTGTAGCACGTTGGTCCTCACGGCTGCAACTGTTCAGAATTTAGACCAAAAGCACCTTCCGTGGAGGAGCTGGGGTCACCCCTGGTGGTTAAAGGGCCAGTGGCACATGGGTGATTTCCCACCTGCTCTGCTCTCAGTGGACAGGACCCCCTGCGGCCTGACCAGGCAGCCGGCCCCACCCTCCCGCCCCTGGTGGGCCCCTGGCACTTTCTGCTTCCCCAGTGTTTTGCAGTTGTTACTTGATTCACCCTCAGGAGAAACATAGGAGCGTAGGTGTTACCCCCTCGTTTTACAGATGAGGGAAGAGGGGCCAGGGAAGTGAGAGGCTCGTCCAGGGTCAGCGGGAGAGCAGGTCTGCCGGACCCCATCCTTGGCCTCTTTGGCCTGGGGCCAGCTGCCCCCGGGGGACCCCATGCAAACTGGCCTCTCCATTGCGGCTGTTTCTCGCCCACCCGCCCCACCCTTTTCCGCTGCCAGACCCGCTCAAGCCAGGCCTCATCCCATGAAATTGTCCTCGGTCCAGTGCCTGCCGTCAGCCTGCAAGAAAACTGGACATTCATTCAGACTAAGGTTCTGAGCACTGATAACACACCCCTTGCCCAGTGGAGATTCGCTTTTAACGAGGAGAAGACTTCTTAGTTAGCGAAAGGAGTGTGTCCATCGGTACAATGACTGGCCCCTCGATAGGTCACTGCAGTCCTCTGGACACATGTCCCTTATCCCCACACAACCCAGGAGGTGGCCCTTGAACAAGACGGGGTAGGGGTGCACGCCCCCTTTGCAGCTGAAAATCCAAGGATCACTTTGACTCCCCCAAACCTAACGACATAGCCTGCTATTGACCAGAAATCCTACCACAGCCTGAGGTCCATGAACACATATTTCGCAGGCACATGTACAACGTACATAATGCCTCTGGCAATAAAGCAGCTGGAGGGGAAAATATTAAGAACATCATAAAGAGGAGGGGGCCTTCCTGGTGGCGCAGTGGGTTAAGCAACGCACTATGAAACAGACCGCAGTCACTGCAACACGAGTTCGATCCCTGATGGCGGCCAAGGAAGTGATCCACATGGCACAGCAGACCTCTCCTGCCTTGCCCGACCTCTCCTGCCTTGCCCGCTGCTGCCCTCGGCAGCGTATTTCTGTTGATCTGCCTGTTCTGTCCCTGGCTCACCATGAATCCTCTCACGCCCCCCTCACCTCTGGCCTGTACCCCAGTTCTTGTATGCATAAATAAATCTTTAAAAAAAATAAAGAGGAGGGGAAAATATTATTAAGAACATCATAAAGAAGAGCAAGAAATACCATAGTGCTAGACTGTGCTCGCCTGTTTACAAGAAAATCCTCATAAAAGTGGACCCCGGCAGTACAAACCTGTGTTTTTAAACCTGTGTTTGCAGTTTGCCCCCTAAAGATGGGCCCTGCCTGACGGCAGTTCAGGACAGGAAGGGACCCCAAGGTTAACCCAGCCTCAAAGTGCATTTGTAGTGGCCATGAAATGGCACATTCTCGAGACGCGTTAGGTGGGGCCAAGAAAATCTAGATTCTCCCCAGCTGGGCTAAGGGCCAACTGCTCAGCCTCCACCGGGGAGCGAGGACGGCCTTGTGGGCTGGGAGAGGAGGCCGAGCGAGGGCAGAAACTCACACTCCGCAAGGGTCCTGTCCTTCTCCACAAATCCAGCGTCATCGGATCCACCAAGCTTACGAAGGCCAATCTTCTCACTGTCGTCCTCCAGGAACTCACAGCTCATTAAAATCCATCTGCACAGACAGATTAAGGAACACGCCTGAGAAAAATGTATCTCTGCGTTAAAAAAAAAAAAAGGTTTTAGATTCCATTTTATATCAGCCAGGGTTTAGTTACAGGAAACAGAAACCTCTCTAACAATTTTGAGCAAAAAGAGGTTTAGACAGGAAATTAGGGGCTTACAGTTTCATTGAGAGGACGGGCGGGCAGACGTGAGCCAGGCCACTGGAGTGAGGCCCAGAACAGCACCTGGGGACCAGCTGGCCTGGTGTTGAAATTCCACCCTCATCCTGCCAGTCAGGTGGAGGGTCAGGGGGTCCCCGCTGCTGCCTCTACACCTGCTGTTTGACCCCCCAAAGGGACTGCATGGACACTGCCTCATGAGAAGCAATCACAACGCCACTTGCCAGCGGAAACAGCCAGAAGTAGCAGGAGGATGCTGTTGGCCTAGAATCATGTAGCATGCGAGGAATCGCCGAACGAGCAAGTGCTGGGGCCAGGTCCCTCCATCAGGGGGTGATTGGGCACGGCACCATCAGCCCCCACCCCCGCACCCGGTGACATCATGTGAACAGCACGACTGAAACAGATCACAACGGGGACAGTGGCCCATGCACTCAGCAAGCTCCACAGTCAGGGAGTGCAGGCTTTGTTTTGTTTTTATTCTTTTCTGAGAACTGGTTGTTAAATATTTACCAGCACAGCCTGGGCAGAACCCAGCTCACATCTGGAACTCTAGCTGCAAGAGAAGCAAGAAATGTAGCTGTTCACGTTCCAGCCTTTGAAAGAACCTGAAAAGGGGGTGGAAAGAATGTGAGCTACCAAACCACCATTCATTACCCACGTTCTGGGAATGCCCTGCCGGAAAACTCACACACGTGCGAAATGATGTATAACTGATGATGTTGCAGGATTGTCGGCAATGGCGTTGGAGCAAAATTTCTTAACACAAATTGCTCCTGAGCTTATGTCAAAGCTTATTTGCCCTCCGGCAAAGGAACTGGCAAAGTGACAGAATAGTGTGTTGGTTCAAAGGGGGGTTGGAAATGGGTGATGTGTGTCTGCAGGGGAGGAATTGCTTACATAAGCAGCTCATTATGAGAAACGGCAGCTAATAAGGTCAAGATGACAGTTTCATTTACCATGATCATTAAAAGGTCATTTCCATCTCAGCTGCAACAAATGAAATCCAAGGCTCAACACTCTTGGAGGCAATTTCTGAAGAGGCCAACTGTTCATCAGAATAATAAGAAGCACATCCAAGACGGGCTACATCTGTGGCTATTAATTAGACATCCAGAGTTAGGTGGTTTCATGCCCCAGCAGAGCTGGGCTAGACCAGCCAGCCTCAGGACAGCCAGCATGGCCAGCCAAGGTCAGATCTGACGCCAAGCAAGCAGGCCCTGCCTTGTCTCCACGGCCAGCGGGAGTTTCTGGCTCAAGCTGCTGAATGTGCCTGTCGCCCAACCCTGGGTCATGTTTTGTATTGGACGGTGACCAAATACAGAAACAACCTGTTATGAACTGAATGGTGGGGCCCCTCCCATTCATACACTGAAGACCTAATCCCCAAGGTGGTTGTGTTTGGAGATGAAGCCATTAAGGGAGTAACTAAGGTGAGATGAGGTCAGAAAGGTGGAGCCTGATCCAGCAGGGCTCTTGTCCCTATAAAAAGTGGAGACCTGGAGGCTCTCCCTGGTGGCGCGAGGGGTTAAGCACTGCACTATGAAGTAAACCACAGCCACTGCAGCACAAGTTCGATCCCTGGCCAGGGAGTGACCCACATGGCGCAGCAGACCTCTCCTGCCTCACCCTCAGTCCATCTGCCTATTGTGCTCCCCACTCTGTCTCTGGTGAATCTTCTCACCCCCCACATCTCTAGCCTATACCCCAGTTTTTTATGCAGTAAATAAATCTTTAAAAAAGAAGAAGAAGAAGAAGAGGTGACCTGAAGGCCCTTGCTTGCTCCTGCTACACGTGAGGCCACAGAGAGAAGGCAGCCGTCTCCGAGCTGGGAGGTGAACTCTCACCAGGCAGGTACGAAGCCTAACAGCACCTTGATCTTGGACTTGTAGCTTCCAGAGCTGTGAGGACATTAAGGTCTTGCTAAAGCCCACCCGTCTGTGGTGTTTTGTTATAGTTGTTACGGCGGCCTGAGCTGGCTAATAGATAAGCTAAATCAACGCCATTCACTGGGAACTAATTGAATAAATTCTGCAGTGTCTATTTAGAGCCACGTTGAACACCATGTGAAAGGCTCCTCCTGGAGCTGTGCAAGCAGCAACACAGATCCCTATAATGAAATATTTTCAGCCACTCAAATGCAAGATTCAACTCTATAAACATGAGGAATAACCTCCATGATGCGTGAAAAAAGGAAGGTACGTAGTGTGTAGCTTGCTGCCATTCAGGTCAGAAGGGATCAAAGGAAACAAGCGTGTGTTTGTTCAGTTCAGTAAAACTATCTGTAAAAAACTATCTGTAAAAAACACCCAAGCGTGCCTGCAGGTAGGAGTGCGGCGCAGGGCAGCGGCTTTGTGCCGCGTGTCTCTGGGCACGTTCTGAACTGGGGACCGATATACAGTTACCGCCAGTTCAAAAACATTTCATTTTTTACAGTGGCTACAGGAATAATGCTACACTGGCTGCTGTCACGAGGTCTCCGGTCCCAGAACAGCGTCGACCTAGAAGCATCCTAACATGGTCTCAGGTCCTGCTTTGCTGGAGGGTCACTGTGACCTCAGGGCATGCAGGGGGCCAGACCTGGTGTGGCCGTGGGCAAGCCACTCACCCTCATGGCCGCTGCAAGCGAGACCGCCCGGGGCCAGTTGGAACCTTTGTGCATCTGCACATGCCCAGGGGTGAGGGCACCTCTCTTCCTGGGAGAGGCAGGTCAGGGGTCCACTGTAATCTAATCCAGTTCGGACCCAAGGCAGACACAGCTCTCAGCCCCCAACCCTGGCAGCCTCGGATGGGGACTTCCATTCTCCACTGGCCGGCGCCCATCAGGTGGGTGGGCAGTGAGAATGGCGGCAAACGTGGGCTTGGAGCTCCTGTCTGGCCTGCCCCTCACTGTCCTTGCCCCTCCTAACCATGGTCTGAGGGACAGTCCCGGATACTCCGCCCTGAGTGGTGCTGTGGGGGCTGCAGGGGACCCGGCCCATGGAGAGGGCCCAGTGGGCCACACGGAGAGGACTGTCCATGATGAGCAGCACACAGGCCGGAGAGGCTGCCACAGCCGCCTTGTTGCAGCTCTGTGATTTGAAGGTCACGCTAACCTAAAGGTTTGTGCTCAAAGGACCAGATGGCCTAGCAATTAAGAGTGGGCAGGGCCCTTCGAAGCTGTATGCAGATGCCTTGGCGGCCAGCTGGGTCCAGTCAGGGAGGCTCCCCCAGGGGGACTGTGTGAGGAAGCAGCCAGGCTGGTCTCTGCCTATTTTTCCCAGCGCTGGGCAGGCCCCGGGTGGAGGCAGCTCCTCGTTTGTTCACGAGGTCTCCGCTTGCGCTTGGAACAGCCCCAGGCTCACCACCCTTGCCCTGCTGTCCAGGGCCTCCTCCACCCCAGCCCCACGTTCTTCCGTCTGGCTCCCGAGTACAACAGAACCTCAGCTGCCGGGCGCCTCCCGCATCTGCCAGGCCTCTGGGCCAGATGTTTCCAATACTCTGACACCCAGGCCAGGTGGGAGGGGCAGCTCTTGGTCACCAGCTGTGGAGTCCCAGGGCCTCGGTGGGAAAGGTGAAGGGCCTCCCACTCAGGCCAGCCTCCTCTGGGGACTCCTTTGACGGTACTTCTGAAGGGCAATGCTCAGACAGCAGGACCAGAACTGAAAGGGGCCTTCTTCAGGCTGCTGTTCCTGGAATCTGGCCTTGAAGTTCCCAACAGGCTCTTTCCTCAGAACTGGACCGATCCTCTGATCCTTTAAGCAGATCAAGATGACGAAGCCATTTCCCCAGAGCCTGGGAGGGACAGTGGGGCCCAGGGTCTCAGCTTGAACCTGAGCTCTTCTGGGACCACAGTCGTGCCCTTTCGGGCTCCCACCAGCTGTTCGAAAGACAGTTGTCCACTGGGAGCACCTGGCAGATGATAAGTTTTGGGATGCAGCCCCGATACTTCTGGCCGAATTATCTTTCAATCAAATGTATTAAGGCACATCTAGTAAAATTTACCCATTGTGGTATATTCTTTGATGATGAGTTTTGACAAACATGAAGAACGTTTTGATCACCTCAAAGGTTTCTTGTGTCCCTTTGCGGTTTCTATGCTTCCCCCATCCCAAAACATGACAACCACTAACCTCTTTCCCATCCCTGTGGTTTTGCCTTTTCCAGATGGTCACATAATTTAAATAATAAAGTACATAGCCCTTGGGGCTGGAGTTTTCACTAAATATTTTTGAGCTTCCGCCATGCCGTTGCGCACGTCAGAACTGCACTTTCCTCCCCCGGTGGCTATTCTCCATTGTGTGGACAGTCCACTCTAGCCACTTGCTAGCTGAGGAGCTTGGGTTGTCTCCACGGTTCAGCTGCCATGAATAATGGTGTTATGAACCTTCATGTGCAAGACTTTGTGTAACTATAAGTGTTCACCTCTCAAGTAAATCACCTCGGAGTAGGATGATTGGTCATATAATAGGTACATGTTTACTTTTATCGGAAACAGTCAAACTTCTCTTCTGAAATGGCTTCTCACTTTACATGTCCACCAAGGCATGGGAATTCCAGTTCTTCCACATCCTTGTCAACACTTAGTATTGTCAGTCTGTTTCATTTTAGCCATTGTACCTTATCACGAACTTAACTTGCATTCCCCTGACGATTAATGACATTGAGCATCTCTTTGCGTGTTGACAGTAGATTGTCTTTGGTCAAGTGTCTGCTTAAATCTTTTGCCCCTCCACCTCTTTTTATTTTTTTAGCAGACTCAGACTTGAAAAGTTGTCAAAAGGGCTCCCTAGCCTCAGGGGAAATTAGCCTCATGTCCTGAACACAGTTCTGAACCCATTTAGTCAATGAATTAATTATTCAGCTCGGGCTATGAGTGTCTACAGGCCACGCCGCTCTGACCACCAAACTCAGGTCACAGCTGCATTGGAGACACAACCACAAGTCCACCAAGGGCAGGAACTATCTCGGGTGGCAGCCTGGACACGCCTCAGCCCTGCCCTTCCCTTTGATGGGCAACTGCAGAGGGGGAAGAAAGCAGAGTCCTTAACGGGCCCAGAAGTAGGACCTGTGAGAATGAGTTGGGAATACAGGTGAAGCATTCCGTCCCTGCCACGCAAACGGCAAGTGCTCGTTGACCAGCGCCAACTACCACCTTCACTACAACCTCACCGTTCAGAATGTCAGCGAAATGTTCTCGCTGTGTCTCCTGCGCCTCTCTTCTCACAGCCTGGCGGCCCTGCCTCTCACACTCACGCCCCTGGGCTGGTGCCTCTGTCCCGCTTCGGGAACCCGGCTCCACCAGGAGGAAGTAACTGCCACTCTCGGTCCTCTGAGCCCGCTGGGCCAGCGCCTCCAGAGCAGTGACTGAGGACACAGCTGTGAGGGCGGGGGCCGAAGCCTGGCATCTGGGGAGGGGCAGGCCATGCCAGCCTGCACCAGGCACACGAATGGGACAGCACGGGGGCGGGGGGCCGAGATGGGAGAAGCCTGCACTGGCTGCCGCAGAGGCTGGGGTTTCCTTCTGAGCCCACGGGAGATTGAGAACAAGGAACAGAGTGATCCAATTGCAGGGCAGCAGATCGAGGGCTGGAAGAAGGGGCCTCACAGGGCCTGGGGTGGGCTGTGGGAAGAATGCGGGTTCAGAGGAAACCCCTCCCAGCTGTGGGACCTCGGGTGAGTCCCCAAAGCTCTTGTTTCCCCCTTCTGCGAAACAGGGCTAATTTGAATAAGCCAGGCTGCCTCCCAGGCCCCAGTGGCACTACCCGCTGTGTCAGCCCAGAACGCGAGGACACAGGTGCGGCACTGGTGTGGAAGGAAGAGGGCGGTGTGGGCAGCTGCGCCGCTCCAGAGCAGGAAGTGAGGGGGACAGCTCAGGACGGAGATGTCTGCACCTTGGCCAGACCCAGACTGCCGGACCCCCGTTCGATGTTTGTGATTCCCTGGGCAAACATAGACCCTGCCATGCACATGCGCATGCACACACACATGCATGTGCGTACATGCGCACACAGCGTACATGCACACACATGCACACAACGTGCATACACATGCACACAGTGTACATGTACACGTGTGCACACATCGTACATGCACACAGCGTACGTGCACGCACAGCACACAGCGTACGTGCACACACAGCACACAGCGTACATGCACATGGCGTACATGCACATACATGCACACAATGTACATGCACACACATGCACACAACGTGCATACACATGCACACAGTGTACATGTACCCGTGTGCACATGTACATGCACACAGCGTACGTGCACGCACAGCACACAGCGTACGTGCACACACAGCACACAGCGTACATGCACACGGCGTACATGCACACACATGCACACAGTGTACATGTACACGTGTGCACACATCGTACGTGCACACAGCGTACGTGCACGCACAGCACACAGCGTATGTGCACACATAGCACACAGCGTACATGCACACAGTGTGCATGCACACACATGCACACAGCGTACGTGCACACACAGCACACAGCGTACGTGCACACACAGCACACAGCATACGTGCACACAGCGTACATGCACACAGCGTACATGCACACAGCGTACATGCACACAGCGTACATGCACACAGCGTACGTGCACACGGCCTGTGCCCACCACCAGTAGCAGGGAGGCGGGTTCTCCCTGTCCGTCAAGGCTTAGCACACTCCCGTCCGACACCCAGAGGGGGCGCGTGCACGCATGTGGTTTCTCAGTATGTGCATTTTTCCAGCTTGCTTTTGTCACTGAGTCAGCTGTGGGGACCTCGCTACCACCGGCCATCGGAACATCCTCTGCTGAGTTTCCCAGGATCAACAGCTACTGAGCACTCTTTGGGTTATCTCAGACCTCATCATGGCCAAAGGACAATGGGGTAGATTTCTGGTGTGTTTATTTCATAATTATCCAGAATTGGCCCAGAGGCCTGGCTGAGGCCATTCCTTGAAGGCAGGTGGGACCCCAGGGTCCTGTCCTCCACCCTTGACCCTTGACGGAAGCATCTTTGCTCTGAGGACCCAGAGGGATCTGCGTCCCAGAGAAGTGGCAAACAGAGGGACAAACAGAGGGGGCTGGAGCCCCTCGAGGGCAGGGACCCTCTCCCTAAGGAAGGGCAGGGACAGGGGTTGGTCAAAGAACCTAGATCTCCTCTCCTAAGAGCGTTTTTTGTTTTTTTAAGATTTATTTCTTTACGCATACAAGAGCTGGGACAGAGGCCAGAGCTGCAGGAGGTGAGAGGATTCACCAGAGGTGGGGAACAGAACAGGCAGATCAACTGAAGCACACTGCTGAAGGGAGCGGCGGGTGAGGCAGGAGAGATCTGCTGCACCATGTGGGTCCCCTCCCTGGCCAGGGATCAAACTCATGCTGCTGGGCAGCAGATGCTTCACAGTGTGGTGCTCAACCCGCTGCGCCACCAGGGAGGCCCTCCTAAGAGCTTTTTAACCTTTGCAAATGCCAAGCTATCCCCCGGAGTCACCTGGGGCCAGGGCCGTGTGGCTACCCCATTCCCCAGCAACCTTTCGCTGGCTGCTTTCAGCCTCACCCGCAGGCCTGGCCTGACTCAGCTGCTCACAAAGGGCTTGGACACGGGCCTGGCTGCTTCTCTCCTCCTTCTATGTGAATGGGCATCCGTCTGTGACAAAGAGCCTCCCTTCTTCCCAGAGGGACAAGCGCATCTCCTAAAGCATCGGCACACTCACCTCGATGGCAGGAAATAGGCTTCTCTCTCTCGGTGATGAGAAATATGCTCGCGTCCTCCCTCCCTTCCCCCTTTTCCCTTTTTCATTTCCTTTTCTTTTTCTCATTATCCCAGTGGGCCATGGCCATGGATAGATTCTACTTCATGCTCAGTTACAGTCAACAACTTCTCAGTGCTCCCGTCGCTCCAGAAAGCTCCAAACACTTCCTTGTCTCTTGCACAAGATGCCCCAGGTCCACATTATACTGCCCCAAAGGCTGCGGGTTCTCCATGTGGGAGTGGAATTTAGAGCCCAGGATCTGGTCCTGGGGCGCTCACTGCTGCGGAGACGACCCTCTTCTCTGCACGGAAGATGACTCGACACCAGAGGGAGCAGGGCACGCGGGCGGAGGGGCACGGGGGCACGGGCTGCAGGGACCCCTGCTCAGGGCCTGGTGGGGGAGGTCTCTGGGGGCTAGTTCTAGGCACACCTCCTGCAGCCCGCAGCTGTGCCGAGGGAGCCCGCCCAGAAACTTGGTCTCGCCCTGTGGTCAGGGCCTTCAACCCAGACAGTGAGTAATTTCAAAGGCAGTGGAAAAGGCCAGACACAGAAATAGAGCTGCCTCCCCACAGCTGCGCCCCTAAACGCAGAGATTGGTTCTTGATGTACAGCTGCCACCCCGAGGGGCCGCTTGAAATGTCCAGCAGCTCCCAGGGCCAATGCTGCTGATGTGACAGGGAGGACGCCCAGGGCCTGAGGCTGGCAGGAAGAGCCCACTGCATTGGGTTGGCACCTGGGGACCGCCACAGACTTAGGGGACTGTGGAATTGTGGGAGCTATTTCATGGATACATCACAGCCTGGCAGCCCCAGCCCCCCGACACCCACTGCTCCAGGAAGAACTCCATCACCCCACAGCCTCCAAGCCCTCCGAGGGCCTCCGGACTGGTGCTGAGCCCGCTCCTGCCAGGGCCCAGGGGCCTTTTGTCTGGGGTACCTGGAGCCACACGGCAGGGAGCAGGCACCACGGTTGGTTTCTGACTCCTGCTGCTGGCTGCTGGGGCTTAGGAGAAAATCAGCATCAGGAATGCAGGCTTAACACTGTGAGACCCCGGCTTGGTGGGAGAGAAGGCGGGCCTGGGCTTTTGGTCCTGAGAGGCCCGGAGGATGCAGGTCTGGCCATCAGCAGTAGGAAGAGAGGGCCAGGAGAGCAAGGGGGGATTGGCAGGTACCACTGCCCCATGGCCCCACATTCCCAGGCTGCCAAGACTCTGCCCCCATGAGAAGAAAACTCCCAGGAACCCCCCCTATTGTGACTACACTGCAGAGGCCCTGGGTAGGGCCCCTTTGGGGAGCTGGCCATGGTCTCGTTCTCCAGTTTGGGTGCTCAGAGATCCAGGGGGTCCTGCACGTAAAACAGAACCCGCTCACCTTGAGTTACCTGAGGGTGGAAGACAATGTGAATAAAGGCCTCGCTGGGAGTTAGCATCCAGCTGGTGCCCAATAAATGCTACACACAATTACAATGTGTGAAGCGTTCCCCTCCCACGCGCACTATAGACTGGAGTTGAAGCACACAGGGCGAGTCCTGTAACTTCACAAAACACACGGCACACACGTGGCTCCGGTTTGTCAGCCACAGGCAAGGGCAATGCATGGTCCATCGAGCAACTCTAACCTGCGGGGAGCTCTGCCCCCCACACGCCCCCAGTCTTCAGAGGGTTTTCTGGTGAAACCCTCAGTCGGTGTGCCAGAATGCCAGGAGGTCTGCGGCCTTTGGGAGCCACTTTACGAGTTTGGGAAGTGCTCCTATTCGAGGCTGGCGGCGAACTGCGCCTCTGCACACCTGCAGGCGGGCTGGTTGGCTGCATTTCACGGCTGGGTATTAAAAAGCTCGAGATCAGATCAAGTCCTTGCCAATGCAGCTCAAGAGCTGAGTAGGCTGCGGGGTTTGCAAACCATCTCTCCCCAGGAGGACAAACCTACATGCAACAGTTGCCAGAGTACCCAAGCCAGATGAGTTAGGAAAGATTAAGCCAGGTGCTGCTAGTTTGAGAAATAAACAGGTAGGTCATTGCAACCACACTAATTTACGGAGCAACGACTCTTCCAGGTTCTCGGTTAATCGGTAACAAGATGAGGGTGGTCCCTGTCCTCACCGGCCTGGTGTTCAAGCTGGGGAGCAAATAAGGAACAAATACACAACATGATTACAAATCATTGTGTTCAAGTATTGGGAAGAAGACAGATGAAGAACTGGGATGGTAATAACAGCGGGTGATCAGAAGCCTCTTTGATAGTTTGAGACTTACACTGAGAAGGGTGGAGACACTTCCCATGACCTATTTTTGTGTGTTTGTCACTCTTGCGTACAAAAATCAGGGTGACTGCGTGTTCCCACCCAGTTTGTCCCGCTGTCCTGAGACAGCTTAATCATCTTTCCCTGGTGGTCAGGTCCTGGTTTGAAGACAAATCCCACGGGTTAACCTAACCCAGACCTACTTCTATGTCCTGAGTCCATGGCTGGATTACATTTCTCAGCCACTCCAGCGGTCAGAACAAGCTCCAGGCAGTCAAAAGTGGAAGTTACGACCTGTAAAACTCTGTCATGCGAGAGCCTTCCCACTCTAGCTGGCTGGGTATCAATGCCAAGGGCAGCCCCGGCAGCCCCAAACTAGAGAGCGGAGCGGCTGGCAGCCTGGGTCCCTGAGTGGCCGTGTGGAGCAGATGCCTGCCCTCTCAGCCGCCTGCCTTCTCAGACCTGCCCTGCTTCAGCGAGAATCCTGGAGTGCAGGTAACTGTCTGCATTCCAGCCATGAGACACCTGGGGCTCTTTGTTACAGCGGTCATGCTCACTTCTACAATTAATTTCTTAGCAAAAAGCAAAAAATATATGCAGTCATTTACATGTTTCTTTAGAACATATTCTGCAGGGAAAATGATGGTGCCCTGTGGTTTAGGGTCTCTAGTGTAGGGTCTTTCCATTTAACTATCTATTTAACTGTTTCACTTGGGGGCTGCTGTCGGGCTACCGCTGGACACTGATCTCGGCCCCTTCTGGGCCCGGCAGTGAGACCGGACGTTTCCTCCACCAGCCGCCACAAGGCTGCCCCCTCTCGCCATGAAGGGGCTCCAGCAGGCACCTTGGCAAGCTACTCTCAGGGTTCAGGCTGGAGCTGGGTAGTGTCTCCAAGGCTACAAGGGCCCCTCAGCCTCGTCCGGGCCCCTCTGACTCCAGATGCCCCCCCAGCCCTCACCCCAGGGAGCTTACCCCGCTGGGGCTGGAGGACAGCTCATCCTCCCCACTTCTATTTTCTCTTCTTCTATTTTCTCTTCATTTCTATTTTCTCTTCATTTCTTAAAATGTGCTCCCTTTCCACTCCAGTATTAACTTATTAAGTGCTCTTTGCAGGGAAGTGGGAACTATGAAGTCCAAGGAAGAACATGGGCCCCAGGCCCATCTTCCAGAAGCGCCCCTGGGTCTTCCTGGTGAGGTGCATCGCTGAGGGGCGGGGCCAGGCTCAAAGTGAGTGTGGGGTGGGGGGGCTGTGAGCTGACGGTTCCCCTTGGAATGCTGCTGCAGGCTAAGCTCTGCTACCAGGGCCTCCCCTTCAAAGAGGCCCACATCAGCCAGGCCGCACCCCTTGAGTGGCCTTTGCTTCTCAGATCTAGTCGATTCTGGTCATTTGGGATGACTTGTCTTCTTCTTTTTGTCTCTCTTCCCTGTCCTCCACCTTAAGCTCCTGCTCCATGAATTAAAAGCACCAATAAAGAGTTAATTCCCACCACAGAACCCTCAGCATCCCCACCCTCAGCCCCCCACCCTCAGCCCCAAAAAAGCAGGACCCCAGCCCATGCTCCTGTCCCCTCCCTGCCCACCCCACACCCGCCTTGGCCCAGGTGTGCTGTGCACTCTTGAGATCTTATAAGTAATAACCCTCCATTTGTTCCAGTCCCTGACAGCTGCTCCTGAAGGGCATCCTGCCATCGTGATAAGAGCACAGAGGGCTGGACTTGTCGTGAGAGTGGCATAAAAAGGGCAGTGGTCCCAGGGGAGCGGCTCCAGGCACTTTAAGCTTTAGCTACATGATTCAGTGGGCCGAGACCCTCAAAACACCACTGCCCCCCAGGCCCCCCGAGGTAGGTGAATTGAAAAGGACGGTGAAAGTGGGGGATCCTAAAACTACTCTTACAATTGAAATATGTTCAACTGAAAACACATTTACTAACTACACTTGACGCGGCTAAGGTCTGAGTAGTTGCTGGTGGAATTCCGTCTGCGAGTTTCTTTTTGGCATAAATCACATCCTTAGTGCACATCTTTGATTCCAGTCTGCTTTCCTTTAAAGCAAAGACCCAGGCAAAGCACGTAATGTGAGGCAGACGCCTCTCATCTGGGCTGTCCTGATCTTTCACAGCTGTCCTGCCCACATTTAATAGCGATTTTTGTGAAATGACATCTTTATCCACTGTTTCCAAAGCCTTCCATTTATACCATAGAAACAGTAACTCATAATTCATGCCCTCATATCTCAATGGGGAAAACGTGTCCTGGTTGTACGAAGTGCAACTGGCATAAGCTTACTGGGAATCCTCCCACAGTCTGGGGGGCGGGGGCACTGGGTATGCACGCAGGATGGTGCATGGGCTTCAAGTGGGCTGGAGGGGTCAAAAAATGAGGGTCTTCCTCACTCACCTATATAATGAAATGATACTAATAAAGTTCTGTGTCTGGTTCTAACGAATCAGCTATCATTATAATGAACATTATTTTATTTTTATACATTGTATAAATGTTTATAATTACAGTGACATTAACACGTCAGCTCTCATCATGATGGCTGGTGCTGTTATTGCCACATCACCCTCCAGACGCCTTAGGACACTCCAGGCAACAGAGACAGAATTCTAGACGCCCCACAGCAAGGGACATCCCCGAATGAGCAGCACGAGCACGGAACACGCGTTCCACACTGCACCAGCCAACCCAAGGAGGTGGGAGGAGGTGGGCCGTGACCACAGACGGCCCCGGCAGCACGTGAGAACGGGCTCTGTGAACCTGCACGCGAGAACCGCTTCCCTGTTGTTCAGATGAATTTCAAGCAAATTGTCTTTGAGCAAGTCCTCTCCAGACAGTCTCTGAGCACAAGGACAGCGCCAGGCACCGTGGGAGGAGGCTCCCGAGCTGCTGAAAAGGACCCAATGGCCCTCCCCTTCCCTGCTCCCTGTGTGGCCCCCACCCCAGGGACAGCATTCCCTGAATCCCACCCCAGTGTTCCCTCCAGGGCGCTGGTCAAGCTGCATGCCCCTCCCCCTCGCTGGTGCTGAGTCAGGACAGTGGCCCCCTGGGAATGCCCAGCCCTTTCCACCACTGGGGGCGGCTTCCCCTTCCTGGGCTGGGGGTGGGAAACCCTCCAGGGAGGACACAGCTGCAAGGACAAAGATGCACACTCAAACCCGTAGCAAGGAGACGCCAGGTCATATTTTCCACAATTACTCACCTTCTTACCCCCTCCTTGATGAGTTCCTGGGGGCCCTGAGATCCTCGCCTGGGCTGAGCCTCTGCCCAAGCTGCCCCAAGGTGTGGACAGGAACTCAGAGATGCTGGATGACGCCCCCACAAGCTCACACTGGCCGCCACAGGGTCATATTCTCTTAAAGACACACCCTATTATACAGGATACAGGCAGCAAGTCTAACACGGGGGTTCTTAAGGCACAGGGCAGACAGGGGGCGAGAGGCCATGTCACCTGGACACCACCTCCCCACCTCCCGATAACTCGGATTCTCTAGAGGGAATAGCCCTGCACGTCAGACATAAAAGAAAAGAGTTGGGTGGGGCTGGAAGGTAGAAGGGTGTGAGGGTGGACATAGGCAAGCACAGATGAAAGAACTAGAAGAATTTGCATTAGTCACTGCCTGTTATCAGTGATAGCAACTGAATTCAGACCAGTTTAGGCAAAGGGAAATCTATTGGTGTATGTGCTTAAAATATCCAGGGAAAACTAGCTTCAGGTATGGCTGGATCCAGGCGCTCAAACAATAATATTTTCTCTTGACTTCCCTTCCCTTGCCTTTTATTTGTGTGGTGACCTTTCCTCCCTTTCTGATGAGGAACTAGGATGTCAGGGAAGAGGAACCAGTGGTTGGGCTTAAAATCATGCCAGTTTGACCAGGCACACAGACCCATTCTCTAATAGCGTCAAAAAGGCCTGGCCGGCTTGGACAGCAAACCCACCGCTGGGCCCAGGCCTGACCCTACGGCGAAGGCAACTTGGATTGGGCAGCCCGAGTCACACGCCAGCAAGGTGGCCAGAAAGGCGGAAACTGAGCCACATTCCCACCAGAACTCTGTGGGTAGCTGGGGGTGGTTCTTGTGCTGAAGAGAACACGTCTCTGCTGACGCAAACAAAGGCCCGAAGATGGAGGCACCGCAAGAGCAAGCGTCCTAGCTGCGAGAGGCAGGGCAGAGATGGCCCGCCTGGGCAGGGCCGCGCACCCACGAGGGGCCTCTCAACCCAGCGGCCCGTCGCTGTGCTTCCTTCGACATCACCGGCGGACACAGCGCAGCAGCACAGTCACCCGGCTGAACAGCAAGAGCTGCCTCGGATAGACACGTCTCCAAAGGAAATGCAGAGACGGCCAGTGAGCACATGGAAATGCTCGATGTCACGATCACCGGGAAATCAGCCCAAACCTCTCCTGTCCGCTGGGGTGGCCGCGATCACCCCCAAACTGAAACCAAACAGAAAGCAGCGAGTGTTGGTGAGGCTGAGCCCGGGCCCCGCATGCGGCTGATGGGATGGGGAAACAGCACAGCAGCGCCTCGAAAAATCAAAACTAGGATTGCCTCGTGACCACGGAGTGGACCCCACGACCTGGGGGGGCCCGAAGGACGGAAGGCAGGGTCTCGAAGAGGTATTTGTCCGTCCGTGTTAGTGGCGCTTGCCCAAGAGCCAGAGGGTGCAAGCGACTCAAGGTCCTTCTGCAGGTGGCCGGCACACCACACGAGCCACGTGCCACAGGGGGTAGACTCGGCCTGACAGCGGGTGGGCTGCGAGGACATGACACTGAGTGACCGAGAGGGGCACGCGATTCCACTACGGGGGAGCCAGAATCACCCGATTCGAAGAGAGAGAAAGGAAACCAGCTGGGGGGAGGGCTCTTGTTTACCGGGGACAGAGGTGCGCTGGGGCGGTGGGATGGTGACACAGCCATGTGGTGGGCGGGCTTGAGGGGGTGCGAGGGCCTGAGTCACCTCACGAGGACCCCCAGCTCCTGCAGGCCTCATGTCCTAAACACTTCATAGTGGACGCCGGGGCTTCGACATGCACTTGGGGCAGGGGACTCGACCAGCGCATAGTAGTCGTTCCGGCCATCGAGCTGTGTGCTGGAAACGCTGCGCGGTGCGTGTATGCTGTGTCGTCTTATGCTGCGTTGGCGTGCTATGTTCTGTTGCGTGCCTTTCATCACAGTTTTTAAAAACGCCTGTGGGCAGAGTGAAAGATCCTGGTGCTTGGCCCGCTGCTGGCGGCCGGCTTGCTGCCAGGCCTGGGGGTGCCCTTTCAGGAGCCACAGGCTACTCAGCCTGTGGGCTGGCAGCGGACCAGTGAGCCACGGTGGGTTTGGGAGACGGGCTGTGGCAGGAAGCAAGGGCGAGGTCATGTGGCAGGGCAGGGAGGAGTCTGGAGAGCCATCAGTCCAGACGGCGACGGCTGTGGGGAAGAGAAGGAACCAGGCACCCCATCTCCAGAGACACCCTGAACCTCAGGCTCAGTCCAGGGCTCGACTTCAGGTTGCTTCCGAGGCCCAGCCCACCGCCCCCTCTTGGGGGAGGGGACTTTGCTCCTTCCAGCTCGCTCTCTCAGAACCAGGGAGCCTGGCCAGGCCCATCTGCAGACACAGAGAGACCAGCTCCTTCCACTGGGGAAGCCAGCCGGTGCCTCTGGGCCTGGCAAGCAGGAATCCAAGCTCGGCGCCATCACAGGGACGAAGGCATCTGCCAGCCCCTGCGACGTCCGCCAGGAGGGAAATGAGACACCCGCTCCACTCGGGCCCGCTGACCGCAGATGACCACTTATCACATACGCGGCTCCTCGGGAGGAGAGCAGGCCGGGCTCTGAGAGCCGTTCTGCGGGCTGGGAGGCAGCCTGGGCTCTTGTCTGGAGACACGGGGCAGCCTGGCGGAAGGGAGGCATGTAGGTCCCAACCAAAGCCAGAGAGGGGCTCCCCACCGGGCCTCTCGGGGGCTCCCCGATGTTTTCCAAGGCTCCAAGCCAGGTCCATCCAGAATAACAAGAGGTGTGGGACCCCTGAATCCCACACACTGGGTCCCTCCTCCACTTCCAGAGGGAGTTCAGCCAGATGGCAGCTGGATCCCCCAGAGAAAGCTAGAAGGGGAGGGGCCAGAGAAGGGGCCCGGATCCCTGACACACAAAAGGAGGCCCTCGGAGGTGGAGGGGCAGGTGGGTTTGTGTACTAGTTAGTTCTGGATCTGCACCGACAGAGGGATCACTGGCTTGGAAGAGTATTTCCAGAGGTTGGTGTCAGTGCATCTGAGGTTGACCTTTGGCCTTGGACAGTTTCCAAGGATTCACAAGGCGCTTCCCAGGACAGTGCATTGTCCAAGGTTCCAGGATTTGTCTCCAGAGAACCTCAGGTTTCCTTCCTCCCACCCGCACCCCATTGTATATGCCTTTTGTAAAAACCTTGATCTAGGGGCCTCCCTGGTGGCATAGGGGTTAAGTCACAGCACTACGAAGCATACGCAGCCACTGCAGTGCAAGTTCAATCCCCGGCCAGGGAGCGGACCCACATGGCGCAGCAGACCTCTCCTGTCTCCCTGCTGCTCCCCTAGCAGTGTATTTCAGTAGATCGGCCTATTCTGCTCCCCACTCTGTCTATAGCGAATTTTCTCGCCCCCAGCAGCTCTGGCCTATTCCCCAGCTCTTATGTGCATAAATAAATAAATCTTTTTTTAAAAAAAACCCTTCTATATTGTCATGGGTTGAACTGTGTGCCCCTCAATTCATGTACTGGAGCCGTAACACTCAGTACCTCAGAATGTGGCCAAATTAGGAAATACGTTCGTTGCGGATGAGTTAGCTAAGCTGGGTCCTGTTGCTGTCAGGTGCCTCCGGTCCACTGTGACTAATGTCCTTCTAAAAGGCAAACGTGTAGAGAGCTGTGCACAGAGGGCAGACTGCGTGGAAGCAAGGAGGCCAGCCACCTATGAGCCCTAGAAGCCCGGAGCAGATCCTCCTCTCAGCCCTGTGGACACCTTGATGTTGAACTTGCAGCCTGCAGAACCGTGAGACAATGCACCTCTACTGTGAAAGCCACAAGGTCCACAGCACGTTGCCATGTAGCAGCCCCAGCATTGAACACATAAGGGTGTAAGGTACACCCTCTGGGGTAAGCCGTGGCAGGTGCGCCCAGGCCACAGTGCCCTAACCTTCCTCCACTAGACTTTCTTACAACTGGGTCTGCTGCTGAGTCAGTCACTGCTTGTGTCTAATATTCCTAAGGACATTGGCCTTTTCCTGCCATCGCTTCGTCAGGTATTGAGGTTATGCTAACCCTAAAAATGAAATTGAAAAATGTTTTCTTTTCCTCTAGTTCCTAGTAGTTTCTGTAAAATTGGTATCATTTCTTTATTAAACACTAATATAATTTGCTGGTGAAATCAAGTGGGCCTGGAGCTTTTTCTACAACCAGGTTTTTATATTACAAATTGAATTTCCTATCATTTGTAGGCTATTCAAATTATTTCATCATGTGTCAATTTTATTGGGTTTTTAAAGAAACATCCATTTAGTGTTACTAAAAATACTGACATAAAGTTAATCACTGTATTCTCTTATTACTCTTTTAACAAGTACAGGATCAGTAGAAGTATCCTCTTTTTCATTTCTGTTATGCATAAAATGTGTTTTGACTTTTTTTTTAATTCTTGCACAATCTTCTAGAAGGTTGTTAATTCTTTAATATTTAAAAAATTCTTTTGCAATTTTCAATATTTTGTTAGAGCCATTCAGTTGAAATCTTAATTTCAAATAGTGCATTTTTTAGAATTCTATATTTTTCATTAAGTCTCTTTTCTATTTTCCAGTTAAGATTCCCTATAGAGTTAATCCTTGAAGACTTTTACAATTGCTCTTTTAAAGTCTCTGCTCATTGGAACACCCATTTTCATCTCAAGGTCTGTTTCTATTGTCTGCCTTTCTATTGGCTGTAAGTCCTATTTCCTTATTTCCTGACATGCCTATAATCAAAAGCTACTAACTTGGTGTGGCAGCCACATCTTAACACAAAGTCCCCGTGTAAGTGCGAGAACTTACAAGGATGAGGTATGAGGGTTCAGAATGGGAGTCAGAACTCTGCTCAAGGAGAGAAAGTCTAGACATCAGAGATGACCCGTTGTACAAACTCTGAGTTCTGCTATCTTCTTCTGATGAATGCTGATTTTGTTAAATCCCTTACTGTTAAATTCCTGGCTGGTCATCTTGCTTTTGTAGAGGTTCATGCTTATTAGGAAAACTCTATTTTGATGTTACCATTGGCCTTAGCATAAATCCAAGGCATGCTCTTTATAGTCTTTGCTCCCAATAGGCCACCTTTTGGGGTTTCAGAGGAAATCCTAAGGTGCTTGTGATTTATTTTAGTGGGAGTCTCCAAAATCTGACTTGCCTATAATAGGAAACAACTGAAATTTCTGAGTTGATTTTTCCAACCTTCCAGTTGTTGCTTTATGCTGTGCTTTCTGGAGCAAACAGTTTAGGAGCACACTGAGACTGGGAAGAAGTTGATATACAGACTTGAGGCTTCTCCCTCTCCCCATATCCTTTGAATTCCTCCTCTATTTCCAGCTACTCTGTCAGCTTTAAAAGCCATCCTCTCATACCTAGTAGATATTAGTCTTAACATACATCTAAGCTTTCTGAGTCCCGGTTCCCAGGGCTCTGTGGCCTGGAGCATGCTTTCCAGAAAAGAGCTAGATAGATAATGTGCTTAGTCATTGTAATAGGCAGTTCCCCTCTTTCAAGAGACAGATCTCTTCTGGAATCTGCCTGATTTTGGTCATTCTCTAGCACTGTCAAGTAGTTTATTTTGGTTTGGGGCTTGTGTTTTGTGATTTTTTTCTTGTTATTCATTTTCTGCTCCTTAGCCCATCATTTATCATTACTACTTATGGCAGGGTGAGTCCCATACTGGAACTACGACTCTTTGAATAGTTTTTTTTTTTAGAAAATGTGTTTACCATCTATATTGAAGTGCAAGTTTCTTGAATCTCAAAAACATCCTGTCTTTAAGAGCAAACAAATTTTAAAAAGATAAGGTATTTGTGAGCTTTGTCATTCTCTGACTGACAAGGCCCAATACATGCCCCTCAGTGGGCTGCCACCTCCCAGCAGCCTGTAGGAGCTCTAAATTCAGGTCCCTAAATCTCCCTGAAAAGTAGACAGACAGCTGTTTTGGTTATTTTTTCCCAGACACAGATTTTGGAAAAAGGCGGACCCGGTGTCTGGTGTGAGTTTTGGATTTGTCTTTTATTGGCTCTGTGACCTGGGCATGTTACCCAAGCTCTCTGGGCTGCCACTCCTCCCTATAAACTGAGGTCAGGAGCACTATCCCATAGGGATTAAGTAGTGAAGTAACTTACATGAAATGCCATTAATGTGAGTTTCATGATTCAAGAGGGAAAGAAAGCATTCCATGTCTCTGAAGGAAGGCTCTTGTTCTTACTCTGAAAGCTGTTGGACTGTTTTCACCTAAAAACTGGATGTCCCAAGTTGCCTGTAAGAAATAATGTTGACCCTCGAACAGCAAGGGTTTGATCTGCGTGGGTCCCCTGTTAGGTGGGTTTTCTTGTAAACAAATGATGCGCACTTACAGGAATCAATAAATACAGCCCAGTCCTATCAATGTATTTTCTCTTCCTTAGAATCTTCTCAAAAACAACTTCTTTGCTCTAGTTTAAGAAAACAGCATATAATACATGGAACATACAAAATATGCATTCCTTGTCTATTCTGTTAGGGGCAAGGCTTCCAGACAATAGCAGGTATTAGTAGTTTTGGGGGGGAGTCAAAAGTTATACTTGGATTTTCAAGTATGTGGGGGTGGGGAGAACTTAGTACCCCTAAGCCTCGAGTTGTTCAAGAGTCAACTGTATTTCAAACTTTTATTTCCCTTTGGCAAATGACCCGGCCAAGGGTCCTCCCTGGTTGCACAGCAGGTTGAGCGTGACACTGTGAAGCAGTCACTGCACTGCAGCGCGAGTTCGATCCCCAGCCAGGGAGGGGACCCACATGGCGCAGCAGACCTCTCCTGCCTCGCCCACTGCTCCCCTCAGCAGTGTATTTCAGTCAGTCTGCCTGTTCTGCTCCCCACTATGTCTCCGGTGAATCTTCTCACCTCCTGCGACTCTGGCCTGTACCCAGCTCTTGTCTGCATAAATAAATAAATCTTTTAGAAAAGTAATACAAAAAAACCCAACCCGGCCAAGGGTCTAGAATAAAAGTAAAGGGAAATTAACGGGCAGCTCACCACCACCTGCCACGCCCCTAGCGGCCATAAAGTCCAGGTGGCTGTCCGATGGAGACAAGAAGCCCCTAGAATTTACAAGGAGTATGGAGAGGGAGCTGGAAACGGGAGAGAGGCCCGACAGAACTGCCCCCAGCCTCCTGGGCTGGCCTGACGGGGGCAGGCCGGTGCTGCGCTGGTAAATCCAACTTAAAACGACAAAAAGCCTAACTGGAAGCATTTGTCACTTTTTTGGTTTGGTGTAAATGCTCCACCGCGGCCAAGTTCAGACCAGCAGGTTCCTCCCTGAGCGGGGCTGGGAAGGGCTGGGAAGGGCTGTGCGGAATCAGCCGGCTAAGCCGACACGGGCCGGACACAGAGGTGCCCGCCAGCTCCAGCCCGCCGAAGCCCGTCTGCCTGGCACAGGCCCCTTCTCCCTCCACAGGGCCAAACCAAACACCTCCAAGGCACCGGTTCTTTGCATTTCATTGGCCCCAAACTCTCGCGGGCTTACACAGCCACAGACACAGCATCCAATGGGGTGTCAGAAACGCCTAGTCCACCGGTCCCTCATTTGCCCCCACCCCCGCCCCCCATGCTTTAGGAGGGGCCACGTTCCGGTAGCAGCACTCAGGCTCAGGGCCTTTCTCTGAGAGCCCCGGGAAGTACCCCAGCCCACCGCCCAGAGGGCTCCCAAGCTCTGCAGCACCCCGACCTCAAGGGAGCTGGGTGCCCGCTCCCCATTCAGAACCCCAGCACAGAGATCTCTTGTTTCCGAGCGGGAATGGCGCTTCCGGGATCCCCATCTGCAGACGGTCTCCGTTCACCGCATCTGTCTCCAGAGCTGGCAGCTCTCCTCCTCACTCAACTCGCGGCAGCATTTAGGGGTCAAGACGGTTGAAGTTCCCGGGGGTCCCGTTTTCTCCTGAGTCTTGCGGTCTGTGGGCACTTCCCTCCTGGCTTGGGACTGCCCGCTGTGGGGGCAGAAGGAAGGTAGAGGCACAGAGAAGTGAGGGTCTAGGGGTCCCGCTGACAGTGCTCCTCTGTGGGTGACAGAACTGGAGGGCCTACCCCCAAGGGCAGGGAAGCCAAATCTGCCACCCCAGAACTCATGCTTTTGACACAAGGTTGAATTAATGGGGGTGTTGTGAGGGCTGGGTTGAGGTTGCTCTTAACTTTTTTTTTTTTAAGATTTATTTATTTATGCACACAAGAGCTGGGGAACAGGCCAGAGGCGCCGGGGCTGAGTCACCAGAGACAGAGTGTGCAGCAGAACAGGCAGACTGACCAAAATACACTGCTGAGGGGAGCAGAGGGCGAGGCAGGAGAGGTCTGCTGCGCCCTGTGGGTCCCCTCCCTGGCCAGGGATCGAACTCACGCTGCTGTGGTGCAGATGCTTCACAGTGCAGCACTCAGCTGGCTGCGCCACCAGGGAGGCCCTGCTCTTAAAATTTTTGAAAAAGATATTGACATGCAGGCTTGTGTGAGGGCATATGCTGGGAAGACCTAATCTCTCTTCTCAGTGGGGAAGGTAGAAGCTAATTGGCCTTTCTTGGTCTACGGTGCCTTCCCTGGTAACTCCCTGAAGGCCTTCCCTTTCCCGCCCACTCCTGTGTTAGCTGCGCCATTTAAGGTGGTGTCTGAAGCCTCATGAGTGAGTTCATTCTGAATGAATGAGTGAGGCACACAGGAAGCATAGAGGCGATTGTTAAACTTCATTGTGACTTTTTCTTATCAATACATCTGATGCTCGGTTGTTTGCCAGCCTAAAAGAACCCAGAAGGGTCAAGGGGGATTCCTTTGCACCCGCCACAACAGGTGAGGGGTGCTGGCTGCTAGAGCAGTAACTAAAGGAGGAGACAGTACGGGGCACCGTGGGGCCGGGAGCAAGCCGGAGGCCACCAGTCCTGGGAAGCCAACCTGAGCGGGTGTGTGCTCATCTCAGCCCAGGGGAGACCCAGCTCCTGGGCAGGCACAGCGCCAAGGCTGCCGCGCAAGTTCCCGAGACCCATGGGCTACCCCCCGGGTGGACAGAGTTCTCCTCTCCCTGTGGTGGAGTAACTGGAATGTCACATGTTCCTTAGGACATGGCTCAGCCAGGGACTGTGCTGCCAACTGCCTCTGAGAAAATGGGCCTGGTGAATTTTTGTTGGAAGACTTATCTTTTTGAGAGGAGACAAGGCCTGCTCCCAGATCTGATTTTAAAGAAGACGGGTGAGTCATACGCCACACCATCATTACCCAGTGACTGCACGGTGAGCCACTGCGGCCCTTGGCCTTCTCCAGCCCTGGGAAAGCCGCAAAGGCACAGGTGATTCACAGCAGTTTCTGTGGCGCCCAAGGCCCGAGTAAGCCCCAGCTCACTGGGGTCAACAGCGTGTCCGCTTGTCCATCTCGGCCTTGGCACATACTGTCCTTCTCCCTCGTCACCTGCTCCTGAGATTGTCCTGGACACCCAAGCCCTTGGCTCTAATGCGAACCCATAGTCAAGTTGCCTTTCTGAATCTGATCATGTGTTTTGGCTTCCGTGTAGCCCAGCAGCCTAGAAACAATAAATTATAAGCAATATATGTCTTCAAGTGGCATTATATAATGTAATTTTGTGATTGATAAGAAGTACACATTTGGTCACTCAGATGACCAAAATCTCTTTCTCATCCATATTTGGCCTCCTCCACAGTCCGTGGCTCCCAGCTCCTCCCAAGCCTTGGAAATTCCCAAGTACTGTCATAAAGAGGTCTCTTGCTTTGCTAGTGAAGGTAATTTTTGGCAAATACCTAAGGCTGGGGGCTGGCTGCCAGGGAAGCCATTTGGAATAGAGGGTTGAACTCTTCCCCCTGCCTCTGGGGAGGAGATGGGCTGAAAGTTGAATCAATTGCTGACAGCTGCTGAGTTCTTCAAATACGCCTATATAATGAAACTCCAGAAAATCCCAAGAAGGAGGAGGGGGCTTCTGAGACCTTCTAGGTTGGCGAGCACATGGAGACTTGAGGGGAATGGCACAGCTGGAGAGGGCCCTGAAGCTCCACGCCTCTTCCCCCGTATTGTACCCTCTGAATCTCTTCCACCTGGCTGCTGACTCACAACGTTTTAGTATCCTTTGTAATAAACTGGTGACCTGATGGATAAATGAGTTTCCTGGGTTCTGGGTACCAGTCTAGTAACTTATTAAGCTGAGGAGGGGAATCCCAGGAAGCTCTGCGTTGGAGCCAGTTGGTCAGGAGCACAGATAATAACCTGGGCTGTCTGCAGGTACTGGAAGTCTCAGGAGGGGGTCGTGGGGTCCTTTGCTCTACAGCCAGTTGGTCAGAAACCCAGATGCCAGCCTGGACTGGTGGCCAGCATCTGAAATGGAGGGTGGTCTTGGGAGACTGACCCCTAACCTGTGGGGTCCGATGCTCTCTCCAGGTAGAAAAACGTCAGAATGGAATACTTGCCAGTGTGGGTAAAACCACATGCACTCACACTGAAGCTGGGTCCAGGAACCCACAACACAGAAAATGTAAAATAGCAACTCCTTAAAACTTGCCCAGAGCACATTCAAGGAGTAGTCGTTACTGAGTTACACTTCTGGCCGCAAAGAGGGATGCTGGAGCCTGTGTCACCACACCTCCCAGCACTCTTCTCTCCAGCAGGTCACTGCTACACCACGGCCCTGCCCTTTGGTCCCTGGGCATGAGTGTCTATGGCCTGGGAGTGGAGAAATAGACAAATGGGCATGTCTGGAACTCGCCTCTCCTCACTCCGAGTCATCGATAAATCTGTCTGCCTTTCCTCTCACTTTGTAGTGACTCAGCTTTTGCAGTGACAGACCTGGTCTGCTGCGTTTTCACAGGCTGATGTAACTGAGACACTTTGCAATATTCCCATAAAGTTTCTCGAAGGTCATCGAGCTGCTCAGGTTTATTTTTAAAAGGTTTTGTCATTGCTGGAAGCTCCAAATGTCAGTGTCGACCAAGTCAAACATCCAATGACCGAATGTTAAGTCAGAAATGACCAAAGTCCCCTGGCCCTGGAAGTGGGTGACCTTTTGCTGGAAATCTGATGATGCTGTAGGGAAACCTGATGTGTAAAGCAGGGGAGGCGGTCAACTGGGGGAAGATTCTCAACTGTCAGTGAGAAGGGGGCCTTCAACAATCAGCGCACTCTAAGGGGTACAGGACGGGGCGGGAGCAAGACGCCAAATCCCATGAACACCATGACATCGAGCCACGAGCACAGAACGTTCGCCTACAGGAGTCCCAGAGGAATGTGCCAGAGTGGGAAGAGGGTGGTGTCGCGAGGGGGAGGACTTGTGGGTCCCTCCATCCTTCCCTTCTCTATTTTCCAATATGTTTATTTCCATTTTGTGGTTACAATACTACAAGGGAAGAAACGGACGTCACTTGAAATCCAAAATCACTTCCTTTACAACACAAATGTGATCACTGAAATTGTGCATTTTTAGACACTGTTCATTTCCAGCTTCATCGTGACCTCAAGACACTCGGGGATTTCTGAGCAAAAGATGACCCCTTTGGTCATGGAACGGGAAGTCACATACATCTGTCTAAAAAAAGTGCCAGACGTAATCCAGAATGAGTGAATCTGGTCCCTGAGGTCTATGACGCGCATTTTCTTTTCCCTGCCACTGTCTGCTGCAACAGCTCAGCCTGTGGCGGCGGCTGCCTGAAGGGGTCAGTTGTGGCCAACCAGCAAAAGGAAAGAGTAGGGGCCGCCAGGAGCTTCTCCCACTTAAGCAGGATGGGTGGCTTCGTGGAGGGAAGTTCAGTGAACTCCATCAGCTTTGTTTAAGTGGATGCCACAGCTTGCCTAATTTGCATTATTAAATGATTTCTTCTATTTTCTCATTAGAAACCGACCAGGCATGACTGACCTCTCCTACCAATTCAACAGCAATTAAGCTAGAATGTTCTTTAAAGGACAAAATTTTATTTTTGCCTGCAGTAGTAAGGAAGACCCTCATAACAGGAATATAACTAATGGCAAATTAAACACACTAAAAAAAATCTGACAGGCATTTAAGTACACGGATAATACACCAGTGCTTCCTCTGGTTGGTCCTGTGGTTTCTGGTTTGAAGACTTTCCTCCAGCCCCTCCCTTTCTATGCACTCATCCCTGCAAGGGAGCAAACAAAGCCCCAGCAGCAAAGAGCATAGCAAAACAAGTTTTATTTCTTCCCCCTACTGGAAGTCACACAGGTAAGTTACTGTGACCCACTGCCATGTAACATTTACACTTTCATTGTATTTACATCGAGTCAGACTAAGGAGGCCTGACGTGAGCAGCCTCGCCCATCAACCCCTCACAGCTGGGGAAGCACCCGCCGCTGCAGTGGCAGGTACACCCTTGCAGCCGCTTTAGCAGCCCCAGGGTCCCACTCTTGGGCCCATAAGCTTGTCGCAACTACAGCGATTTGCACCCATTGGCACAGCCTAAACTGCGCTGGCGGCGGCTTCCCTCCGTGACGAGTGGGGCTCCAGGCAGAGCCCCTCAGCCACTCACACAGATGTCGTGTCCTGGAGGACGGGCTGTGAAAGGCAAAAATACCACTGAAAAGCCATCTTTGCCCTGCCTGACCAGTCGTTAAGAGGTGGGTGAGGCGCGCTCATGGGCACGTGAACTCCACGCAGTGAATGGAGGTGGCAGCAGAAAACACCCAACCCCCCAAGGCGGCCTCCAAGGTCACAGGATGGTGGGGAAAGGGCTGCAGTCACACATTGTGACAAATGTGAGCCTTTGGGGGTGGAGGTGCACGAACTGCGCCCACCTGCGGTCTGCACAGCAGGGCGAGCACACAGCCAGATGGGCTGTGAAAAGGATGTGGTCAGAGGGCTGGGCAGGAGGGGCTCAGACTGGCTGACTGGAGCCCAAGAACCTGATCCGCGGAGCTGCCGGTGCTCGGGGAGGCGGGCGGCTGGTTCCTGCAGGTCAGAGCTCCTGTGCCAGGCAGCAGAACACCAGCTCCACCGCCCGCTGCTCCCAGAGTACGGGTGTGCACCGCCCTTGCTGTCTGCTGTGTGGCCTAGAACCCCCGACACGAGTACAGCACAACACTGTCTCTGAACATGGCTGAGTGCCACGGACCCCAGGCTTCCTGGTCTCACGCTGGCCCAGTGGAAGTTTCAGGAATGTGATCCTGCCTTCCGGAAGCGGGACACCTGGCAAGCCCTCACACAAGGTTCTCCCGCTGCCACTGTCCACAGCTCACACTCTCCAGGCAGAGGACGCTGGAGTTGGGACTTGGAGGGTGATTCAGGAAAAGGACCATGGCAGCTGCGAGGTGGGGGATGACCCTGTCAACGAAGAGTCTCGGCCTGAGCCTATGAGGGGAAGGGGGCAGAAGGAAGGAGTCTGACTCCTGCCAGGACAACCTGGATGGGGTTTCCTAGAGGGCCATCAAGGAGGCTGAGCCTTAGGAAGGGGGAGCAGCACCTCCATAATCATCAACATGGACAAAGGAGGAGGATCAGGTGGGAGCAGGAGTGGGAGTTGGAAGTGAAGGAAAATTTTTCAGGAAGCACTACCAGGACACTTGAAGGATTTCAAGCTGGCTAAGTCTGCTGCTGCCCGAAGTTCCTGTAGTTGAGTATGATAAGCAGGAGGGTATTCATTCTCTATCTAGATGTGCATTACGATTTTCCTTACTGAAGAATGAAAATGTGCTTTCTTCCAAGGCAAAAGAACACCCTCCACAGTAAAACAACATTCCATTGAATGACAGCCATTCCTTACTCTGGGTGTCCCCTAGTCACCCCACAGGAAATACCTGTGCTGGGATGGAATTCCCATCACAAAGCTTGCACCTTGGCACCAAAGATCTTACCTCCTTGATGCTTGGATTCTCTAACAACGGCTTGCAATTTGTCCTGCAGCTCATTATCCCCAAGCCCTGGTGTACACGAGTGTGCTAAGATGTGCCTGCCCAAGGGCCCCACCCCGCAGGTCCAGTCTGGGGCTGGAAGGTACATCTGTCTAAGCAGCAGACAGGCCTGGACGCACCTTGTTTGAGGACCCTTGTCCTAGAGAACAAAGGCTCAGCCAGGTGAGATAGAGAACAGGATAATTCACTCCAGGAATAAGGGGAGGAAGAGGCACTTGCAGGTTTTTTCACTTCCATACAGTTCTGCATAAATATTCCCCTCAAATAAATCAAAGCAAACTTTGAGTCGGCATTTAAGTTTTTTACTCTCCAAATGTAATACAGTTCTTCAGCTAAAACAGGAGTAATGAGACAAAATGGTTCTGAAAAGTACAATAGAAAAATATTGTTCACTGGTTTATTTTTCCAAATGAGCAAAAGGCTATTTACAAATAAGCAGATCTCCAATGGTGTGTATTAAAATGGCAAGTCTATTACTGTTTGAAATCTAAATGAAAAAGAAATTTTATTAAGGCACATTTGATCTGTGAGTTTAAAACATAAACTTTCTGGTGTAATGAAAAGATTCATTTCACTGTTGTCCCCAAAACACGTGAGCACCAAAATTGTCAAAGAACACTTAATATTTAGNAAAACAGTGAGGAATGTAAAAATTAAGGAAGGGGGTTGGGGAGCATTTTCAAAAGGAAATCTTTGGAGATCAGTTTACTGCAAATAAAACATTAAACACACTCCTGATACACATAAATACTAGTAACTAATAAGTACTGGAGAAATGGCAGCACTCTAAACAATGGATATTAAATAAATTAAAGGTATTTCAGATACAAAGGATAAAACAAAACAGCAAAGAATGGAAGACCCACCTCCACAAATACAGTGCAGGACGGGAGGAAGTGACCAAACAAGATACGTTATCCCCCCAATGTTTTCATCGGGGGGCTTTTTGTTGTAGCTTGCGAACATTAGATTTACTCTGATAATTCTTTGCCATTCTAAATATTAACATTTACCCTTTAAAGAGAAGGATCAGGAAGACAGAAAACGCCCAGTCCTCTCTGAAATTTAATGCCAGATCCATGCAGGCGACACGGACTTCGAGAACAGCCACGGCTCCTGCTGTGCTTCCCCTGCCCCTCTGCTTGTTAAACCCCGCGAGGCCACACGAGCACAAGTTTGGGAGACAATCGACTCTGGAAAGCTCTCCAGAAGGTGATGACACAGCTATTGTCACATCTGCTCTTTCTAAGGGAACACAAAATGGCCTTAAAACAAAATCGTGGTTAAAAAAAAAGAAAAAGAAAAAAAGAAAAGGTAGAATCTGTGCAAAGTTAACAGTTACAAGAAGTCATTTACCACAGTTACAGTGTCTTGTTACAACAATACTTTGCAGGAAAGTTCATGTTTTCTGCCATAGGATTGTAGCAAAGGGAGCTGAAAAGGAACTGTTTTAAAAAAGTGTTCATCAGGGACATTTCAAGTCATCATTAAGCAGGTCTGCTACATAATGTCCAGCGAGAGAATGCATTCAAAGGCAAACATGATCACATTTTTGTTCAAAAAGCTCCATTTCCAAAGAGTCCTTTGTAAGAAAAATCACGTGTAAAATATATCCTCATGTGGACTTCAAAAACTGATCGTACAAAAAATTTCTGAAAAATAAATTAGATAATTAAAAACGTCTTTTCCAGCAGAGCTGGACATCAGGCTGTCCTCACGGAGCCGTTGTTATTGCTGCTTTTACTGTAACCTGGGTCGTTTTTCTCCAGCCACATTTCAGCCAGCTGCTGTGTGGACCCGTACGTCGACGCTTTGGACCCCAAGCACATTTTGTACTGTCTGGGGTCAAGATTGGGATCGCAGAAGACAGGGTGGTGGACGTGGACGACTCCTACTTCTTGGCTTCTGAACGTCTTCAAGCCGGCCTGGACCACCTTGTTGAAAAGGTCCACGTCCTCAAGCCCCCACCCCTGGATGGAGACGTCAAAGCCGCCTACTCGGACAAGGTCTCCCTTGTAGATGCAAGTGATGCCAAACCCATAGTTTCTCCAGAAGCCAGTTTTCTGAGTAAAGGCAAAATGGTTGTCACTGGGAGCTTTCCCACTATAAACAATCTTTGGATCGTACTGGCTGAAGATGATTGGAAAATAGATTTGTTGGCCCAGAACGGTATTTGCGCGACATCGCTGAAGGAATTCTGCAGTAAACACCAGGTCGACGTCACAGAAGAAGAGCAAAGATTCGTTATTAAACTGGGAAGATCCTACTTCAAGGGCCAGAGCTCTTGAGAACTCTCCAGACACAGGCAAAATCTGCATGTCAGCTTTAGGGTACTTAATGCGATAATCCCTCATGAGTTCGACTTGTTTGGCCTTGTCAGGGTTGGAGTCAGAATTAAAAAGCAGAACGACGAGCTTGACGTTCTGATTTGGAATGAGACACGTCTTCTCGAAGTTTCCCATAAATCTCACGAACATATCGAAACGCCCAGACAAAGGAATCAGTATGTTTATCTTCTTCTCTTTGGGCTCTTTATACTCGCTCTTTGACCCGGGCAGCTGGAAAGGAACAAGCTTCTTTAGGGAACTGGAGAGGAAGGACAGGGACCCAGATTCTTGATTGATCTTGTTGGCCAGCTCCTTTGCGTCCAGCTGCTCGTGCTCCACGAACTGGACCCTGCTGAAGGTCTGCTGCAGGTACGCGTGCCGCCGCACGGGCACCGTCATCTTCTTCCCCTTGTGCCTCTTGTACAGCAGCAGCAGGTCCAGGATGTACTCGGCCCCGTACATGGGGTTCACGCGGCGGTAGCCGTACTGTATCTCCTTGAAGTCGATGATGCGGCCCCGGGTCTTGGCGTTGGCGTTGATCATCTCCATGACCTGCATGACAATGTCGTCCAAGGCCTCCCTCTGGGCAGAGTCCATCCCTCTTCGAGGGGGCTGGCCATCAGCAGCCGAATACAAATACTTCCCAGTCAGAAACTCCCACTCCAGAATCTCCTCCCGCTGGCGGGGCTGGAACCTCATAAAGGAAGGGGGGATCCCCAGCTGCAGGTCCTCTTTGTGGACCTCGGTGTTGCTGTGCCTGCTCATGAGGACAATCTCCCGATGCAGCTGGATGGTGCGGTGGCGGAGCTCGGCGATCTTGCGGCTGAGCATGTAGCTGTGGAGCCGGTACTGATAAGGTGGATTTTTGTTGGGGTGCAGTGTGATGGCTCGGTGGATCTTACTGTTATGGAGATCTCTAATGTACCCCTTTTTGTTCTGCTCATAATTCTCATAAAAAAGTTGCTGCATCTGTTAAGAAAAAGAAAAGATGGCTATAGAACTGTGGAATTGTGTGACTGTCGTTTTATTCTTGTATTTCAAGTCTGCACACTCTGGGAGAACAAAAAAACCCACCCTAAATATTAGAAACACTTCTAAATGAGCCACAGTCCACCAGAGGCCCCAAGTAAAGTAGCCTAAGAGCTTCATAGCTGTAAACTGGTAAAAGAAACAAAACCTCATTAATGACCAGAGCTGGCCAACGCAATGTTGCAGGTAAACAATAATGAAGAAGTTTGTCCATTAAGAAAAGCACAATTGAGATCACAGTGCACCAAGTCAGCATGCCTGGGAGGAAATGTCACCCCAAGTCCCCTGGCCCCATGGAAGGGCCCTGAGTATCAAGAACCTCATGGAAGAGTGAAATCCAGGGGTGGGGTGCCCACGGACCTGGAACAGCAAACCACAGGCACGATGGCTAGGAACCAACCGCAGAGGAGCCCACAGAAGAATTCCGGGAGTAGAATCCAAGCCCGGGATTAGAGCTGCTTCCGGGGAGCTAAGGAGCAGGAGCTAACCTGCAGGAGCAGGCCTGCCACGCAGAGGGGTGCGCTGTAGGTGAAACCAAGGCTGTGCCAGGGCACTGAGGTGCACGCTTTGAAAGTCCTTCATGGCCTGCTTGTTCATGTGCCAGGAGGGCTGCCCCACGGCCTCTGCGCAGGCCGGAGAGGGCTGGCTCGACCACACCTGCGCTGACAGGCCTGCCACGATGAAGGGCAGGGACAGCAGGGGGCTCGCTGCTCTCCCCAACTTTTCCTCTGAGCTCTGATACAGGCTTGGCGGGACAAAGGCCTGAGGCTCATCAGCCTAAAGGGTTCCCTCAAGTTAGGGAGGGAAGATACTTAATCCCCAATACACTCAGCAAGATGATGACCATTTACAAATCTGGACTGAAGACTGACAATGTGCAGAACATATTAAATGAAAATAACCTCTGAGACTGGCACCCACACATCAGTCTTATTTCACGTGGTTCAGTTCTGGGTTTCGTTCAAATACTAACTCTTGAGCAGCGTGAAATGCATTTGGACTGAGTAGTTGACTTGTCTGTGGACAGCTGTCTTTTTGCCTCTTTCTTCTGAACCCACTGCAAATACCATCATAGCAGAAAATACAAATCAGCAGTTTTACACCCCATCTTCTGAGAACTTGGCCTTTGCTGTGCATCAAGAGGCACTGGGCTGCTCCCAGGGTAGGTACATGTGTGCGCACATGTGTGGACACACACACACGGTGTCCAACTCTCAGCCACTATACTGTGAACAGTGGCACTTAGCAATGTGCAATTTTAGATTCTGTGAGAGTAAAAAACACCTGGTTTAGCCTGAAGCAAAGCAGCAGTCTGGGGTTTGCTGAGAGGATGCTGGAAACAACTGCATGTGAACACCTCCAAGTGCTCGAAGGACAGACCACAGAGTGCTAAGTGAGAAAAACGACACGCATGTGTGTGAACACCTGCAGAAGAAACAGGTGGGAGCTCTTCGACCTCGAATGTCTTTGTGGACTCATCTCCAACAGCTAGGGAAGCAAAAATACGTCAAACTAAAGTTTGTGTACAAAGAAACCACTGCCAACGTGAGAATCTAACTTACTGAGTGGGGGAAGATATTCACAAATCATACATCTGACAAGAGCTAACATCCAAAATACATGAAGCGCTCATACAAGTCAACAACAGAAAAACGCCCGACTGAAAACTGACAGATGATCTGGTTGGACCCTTCTCCAAAGAAGATGCACGGACAGCCGAAGGCACAAGAGAGGCTGTTGATCGCCACTTCCTGTCAGGGGAATGAAAATCAAAACAGCAGTGATATAACCTCACATCCATGAGGATGGAGAGCATCAAAGACAAGAAACAAGTGTTGGTGAGGGTGTGGCGAGAATTTAACCCCGCGCACACAGCTGGGCACACAGCTGGTGGGCTACAAACCAGAGCAGACACCACGGAAACCAGCACAGCGATTCCTGAGAAGCCAGTGGAGCCATTCCCAACCCTTGCCTGCCCCAGCGCAACGAGGAGAGGCCAGCCTTGCAGTTTCGACAAGGTGAGCCCTAGAGTATTCTGTGACCTCCCCTCTGGGCCCCGCCTGCAGGCACCAGTGAGGAAGGAGGACAGCTCCAGACTCACAGCAACGCGCCACCACAGCAAAGAAAGCCTGGGACTGGGGCTAGTAAAATAATCACTGTTGACTCTATGAAGGAAGGCTCCGTAACAACACAGCAGAGGTCTTTCGTGTACGTGTTTGTAACTACATCTTGTTTCCACTTTGTCTACGTACAATGACCAAACTTCTAACAATGACATGAAGCAGCATGGCATCTAGAGCGGGCCCTCCACTCCGACAGTGTCAACACACAGACATCGTTTGGGCCTGAGGAGTTCTTTCAGGTCAGGGGTCTGAAGCAGGCGGCTTTCCTGCCTTTCTCCCTTGAAGATGTTGCAGATCCACCCGAGCCTCTCTGACCTCAGCCTCCCAGCTGCAGAAGCCTCTCCTACCTTGCAGAATTCTGTTCCCCTCAACTCTTTCTTGACAGAGTGGCAAAATGGTCTTCTTAAAATATAAATTGGAGACTGATGGCCCACATGATTCTCTCAGGAGAGAATAAACACAACAGTGGACAGGAGATGCCCCCAAATTCTGGGATCCTGGTGAGTGGGTGAAGGAAACTGGAGTGGCACAAGAACCAGACACCTCCTGCGGAAGTTCAAGAACACCCTCTGAAGCGGGAAGGTGTTTCCAATATAGAATTCTCTTCCCAGCAAACTACCCAGCAAGAAAGGGGGAGGGGAGAGCAGTATTTTCAGATGTTCAATGACTCAGTTCTACCTTGGACTCATCCCTTCCAGGAAGCTGGAAGAGGCTGTGTCCCTCCACAGCGAGGAAGTAAATCTAGGGAGGCAACAACAGAACACAGTAACCAACAGGAGAGTCCAGGCAGCAGAGCAAGGAAGGCCCCCAAGAAGAGCACGGCGCGTGTCTGTGTCCGGCAGATTCGCAAGCTTGAGCCCTCAATTCTCGATGGGACGGTTTTAAAGATGGGGCCTTTGGGAAGTAACTGTGGTCGGATGGGGTCGCAAGGGTGGGACCCACGTTGATGACTGGATCGGTGCCCTTGTGTGGGATGAAGGGACAGACGCTCTCGTCACCAGCAGGAAAGTGACCTTCTGTAGACCAGGAAGAGGGTCCCCTAGAACCCAAGCGCGCCAGCACCGATCTCCAGCTTCTAGCCTCCAGTGAGACTCGATAAATGTCTGCTGCTGAGGCCTGCGGTGTTTCTGCCGTACCAGTCGAGACGACTCGAGAGCTCTGCGGCACGAGAAGAAAGCAGGAAGGTTCCCTGCCTTTATCCCCAGAGCAAAGCTCAGCGCCTGACACATGACAAGACACTCAACAGCTATCTGATGAGTGATAAGAAACTGTGCTTAAGCAGGAGAATCAAGAAATCGTTGATTTCGAGGCAGAGGACGCAGCAAGAGCCAGCAGGGGGCGGTGTGCTTGGTAACGGGCACTCAGGCTGGTCTGCCTGACCGCGTGGAGGGGCTTCCTGGGATCAGAATGTGTTTTTAAATATAAACTCAGCAGCACATGTTAAAAATACATATTTTTTGAGGCAGCGGATATAGCCGTCACTTGTTTCTGACTACCTACAAGACCAAGTATGACTGCACATTTTACCCCTGGCTACCCAAACCCCACGCGCAGGGCGCCGTTCCAACGGGCGCCTCCTCCAGGGGACGCAGGTCTTCGAGGCGTGACCGATCACTCCTTATGGACTTGCCAGGACGCTGTGTCCCCAAACATTTCCAGGAATACAGTTCTCAAAATGTTTCGGAGGCTGTCTGTGACCGTTACTTTCCTAGGGACTGAAGGCAGGCAAGCTGGCCTGGAACACAGCGCGTGTGCTGAAGGCCCGGATCTGAGGAGGAGAAAGTTACCAGAGCCGGTGGAGGTCCGAAAACCCCCTGGAATCATCACAGACAGAATTTTACACTATAGTAAACCTGCTGTAGGCACCGCTGGCTAAATTCCAGTCTAACTGAAAGAATGTTGTGTTATAGTCCCTTTTCAAGAAATGAAGAAAATCTGTTGCAAGTGTGTGTGTGTTTGGGAAAGGGAGCAATATTTATTTTATTAAAAATAATGCAAAGTTTATGCCCAGACTGGCTGGTGCCTGCCCTCATGTTAACCCAAAGGATTCACTTAGTATACTCGGTACACTAATGTTACAACGTACACGTTCTAAACAAGTAAGTC
Source organism: Galemys pyrenaicus (assembly GCA_019455555.1). Classification (NCBI taxonomy): domain Eukaryota; kingdom Metazoa; phylum Chordata; class Mammalia; order Eulipotyphla; family Talpidae; genus Galemys; species Galemys pyrenaicus. Next base: position 1,190,895 of record JAGFMF010011680.1, on the reverse strand, counting down.
ACCTCCCTAACAGACTGGATAGAACATACAATTGTAATGGCTCCTGCTTCCTTTCTAAGGAGGCCAGCCAGCGTCCTCCTAAGGCTTTCCAGGTAAGCAGACAGAATGTAACAGGTAAAGGTGACACTAAGACCCTACCCAACTTGGCATCATGTAGCAACCTTAGGTCATTCAGCATCTTTCTCAACTGCTGTACAAAGCCTATTATAAATGCCTTTGGTGCAGAGACAGAAAATTTATTTATAAAATATTTAGCAAAAGAAGGAAACACAAACCAATGCATGTGGTTTACTGAAAAACAACCAAGTTATTCTTTGCTTTAAAAAAAAAAATGCACCAAAAGTTTCAATTTCCAGAACCTATAAAACAGCAATTTTTAATCTTTGTTCTAAAAAGTTCCCTCATAATCTTGGACTCCAGCAAAACCATCCCTCTCACTGTGAGAGGCCTCGGCTCTGAGTCATTCTACGGTAAATCTGAGAGGGCTAATAAATGTCAAGGTCACACTCTTCCCAGGAACTCCCAGTCCAGCTGGGAATACCCATCAACTGCCTACATCAAATCTTCAATTAACAAATACCTTCTATGGTCTTCATTAGCTACGTGCCCTGCAGTGCAGGCCAACTTCTCCCGAAGCCACATTCTCCACAGTAACGGTCTAATTTAATACCCATCACTAGCATATCTCAGCCATGTCAATAGACTATCACTGCTCTGAAGGCTCTTTCTAATTGTGATTCACACAATGTTTCAATTCATTGCAGAGAATTTGTTTTCTTGTCCTTTTACCTGAAAACTGACTCAAACACCTGGGTTGTATAAATATCAAGAAGTCATAACTGATAGTTTTGAAATAACCATATTCGCAAGTTTTAGATCTTTAACATTATCATATATTAGAAATTCTGGGTTTTTTGAAGAAGGATCTTTGCGATAAAAGAGGGAAATAATGAGGCCAAGACTTCATTCATGAAAGAATATTTCACAGCAATTAAATTGGGTTTCTAGTGGTTTGAAAGAGGGAGAGGGAAACTATAGGATTATGTCCCGAACAGCGTGGAACTCTGAAATCTAAAGACCTTTAGAGACCTCTGACATACTTCAAAAATGATTGAGAATTAAACCCGACAAATAAGACTTGGCAGTCAAGGATGGGACACTAAGTAAAGTGAATGTGCTGAAATCAAGAGTTTTCAAGGGGAGTAACTATTCCCGGGCTTGAGAATTGAGCAGGGAGAGGAGGAGCCCTCGGCCACAACAAAACACTGTCACACTCCCATCCCTGGAGCCTCACCTGGGGTATTTCAGCTTCCAGAAATTACCTTTTTTTCCTCTTGACACAGGTAAGTGAATGTGGTAGCACTGTGAAGAATGAATAGACGGGCACTATCGCCAGGTAACCAAATTTACACAAGTGGGGCACCGAAGATGAGTGAACAGTCGTGTTCAAGTCAAGTACCAGGAGGAAGAAGCCAAAACACCACGTGCCTGGAGAGGATGAGCAGGACGTGCACGGCACAAGCTCAGCAATGGGCCTGCTGGCACAGAGGCAGCAGAACCCTGTCTCCCAAAACCGACTTCACTGTGGGTACCTGGGTCCAGCACCACTGGCCCCTCCCTCCACATCCCCTCTCACGACGCCAGCCGGTGTCAAAACAATCTGTATGACACCCTGGCTGCAGCCTAGGGGAGCACCAAAACACAGATTGCAAAAAAATAAAACTTGAAGAACAAACTTATAGGTACAAGGTGGGGGGGTGGGGGGCAGCGCACCAGGCTGGGAGCTGAGAGAACAGGGGCAGGACACAGGCCCAGGGCAGTCAGATCAAGTCTGTGTGTTTGTTCATTGCTCTCGGCAAAGCAAACCCTTAGAGGAACACACTAAACCTCAGATACTTTGCAGAAAGAAGTAGGTGGAAATAAAACGCCAGTGATTAACAACTCACAGTGAGATGTTTTGTTCTGTAAGACATTAATCTAAACTAAAAGGTTCTATATGAAAAGAAGAATGTTTCAGGACCTCCCTGGTGGTGCAAGGTGTTAAGTCTCAGCACCATGAAGCATCCGTAGCTGCTGCAGCGTGAGTTCGATCCCTGGCCAGGGAGCGGACCCACACGGCGCAGCAGACCTCTCCTGTCTCGCCCGCTGCTCCCCTCAGCAGTGTGTTTCAGTAGATCTGTCTGTTCTGTTCCCCGCTCTGTCTCTGGTGAATCCTGTCAGCCCCCCCCCCCCGCCCATATCTATGGCCTCTACCCTGGTGCTTGTATGAATAAATAAATCTTAAAAAAAGACATTAAAGAATGTTTCACATTTATATGTGATTTATGCCACATTTTAGTGGCATAATCAGTAAGAAAGGGTTAAAACCCAGAAATGACTACCTTAAACTCGCTGAAGAAGAATGCAGACTCCCTGGAGCCAAATGCTGATGAGCTCAAGCACAAAGCCAAGAAAAGGCCCTCATTAAATGTGCACAGGATGCAAGGGCGCCCCTGAAGGCCTGGGGCGGCACCAGCCTTCCACACCCAGGGGACAATAACTGGAAGGGCCCCACTGCCTGGCCACAGACAGCGGCGCGGCCACTTCTGCTTGGTGAGTAGGTGGGGCAGTGAGTCTCAACAACAGGAGGCCGAGAGAACGGGCCAACTGAGGGACAGTGCCACTGCGCCCAGCTGGGATTTCCACACCCCCCTCTCCACCCACTTCCTTCCTCTCCTGCTTACTCATGGGCAGTCACTGGCCTTGGCCCAGCACCAGAACCAAGTGGGATCCGAATGCCAGCCGCTGGCTTTTAAAGTGGAAGTGACTCAAGGACTTTACCCCGTGCCCTGGGGTATGATTACCAGTAAGGTAGTAATAAGCCACATAATCTCTAAGTTAGAGACACCAAAGCTCCTGAGCATGGGAACGGGTAACTTCTGTTTAATTCCTGACATTTATTTGCACACGGGTCACAAGTACGCCAAAAGGAAATAACAGAAAGTTACATTTGCCTGTTACATTTGCGGTAAAGCCGCCTCAACTAATTAAGAGGGGCTGCGACCCCTGTTTCTCTGACTCTATCCATGTATAACCACACATTTTTCATGAGTGCCTCAGCTGAGACACCTCTAAGTAGCGTAGGGGACACTTCAAAGTATGTCAAGCCCACACATTTACACTACATTAAAGGCTAACGTGAAGGAATAAAAGTCATATGTTAACTAAAGGCTAGAAGTACAATTTTTTTTCTCCATAAAAAAAGTGTGTGTGTGTGTGTGTGTGTGTGTGTTGTTGGGGAAAGAATTCACAGATTCAAATTCAAATTACATATTCTCTTGACTCAAGTTAGTCCATACAAATTAGTAGATAAATGTAAAGCACACTAACTAGAACTCCATAAATAGGACTGGCACCAGAATACACAGATATGTCTTTCTTTCCAGCCTCTTGGGCATGACTTTCTGGTGCCCCTTTGTGATATCCCAGGTGTGGATGCAGTGCAATTGCAAAAAAAGAGAGCGAGAGAAGGAGGGCTGGGGGGGAGGCGGTGCGGATTCATTACACAATACGCGGGTCACCATCACCACCAACAGAAACCCTGAAAATTCAGAGAGCTACAAAGAAACAGTAACTATTCCTGCCCAGCTACCTGAGGGTTCAATTACTGTCAGAGTAATTGAGAAAAGCCACAGTACGTGATACCACATAATGACAAAGACTATAAACTGTAAAACAATAGCCAACAGGAGCAACAAAAACCATAATTTAAATATGAATGTTCTGATTCCTGTTCAGATGTACTAGCCAAATGTGTTAAATGTCGCATGGGGTTTATGTGTTCTCAGAATTCATAATGAACTACAGGCTTATTCCTATAAGGGAAAGGAGAGCAGTATTTTACTAGTATTTCATAGTCTTCATTTTACCTTACTCACAAGTAGGTATCTAAGAAAAACAGTTAAGAACTACAAACTGCTTTATTTCTTCCTAAAGAAAGTAGTATTACCCAACCCGAGACTTTCCCTCAAATTATTGATCTATTCAAGTCCATTAATTTCTTTGCATAAACATCTGGTTAAGCCCTGATAACTAACAATAAGGCATTTCCATGCTCCCCAAGTGCAAGTTTAAGTGCTGGTCGAATGCATTCAGAAAGCTCAGTGTGCCAGGTGGGGGGTAAAGCTAAAAGCCATACCGCATACATTTAAAAAGGAGACTCTGGAGGGAAACTCCCATCGCCAATGATTTGCTAGTTTCATACAATACTTGAGAATACTGCCAAATCAGTATATCGTACTATTATAACCAGAATGATTTCCATTCTGGGGGGAAAAACATATCTAGATACACACACACATATATATGTTAAATAGCAAATTATATATATATAAAAAGTTAAAGTGCAATAGCATCATACAACACAGCAATCGTAAAACCAAAACCACCAACAGAATAAACTGCTAACCAGCTGCTACAGGCCATGATTCTCGCCAGTGGAAATGTTTATTAGAAGCCTATTTCCTATTTGGATATCACATTAGGTACTTTTACCCTGTAAATAAAATCACATTGCAGTACACAACTGGGTTTCTTAAATACCTGACCTTGGCACACTGCAGCCTGAGAAACAAAACAAGGCACAGAGAGGGGCAAGGCCGCGCTGGACTCGCTTGGGTCCCAAATGTTTCTTTCGCTCAGCCTGTGACCTGCGACGGGTTCTGACCTGCTGCCTCTGAGGTGACAGACCTGGGCTGGCTCGGCTCCCTGCCTGCAGGCCAGCTGGGTGTGGCTGCACACCCACAGCTCCCCGGTGGGGCCTGAGTGGAGCCTTCCTGCTCCTTTCCTGGCAGAGCCTTCCGGAAGCTGGCCCCGTATCCTCAGCGCCAGCACAGCAACCTGGACGCTGAGGGCAACGCCACAGGATGACAGAGGGGAAAATCCGAACAACCTGCACTAACAAGACCGTGAGGAGCAGGCCCTGCTGGCCTGGGCCATGACCCTGGACCGTCACCGGGGGGGGGGGGGGGGGGGGGGGGGGGGNGAGGGGAGCCAAAGCCCCTTGCGCTGCATCTCCAGGGTCCTGTCGGCCGCACGGTCCTTTCATTCGAATGCAAGTTATAAATTTGCCTGCTATTACGGAACGTGTGTGCCAAAGAACAAAACTATGATTGAACGCAGTGTGCAGGATGAGCATCTCATCAAAAACACAGCAGCAGCTACTATTTTCTGAGCAGCATTTTACATAAATTTCATGTCATCTCGTGCCACTCCTGGGTGTTATTCCCATTTAACAAGTGAGACAGAGCTTTGAGAAACTGGCTGAACAGACAAGCAGTCAGTAGCAGCAGAGCCAAGATCTAAAACACTCATGTCAGTAACCAGAGAAGGAGTCAGGAAATGAGGGCCCGTGGGCCAGAATCGGGCCGCTGCTTATTAAAAGTTCTGCTGGACCACAGCCAGGCGCCCATGCTTAATCACCAGCTGTGGCTATTTTCATCACAACAGTGGAGCTGAGTCCAGGGGACAGGCATCCTCTGTGGCCCACGGAGCCTAAGATACTCGCCAGCTGGCCCTTGACAGGAAAGCCCACCAACGGATCTGGACTCATTCTCCCCACCCTTAGTGGGAGCACAGGCGACCCTCCCTCAGCAGCACACTCTGGGAAGGCAGAGTCCGCTCTCCCCACTCGGCTCGCGGCTCGTCCTCACTCTCTGGCCCGCCCACCGGTCCTGACCCACTTCAGGTCTGCCGGGATCCCCAACACAGGACACCCCGATAACACCCATGGGAGTCACACCTCTAGTTTCCTACCTTTTCAGGGCTGACAGAACTCCTTCCCCCCAAATTTACAAAATTAAAATTTTATCTGTTGTTTAAAAGTAGATGCTTCTGATGCAAGCTCAATGAACAACCTGCAGGTGCCACCACCAGCGCAGAAACACAACGCACCGGTCCTGCGGGCTTTGTACTTTGTGACACACATTCATTCTACTTCACTTCTGCGCATAAAGGGCAGTTTCAACAAACTAAAAACAGACACAGCGCTCCCCAAAATAGAGCCCTCAAAGACCACAAACAGCAGTGTGTGCTCACTTTATCCCTGTTCCTAACCAACACCACAGCTGCAGCAGCAACTGGTGTCGGTGAGTCGCGGGGCGCTCAGAAGCCTCTTCCCGGAGTGGGACCAGGGAGGTGACTGTTCATGCAATTCATCCCCCGTGACAGATGGCTGGTGAACGCGCAGCATGTGCCGAACATAGTTGTCTAATACTCTCTAGCATCAAGTATTTTTTAATTCCAAGTATCATGCAGGCGACAATACAGGTTGAGTAAGACGAAACTGCTACCATCTGGAATCATTTTATGATCCAGCTTACTTCTTGAATTATCTTTTAAGTTTCAGGGTAAAAACAACATTTTGGCACAAAATAGCTAGCTATAAACAAATGTATGAGGGTTTGGAGGGCTGCACTACCGAAGTGACAGGTAAATAAACCGCACAGCAGACGGAGTTAGAACATGTGCTTTGCTTTTCCAGCCGCGTGTCCTTGGGCAAGTTTCGGTTTAATTGTGAATCAAGAGGGCTAAACACGAAAGGCCCTTCCAGAGCTAGTGTTGGGGAGGTTCACAGTGTGGGTAAGATTGAGGGATCTTTGCGGATTCTCTCAAATATAGTAAGGACCCACAATGAAAGGATACCTGCTGCTCCCTGCCTCCAGCCGCTCCCTCCAAACCGGCCAGAGACCAAATTCAGGGAAATGCAGCGCCCACTACTTTCCAAAGCCTCCAGTCCTCCACAGCCTGGCAGCTAAGGCTCCTGGTGCCAACCCTCATCATTTCTCACCTGGCTGCTGCAGAAATCTCTGCTGCCCTCCCTGCTCCCTTCTGATCCCTGGGGCAGTCTTCCCATTCAGAACTTGGGCATGGAGTTGCTTGCTTTGCTCTGTGTGACCTGTAGGTCCCCTCAAGGTTCAGCCACCTCCACCAGGCCCACCATGGCAGCTCTCTGGTAGGACCAGCAGGTGCCCTTCTGCCAAGTAAATTCTGTCTGTCAGGGTCTGGGGGCACCGCCAGGCCTGTGCACTTCATGTGGCACAACACCCCAGTGCCTGCTGCCCCCCCAAAGACCTCCCACGGGTGTGTGGGAGCAAGGGCATGTGAGTGCTAGGGGAAAGCACGAGGCGAGAGAAGATAAGTTGCCTTTAATTCTTCTTAAAGAACAGTGATTCTCCGTAAGGAACATACTGTAAAATCATGTGAAATTCTAATGTGGTCCATGGCAAAACTCACCTTATAAAGATAGTAAAGCCGGTGTTTGGAAAAAGGAAACCTAGAAAGAACTGCTTGTTACTCCCTCCTACCCTCCCCCAACCCCACCCCACCCTCCCACGAATATCTGCCTGAGGATCAACTGTTACATCGTAGGAACAGGAGATGGGGGCGAACAAGCAGACTGGGCAGAACTGTGCACGATGCCCAAACAGGGCAGGAGGCTGCTCGGCCGGCCTCACTCCTTGGCTAATCAGATGCAGTTAATGGGTGGAGAAGAGTGGCTCCTTTTCCAACAGGATGCTGGGCAGGCAGGGAGGGCAGACAGGAAAGTACTAAGTCAAAGAGCCAAATCTTAGCCAGAGGCGGCAGCTATGAGTCACTGAATGTGAGATTACTGGCGGTCAGGGGTGGCAGCGGGAGGGAGAAACTGACAGTCAGTCACTGCCCGGTGCCTCCGGTGCCCTGGGCTGGTAGGAGCTGTCCTTCCCTGTGATTCAAGCGACCCATTCTCAGGGAGACCAAACTAACCAGATGGTTAGACGGGGCCTAGGAAAGAATGGGAAGCTGCTGTTGGTGGTGACGTGACCGCTAGGCCGAGCCAGCCAGGGCCCCTCACCCAGCTGAGGACAACCCTCAGACCTCTGGGTGCATTTCAGCTTGCAAGCTGAGTGATGTCACAGGTCAGCTGCATTCCATGAGCTTTAGCAACCTCAGAAACAGCTACGACAAGCTCTCCTCCTCTCTGGAGTCCAGGAGGGAGGAGGCTGCAGGCTTGGAAGGGGTTGTGGGGGCTGAGGCTGAGGAGTAAAGTCTGTGGGGAGGATGAGGGCGCTTGTGGCCCCGTGAAGCTGCACATGCACATTACCGTCTGGGGGAGCTAAGGGCACTACCATTTGAGAGATACCAGAGTGCGCAGGCAAGAATTACCAGTGGATGCTAAGTTAGTGGATGAGAGAGGAGGGCTAAGATAGCTGGTAGATAAATAGGATTAACTCCCTACAAGACAGTATTAGTTACAAGGGGAAAGGAATCATTTCACAGTGGAGATATGGCAAGTGCTGTGTCCTGCCTGCTGGGGTCACACTGACATCAGGCACCTCCTGATAAGACACACACCAGGGACACAGCAGAAGGGACAATGAAACACAGGGACAGTGCTTGGTGCTTTGGATAATGTCAAGGTCACAAACAGCGAAGACCGGGTAGAGGGTAAAAGGCACTTAAGAGACATGTCAACTAAATGCTTCCTGCGCCAGCCACTGGCTGCACCCTGGAATACCTGAAGCTGCTGGCTTAGCTACGAGGAATATTTATCAGAACTGATAAAATGGAAGAAAATCTGTAGATGACAATACTGCATCACTGTTCTCTGATTTTGATCTGTACTAGTTTCATGTGAGTGACTGTGTGTTTTTAAGAAATACACACTAAGTATTTAGGGACAAAAAGGTACATTATGTCTGCAACTTATTTCAAATGGTCCAGGGAAAAATATACAATATTATATTTGTATATATAAAGAGAAAAGCGATACAACAGGTAGTAAGTGCTAACACTCAGGGAATCTGGGTGAAGGGCATATGGGAACTCCTGTTACTATTCTTGAAATTTTTCTCAGTCTAAAATTATTTTTAAAAAATATTAAAAGACTGGTTAAAATGAACGTAATGATGTTCTGTGAAACCACATACTCCATTCACCAACAAACAAATCATGAAATTGTAAGAAATTTCTTAATGATTCTTTAGCTATCCAAGGAGATTTTCAGACACACAAAGCAAGAAGTGTCTGTTCTGAAGCTGTTTTATTAAGCCTAAGGTTTCAGTATTTTCTCTTCTGGAGCTTCCTTTCCAATTTCGTTTTATAAAAGTAATCAACGTGGCAATACCTCATATTCTTTGAGGTTTCCTGGAAGAAAACGTGTTACTATTTCTGTCTCTAATTCATCCTTTGTGCCTGCCTGCTGTGGGTATGACATCAATTTATTATAACCAACAATTTACAGTACCACCTATTCACTAAATCACCACATACACAATGATGATTCAGAACAGTAAAAAAAGGTATCTATTACTAGAACCAGCCTATCAGTTATTTAAAGCCTGGTCCTTGTATTTTCCCTTTATATAAACAAACTAGCCATCAAGCTATACAGATTCTACATAGCTTCCTGATAACTAAAAAAACAGGGAGTGCTGCAAGAGTCTTTTAGCTCCTTGCTGAAAGACACTCAAGCCAGAAGGGTAGTGTTATAAGCAAAATGTTATGACTCTGACATTTCTGTTGGTGGTTATCAAGTTAAATTAGCCTTTCTGACACAGGAACATAAAAGCTCACCAACTCAAACAGAAAAAATTTTAATTCTGAAGGTGGTTTAATAATCTGCACTACCTCCCACCTCCTGGGTGGTACGGTTGTCTATTTCAAGTACCTACAACTCCTTAAAATAACAGTGTTTATTTAAGGGCATTTGATTTCTGTTGGATGTTACAAAGTGTCTGAAAGCCTAAATGAGAAGTTCAATATTTCAAATCCAAATCTAATTACTTTTCTTCTCTTTCCCTGTAGCCTCTGAGCAAAAAGACACAATTTAGGAAACAGACTGAGGCCACAAGGGCATGCCTGGGCCCACTTGTGGATCTGAGTTAGGCACACCATGGAAAAAAAGAACAGGCCTCAAGGCAGCAGGTGATCCATTCCCAAGTGTTTGTTTTTAAAAGAGCCCTCATCCATTCAAGGAAGTAAATGGGCTACCCAGAGGGTGGGGGCAGGGGTGGAAGCAGCGGCTCCTAGTCAGCCAATCTGTGGACACTGGGGGCTCTGGAGATGGTGGCACACGACAGTCGTGATGGAAATGTTTCCTATGAAAACAGTTTGGAACAGAAGCCTTTACATGGGCTGACTTCATCCAAGCAGGACTTCAGAAAACAATGAACACTTAACCAAATTCCTCATCAAAAGACTGTAGAAAGCTAGTCAATTACAGAAGCTAGAAAGCTGGGAGAACAGTGTCCCTAGACCACATGAGTGAACAGGCTGCAGAAAGGAAGAAATAGTTAAATTTCTAAATAAAAGAAAAGTTAACCTATGAGAAAACATTTGTCGTTTTCTCATTCTTCCCCACAGAACTACTCCTAGTGGCAGAGAAGAGTGAATGAATATTACCAGAGTTTAGGGGTGCAGAGCCTACAACAAGTCCTCCAATATTTATTCAATTTATATACTCTTTTTCAATTTTAAAAATTCACACGAATTTGCATTAAACTCAATGACGTATGTCTACGTTTGTCTCATATACTCTCTCTCACTCCCCCAAACTCGATGTAGGATTAACAGTCTGGGAAATTTCAGCCAGGCCTGCCCTCTGATGCCACACCTTGCACATCAGCACGCGCCTGGAGAGCCTTTTGGAGAAACCTGGGTCTAAAATCAAAATCCTGTTCAAAAGAAACATGACCAGACCAAAAAACCCCACCAAAGCAAAAGCAAACAAAACCCAACGAGAGAGAAATCCTAATAGGATATCTGAACAAATCTTGTCTAGTACTTTTTTTTTTTCTCGAAATACGCCATTCTTGACAAATGTTTTTTATATTAACACAGCATTTACAGGCAAGAAGAAAAAGCACTCACTACCTAAAATGGGAATGAAAGACTATACCTCATTTTTGGAAACAAAAAAACCTTTGGCTGAAAGAAGAAGAGAGTTACACCATATCATACTTCAGAAGAGGAAGAGGAAGTTTCATCAAGTGCTTCTCAAGCTCGCCAACTCATTCTGAAAATTATTCCAGTGTTGGGAGGACAGCTTATGACGCTGGCTGCAGACAACTGTGCATAGCACTGCTTAGTATCACTTCAGTGTAAACAGAACACCTTTCCATTGAAGTGAGTGTCATTAGGTGTCTAAATACATTAGTCTCTAAGAGGAACACAAAAATGGGTAAGGTCTACTAATAAAAAGACAAAGAAAAATCTAAGAAAAAGACAAAGCTGGACTATCTGGTGCAAAGTAACACCCAAAGAAAACAGATCTTTGAAGAATATGCTAACAGAACAGAAATGTTCTTACTAAATTTACCAGTTTTTAAAAGTATTCTTAAAAGGACGGTGATGTTTTTTATGTGAGATAGTACCACCTGCAATCACATAACTGAAGTTATAAAAGCCAATTTCAAAGTGGATTTAGAGTCCCTCTCTCCTCTCCCTCTCCCTGTCACACCCCAGCAGTCAAGAGCACACCTGGAGCTTAGGTCCTAGGTCTTAGTTCTTCAATAGCTCCCACTGAAAGGAGTCAGGATGTCTTTGGGAAATGGTAGGCTACAGCGCTGGGGAAAAACAAGAGCCTGGAGCATCCTGTGGTGACAGCAAGAAGCTGCTCAGGGGCTAGCAAGAGGGGGCGGTTGCTGGACAAATGTGGGATGACAGAAACATAAATCACACACCACTACCACCACATAAGAGAACTGCAGTTTCCTCACTCCCAACATCATAAAGGCAGAAAGGAGGAAAGAGAACCACACCACATGACAAAGATCACGGAAAATAATCTAATCAGAGCGAAACATCAGTGGTTACTAAAAGCAGTGGGTACGAGCTTGATGAGACACAGGAGGTTTACATATTCTCCAAGTGCTTCTTCACAATGTTTATTAATGATAAAAAAACAAACAGTAACTTCACAGTGGAGAAACCTGGCGGGCACCCCCTTAATCAAGTGATCAAAGTTAATAAATCCCAAAATTGAACAAGTTAAAATCATCACCTGTTAGAACAAGGCGAATGCATCACTTTTCTCTAATGTTTCTGCTCCAAATGCCTGCCCTGGATATAAAGGAAACAAACCCAAACTGATGAACACTGCACCACCTCTAATCTCCCAGCCTGGAGGTCTAAAAATGGAGAACTATTTCAGATTGAAGGTGATTCAAGAGACACAGCTCTCAGAGCATTTCAAATGCTACCCATTTAATGAAACTCCAATTTATACAGATTTATAGAAAAATGACAAAAAGACATTATACCTGTATGCCATGATGATTTTTCTGTTGTACAGAAAAAAAGGGTTAAATAAAAACCTTCATCACTGATGCTTAGACTGGAAATTGTTATACAAATTCAATGCTCCGCAGGGAAAAAACTGCTAAACACAAATCAAGAAAGTCAGTTGCTATGCAACAGTAATGAGATGTTTGCATGAAGTCAACAAAGGAGGGGGAAAAAAACAGTAAAAATGAACTTTCTACAATTCCTATGTTAAATTTCCAGGACAGACTATAAATAGTCAAACTGGAAACTGCTCCACTGGAGGTATTTTCTTAAAACACAGTGGCACTCTTCAATCTGCTAAGGTGTGAGTGAACACAGCATTATGTTAAAGATAAGTTTACTGGCATGAGAATGGGAGAATGGTCTGTATTAAAAGACAACTTCAATAGCAAATTCAACAGAGAAAGTATAAGAACTGCCTATGACTTTGAAATTCTGACCTATGAAGATGACACAAATTAGTGCTGTTAAAATATTCATCAAGTTTCTCAAAGTCTTTAACTTCTGGTCTGGTATTTCACTTCCCGCCTCCTAACTAACTGTGGTAAAACTTTCTGAGTGCACCTGATGTTTCAGAACTTTTCATGGGAAAGAAAAAATAAAGCTCAAAAATAAGACCTGTTTTTAACTTAAGAATAAGATTAGACTGTAATTACTTATTAAACAGTTTGAGATCAGACAGTGCCTTATACTGCTTGAGATATTTAAACACTTGGCAACAGGAAGTTAGTGAGGCATACTATAGCCAGAATTTTTCACAAATGAGCGCTAGCACGGAAGACTGAGAAGAAAACCAAATTTGTGGAGGACAACAGTTTACTGGACAACTACTGCCGCAAGCAGAAACGTCAAGTTAAAAATATAGACTACAAGATGAGAAGAAAACCAGCAGAGCCTTTGTGATGCAGCAAAAAGCAGTACTAAGAGGGAAGCTTATAGCAATGCAGGCTAACCTCTGGAAACAAGAATCACAAATAAGAAATCTAAGTTCACACCTAAAAGAACTAGAAAGAGAAAAACCAAGGTGAACAGATGGAACAAAATAAAAATTAGAACAGAAATTACTGTAGTAAGATCAAAAAAGACAAATCTTCAAATCAATGAATCCAGAAAAAGATTGACAAAATAGGCAGATCACTAGCCAGACTCACAAAGAAGATAAAAAACAGATATACAGAAATACAATGGATCAGAAACACAATGAGAACAATTATATGGCAACAAATTGGACAACCTAAAGAAATGGCCAAGTTCTTAGAGCCATACAACATTCCAGGACTGAATTAGGAAGAAACAGAATACCTGAGCAGACCAATCAGGGATAAGGAAATTTAAAAAGTGATCAAAAGCCTCCCTCAATACAAGAGCAGGGAACCAGGCGCCTTCCCTACCGAATTCCACTAAACTTACAAAGAAGAACTAATACGCACCCTTCTCAAAATCTTCCATAAAGTTGAAAAGAAGGGAAAACCTCCAAACATCTCATAAAAACAACAACATATGTTATCCAAATGCCAAAACCAGACAAGGACATTACAATAGATGAAAACTACACAGACCACTAACTCTGACGCACACAGATAAAAGGATCCTCAAAATCTGGGCAAATTGAATCCAGCAAAACATTAAAAAAAAATCATACATCATAATCAAATGAGATTTATTCCAGGAATTCAAGGATGGTTCAACATACAATAATCAATAAATGTGAAAGGAAGAACAACCATACATCTCAGCAGATGCAGAAAAGCACGTGACAAGATACACCATTCTTTTATGATAAAAACCCTCCACAAAGGTGTGTAGAAGGAACATCCACACCAAATTAATAAAACTCAAGAAACCCACAGCCAATACCATACTCAAGATGTATGGACCCCATATTTATTGTAGCATTATTAACAACAGCCAAGAACTGGAAACAAGTACCCATCAGTTGATGAATGCACAAAAAAGATGCTGTATATATACAACAGATTACTTTTCAGCTGTAGAAAAGGATGGAATTCTGCCATCTGCAACAAAACGGATGGACATGAGAATGAACTATGTCTAGTGAATAAGTGAATAGAAAGGAGTCATATGTAATATATAGAAAAAACAGATGAAACAAAACAAAAATAAATGTTTAGATAATAAGACCAACTAGTGGTCTCCAGGAGGGAAGGGAAAAGAGGACAACGTTATGGTGAAAGGCAGATTTTGACTCCTCGCAGTGAATGGAACGTGTATCTGCACTGATTGTTCCGAGTAATTTTAACTGTCAAGCACAAGAAAAAAACTCACAGTCCTTACTTCTTTGACCACAGCACAGAACGATGGGATGTGCACACATTCCCATGGCTAGACCAGGGGACACAAACGGGATACACACACCTCCCTTTGAACAAATCCACTGTGGAAATCCTTAAACCTGTCATTACAATTACCTTGTCTATTACACCTAATGTTCACTTTTTCCATACAAAGGCCTATTAGTTTACTTGTCAGCAAATTAGGCAAAATTTTAAAAATTGTTAAAACACAGAAGAGGGTGCATGCTGGATGCCTCCATCCCCTAAAATAATATCAAACCAGTTGGGTCCATTCATCTCTCCAGTTTAATTCCTATGACCACAGTCATGCTAAGCCATGTGTCATTTTCACAACAGGCCAGGCTCTCAGATACCCCTGTGACTTCATACTTACTGTTCCTTTACATGGAGTGCCCACCTCTGTATGCTGGGGAGATCCTCTTTAGTGGTGAGCAAGCTCTGGGTAACAGTCCCACCCTAAGACTGCCACCCCCATCTTAGGTTCCTAGAACACCCTGTTCTGAGTCCCGTCAGTCTGCTCAGAGGCGTGTGATTACGGCTACCCACTCTCTCTCCTGCAGGACCACAGGCTGCTTGTCTTGCTCATCTTTGATCCTCTGCCTGGCGAAAGGAGGGACGTGCTTTTTACTTTTTATTTGTCTGAACTTTTTCTGTTAGATGGCTAAAACGTCATCTGAAAAATAAGAACTCCAGTCTCTGTAAGAAGTGTGTTCAATTGAACCACGGGTCCTTCCTTCCCCGAGGAGCAGGAGGAGATGGAGTGTGCAGTACAGCAACAGTCCACGCTAGGGGAAATCATCGCAGACAGAGCAAGCTGAGTGTGGACCATCCCGGGGATCTGCTTGTCGTGGGCGGTGGTGTCCCCCTCCCGCCACCATACCTGCTGAACTTGTGCTCGTCCTTAAGACACGTCCCCGTAGGAGCTGCCCGACCCACTGACCAGGCCAGGTCTACCTGTTCCACGTGCTGCCACTCTCTGTGCTGTGTACCAGGAGAAGTCACAAAGCCACACTCTGTGAATATAAGCTGCAGAGACGGGACTTGCGGTGACTCCTGACACCCCAATGCCTAAACATCTGCTAAGGGTGGAGCAAATCACAGGCATTACACAGTATCTGTCTCTCCCGTTAGAAAACTCCACGGTGACAAAGGTTACTCACCAAGGTGAGTAAATGCACCACACAGCAGCACCATCACAGCAGGCGTTTAACTACCTGCTGCGTGAACAAACGATGAACAATTCATGTATGTCTCCTCAACATCGTTCTCTACTTGTTATGAAGTGATCATCTTCTCCAAGTTGTCGAGACTTGTCTTAAAAACTTTTGCCATCACCACTAAGCTAAATGCTCCGTTATTAATATTCGAGATGCCTGAGGCACATGGACAACCATATAAAGAATGGAGGGGGGAGTAAAACTCAAATTCAATGCCAGAGAAGATCAATTCAACAATTTTTCCATATCCTCATTATAGTCAAGCACAAACCTGTCCAAGCTTAATATTATTAAAATACAAAAAATGGAAAGGGCCTCTCATCCAAACTATAAACAGTACCAACTAAAATGCCTGGCCAAGGCAATAAACACAGACTGCGACCGCCTGGGAGATGAGAGCAACAGAACTATTATTCGCCACTGGCCACTGGTACAGGCGCAAAATGACAGGACGGCCACTTTGGGGGACAGAGAGTCTCACACACAGTCCAGCAGTCACACTCCTAGATAGAGAGAGAGAGACTATGTGCTTCTCCTGAGGCTGCTGCAACAATTCAGCACACCCTGGGTGGCTTGAAACAACAGGAATTTACTTTCCCATAACTGTAGAGGTTTGAAGTCTGCAGGGCCAAACTCCCAGGAAGAACACACCCTGTTCTTCTCCAATTTCTGAAGGCCGCTGATTCGCACACTTGGCTACACAGCCCCCATGTCTCTGCTATCCGCGTGTCTGCTGCTTCCCTTGCCTCTCCTAAGTACACTTAGGACAGCATTTAGGAACCACCTGCATAATTCAGGGTCATTTCCTCACCTCAGAATCCTTACTGTAAATACCTCTGCAAAGACCCTTTGTCCAAATACGGAAAGAGTGACCCGAAATTCAGGTGATCAGGACTTAATACATCTGGGTGCCTTTATTCAAAACCTACTGCACATGTTGTAAGTAAAGGTGACAACCCATGAATTCCCCACAAAACTGTAGCAGAGGATGGAGATTCCCGACCTAGGATCGGACAGTTTCTTTTCCTTCTTACAGGATGACCACAGACTACCATGTGAGGTAAGTGTAAATGTGGAATATTATGGTCTTCTAAGCTATCAAAAACTCAAATATACTGTTAATAAATAAACACACTCTTAAGGCCAGAGAATTTGGAGGGCTTCTGAATAACATAGATCCTGAACAACATTTTTAAAGAAGACTTGAGAAATTTTAAAACTAATTTAAGAATTTGGGGTTTGTTTTTTTTTTTTTTTTTTGAGAAACTAATCTAGGAATATTGCCCTGCTGCTCTCTCACATTTAAAATTTCCAGAGGGCGTCTCTGGTGGCACAGCGGGTTAAGTTTCACTCTGATCCCCGGCCAGGGAGGCGGCAGCAGACCTCTCCTGCCTCGCCCACTGCTTCCCTCACAGGGTATTTCAGTCAATCTGCCTGTTCTGCTCCCCACTCTGTCTCTGGTGAATCCTCTCACCTCCTGCAACTCTGGCCTGTACCCCAGCTCTTGTATACATAAATAAATAAATCTTTTAAAAATAAAGTTTCCTGAGAGTAAATCTAGGGACTGAGGATCAATCCCCCCTTTTGTTATGTTCTTAGCTTGAGGTGCACTACATGAAACCCCTTTAAACCCCTGCTTGACCTCTCCAGGCCTGACGGTACTAGCAAGTCCCACAGTCACCAGCTGAACTATGTTCTTAACCCTGAGTATGTTAACCTTATCTCAACCAAAGAAAGGTATAAACCGTGAAAATTTTGTCTTTGTTTAAAATTCTAAAGTTGAACTTTAAATTCTAAATTAAAAAAAAAATCTGAAACTACTGAACTTTTCCAATAAATATGGCAATATTCACACAGCAAACATGGCATTTCTGGGTTATTTTTTTTCCCAATGAATTAGCCAATTCCAAAAACTAAATATATTTGCATATTTGGACTATTTCAATTTCCATACTCATCTTACCCTAAAGTAACAACTAGAATTCTAAATTATTACAGAATCAATTTATGAACTTCTAGAAACCAACACTTATCTTTTGCTTAAATAAACCACAATATGATAAATAAAAACTAAGTTTTAGGTCTTTAAAATGATTGTGCCTGTTGAAAAGAAAAGCAGAGATGTTGATACATATGAGAAGAAGAGCAGTACCTATAATAATTTTCCAAAAACAAAAAGCCCCTGACAGCATCGTGTCGGCCTTCCCGTACCTCATGCTGACGGTACTAGCAAGTCCCACAGTCACCAGCTGAACTATGTTCTTAACCCTGAGTATGCTAACCTTATCTCAACCAAAGAAAGGTATGAACCGTGAACTGCCCCACAAGGAGTCACTGACAGAAAACACAGAACCGAGCTCTACGGGTGACGCAGCAAGAGCGCTGACATCTGACTGCTGAGTGAATTCTGAAAGATCCTCTTCAGCCGGGGAGATGTTCTGCTGTAATGGTACCATTACAAATTTCTTGCAGCAATAACATGGTACGTTATAAGCTTGCTCAAATGATAAGCTCTTTATGAGGGGTAGAAGTCTGCAGCGCTCTCAAACAAAGGCCTCTCTGTGCTCGCTTTCCTAGAAGTCAGTAAGCTGGAAACCACATGCTGCACGACGCCCACCGGCCTCGCAGAGATGCTGGTCTTCTGGGGCCTCCCCCGGGTCCCCGGGCTGAGCAGTCAAGAGGATACAACGGCAGATACTGCCGCTTCCCTCTGTGTTCAGTTAATCATCTGTGGGTTCTAACTGCTTCTTATTTTGAAATAATCTTAGATTCATGCAGGGGCTGTAGAGATGGCAGGCAAAGTCCCTGTCTCTTCGCCAATCCCCTCTGACGTCAATGTCCACGTAACTACACTGCGCAGGCCGAGACTCAGACTTCCGCACGTGCACAACCACCCTGACGGACCCGCAGGTTTCATTCAGGTGCATCGCCTTCTCCACTTGAGTCCTCTTCCAATCCAGGACCCCACACTGCATCAGGTCTCCCCCAACCTGGGGCAGCTCCTCGGGGTCTGTCGTGACTGTGGCACTTCTCAAGAACACTCGTCAGGCACTTTGGATGTGACCCTCAACTGGGGCTTGTCTGATGTTTTCTCATGACTAGACTGGAATTACGACTTTGGGGTAAGATTACACATAGATCAAGAGCCCGCCCCCCCCCCACCCTTTTCTGGGCATCCTTGATATGAAGCACTTAACACTGGAGATGACATGAAGGTGGTTTTGGTTAGGCTGTCCTCTAAGGTCACTACTCTACTGCATTTATTAAAAATGAATCACTAGATCCAGCCACAATCAAGGTGAGGGAAATAAAGCTCTACCTCCAGAAGGGAAGATTCCCAAGAAAGCTGCTAATCTAAAACCACCAAAGTAGTAAATAAGCACTTTTTAACATTTTTGTTATCCCTATGTGTTGGATAAAACAAATCTCAAGTTATACTTCAAGGCAACTAACAAAAGCTAAGGTTTAAAAAATAAGTACTGGCTTGACAAAGATCCGCAACCAGACCACATGAGCAAGAATCCAGGAAATCATCAACTGCAGAGACAAAAGGTATTTTAATTGTGCTGGGAAAATTCATTTTTAACTTTAAAGTGTTTGTCAGTTTAACTTCTGGCCCCAAATTCCCTGTTCTTGCTGTCACACCTCAGGGAGCCACTTTCCAGCCCCTACTCAGGAGGCACAGCTGGCGCCCTGACCACTGGCCTGCACAGGCTCAGAACGCACTGCAACTAGCATGGCTCAGAGGAGGGAAAGAGTGAAGGGTCGGCCTGGCGACCACGCACGGCGAGCAGACACCTACCAACCTGGCTCTGGCCCCCGAAAGGACCAAGTCAAAGCTCTGTCGTCTCTGTTTTTCCTGCTGCCCGGACAACACACTGCACAGGGAGGGCCCGAGATGAGCCAACTCGCCGAAGCAGAACTTCAGTCTCTCCCCCGTTCCGCAACCTCACTGACCCACGCCGTGCTGCGCGAGGGTACGGGAGGGTGGTCTGGACACAGGCACATGGAACAGTCACCAGTGGCCCTGAGCGTGCAGTCGGGGTCAGCGGCCTGAGATCCCGCTCTGGTTTTGCGCCTGGAAGTGTGCTCTAAGACACACATCTGAAGCGGTTCTCTTACAGACGGTCTTCCTTTGAGAGACTGTGATGTGGTGCCGGGCTCTGGGCAACACTAACACTCGAAGTCCACGTACACACAGAGACATAACACACGCACACAGACACACAACCTTCCCACTGAAAAAAGGCCCGTGTGTCACTAAGTCTGAGAAACACCGGTGTGCCTCCCCCAGCCATTCCTCACACCACGTACCTTGCACGACCCCTTCCATGGCTTCTTCCCAGCCCCATCCACGCTACCAGCTCTACTAGCTCTCACCTTTGTTCCCACACTCGCTGCTTTTAGACAATAGCAGTCTTAAGAGCTCAACAAAAATCATTACAACTGAAATTAAAAACGTCAAAAAGCTTTGCTGGTGCCATCCCTAGACCTCTTTGCTCAAATTAGTGCAGAAACCAAGCACCGTTAGAAAGGGGGTGACCCAGGCCATTCACGTTTCCTTGGCATGCCTGCCGCCCTTCATCCAGCCACTCTCTGTTATGCTCCCCAACCCCTGTCCCAAGTCTCCCTGGGTTTCTTACGCTATTTTACATGGCCTATTGTTGGCTTACTAGTTTATTAAGTATGAAGGTATTTTTCATGTAATTGAGTCCATTTTCACATACTGGTAAGTTTTTAGAGCTCTAACTTGTAAGGTTCTCCGAATACTGATTAGCGATTAAAAGGGCAGATTATTGGTTTATTACAGGAACTGAAGTGACAGCATCTGTGACCTTAATCCTCCCAACTACACGGGAAATGCAGCAGCATCTTATGATACAGACCGTAACTATCGACCTCGCCTCCTGACCCTAAGGAAAGCTGTCAACAAAACAGAAGCCACGCCTGCTCGCAACAGCCATCTAGTAAGAAAGGAGGCTAATCTACAAAGCCTATGATGTCTTCAACCTGCTCCTGCTGACGGGATCGTGAAGATGTTTCAACTTGCTGTCACACCAACACCTCCTCCCTCACAACCAGAAGACTGTGACATGACACATGGTGAAACCATTTCAGAGATGTTGGTGAACGTCTTTGTTTTGCCAGTCTGGAGACAGTCACACAGGTCCAAAGTAATTAAGTTCCCCATTTCAGGTACACATTGATTTGGTTTTGTCAGAAGAGTCTTTTCTCAATTGTAAAAACAACAGGCTCTAAGACCAAATCTCATTCAAATATTTACTGACACAGGCTAAGATCCATGCGAAGTACTCAGGGAATGAGTTCTGACTGGTCAGTTTTTCCAGACACTGGAGGGACATCCCTCCAGTACCGGAGCATTTCCCGAGCATTTGCTCTTTGCCAAAACCTGCCTATTATGCTAATGTGCATAATCTCAATTAATCCATGAACTCCTCATATAATCCTACAACACAGGAAATAAAGAGAAGGCAGGTACCTTGCACAACTGGTGAAAAACAAAGTCAGATGCAGGGTGATTCAAACCCGGGTCTGCTGTGTACAAAGTAATGTCCCCACCACTCACTCCCTGCTCCTGCTTCCCCAACATCCATGGCACGTGGCCCCATCTTTCAATGTCTCTCATCCTGATCAGCAGCATGGGTTGCCATGCTGTGTCATAAACACATCACACACACGACCCCTTCATTATCTGTCTCTTTGCACCCAGCCCCAATTAGCATAGAGAGTGGGTCTTTGCTTTCTGTACTTGCTGTGACCCCCAACCTGAACAGTGTTGAACACCTACCATGATCATTAACTTGAAAAATAAATGTACATGAATGCTGTAAGTGCCTAGGTGGAAGTCTGAATTTGTAGGACACAGTTCCCTCATGTCCTAAACACAGAACAAGAAGACTTACCTATAGCAAAACCAAAGATATAAAGCTAAGGTCCCCAAATGGATGGCCTTAGGAGACATTAATGAAAATGGTAAAGACCTCCAAAACGTCTCTCCTCCATGAAGGCCAAGAGAACACTGGCAATAATGGCTTAAAGCAACCTTCCCAGGATGCTGGGTATTAGCCAAAGGTCAGCAGTAATTCAGGGAATGTCCATGCAAGAAAAACAGTAAAGTTTTGGGAAAAAGAGTGAGCTCTGTGACATTTTCACTTGCTCTATTTCCAGCGCCTGCTTTCCAGCAAGCTTGTATCCTTGAAAACAGTCCACAATCCCAGTGAAAACCAGCAGCCTCGCAGTCACTGGAGGGGGAAGAAGGCTAGCACTCCTTCAGTGCCCCTTTCCCAGAGAACAGGCATTACCTGGCCTGCTCACGTGGCTCCCTGGAAGACCCCACTCACATGCTGTCCTTATGTGACCTGACTCATTACAACAGCCTCCTGGGGGGAAAGGGAGTATTTGCTTAAAAGGATCACAGGCAATTATTGAATACCATGTTGCCTGAGGCGGGGTCAAAAGCCGGCACAAAGCATAGACAACCAAAAAGCTTACAAAGGCAGGGAATAAGATGACCACATGAGGCTTAGCATACACCTAAGCAAGACCTGAGAGGAACCCAAATTCTCACCAATGGTTAATCTTGAGACTTCCCAAGCAGGAGGTAAGACGAAGCACTGAAAAGCGCATGGCCAGTGCCGAGGGCAAGCACCAAACAGCACCTTAGTGCCTGACATCTCTGGCTAACATTAGCTCACCACTAAGCAAAGAAATAAGGACTATTTTATGCCCCCCCCCCCCCCCCCCCCACNAAGGACTATTTTATGCCCCCCCCCCCCCCCACACACACACACACTCTGCAGAATTAGTTCTAAGGAGTCATCAAAAAATATTATAAAGACACCAAACAAATGGAGTGATAAGTTAATCACAGGTGAATCTAGACATAAAATACGTGCATTTTTGGTCCTTTTTAAAGATTTCTGTGAAATTAAAATAATTTCCAAATAAAATTTGAAATGGCTACGTATTAATAATTAACAACCAATAATAATCAAAACAAGCTTAGGAATGAATCTGGATTTTAATTTGGACAGTTGTGTTCCTCATGAGTCATTTTAATTATATTAGTGTAATCCTAAGGCATTATTTCTACCTCAAAAAAAAAAATTAGACCTCTGGCTAGGCGTATAATAGAGCTAAATAAGTACTTTCCAAGACCTAAAGCTTAACATAATTGTCTTCACTAAAAGACTCCACCTCAATAATTTCTCATGTGAATCTTAATCAAGAAACTCGCTTTACAGGAAGTTTAACAGAAGCTCCTCATCCACCTGAGGGATTAACCTCCTCTGATGATAAATCCGAATAACGACTTCATGAGAAGAACTTTTATGTCAGACAGAAGAAAGGAGAAATAAGCAAGTGAAAGGCTAGTAAAACGGTAACTGTTCTGAGAGAGGGAAGCTGAGCACTGTTGAAGAGTGACGTGTGAAAGATAAAACCTTAAACTTACAAAAAATAGATAGAAAATTCTTATTGCGCAGAGAAGAAAAGTCTTTCTTAACAAGCAAAAAGCACAAACCACAGCAGGAAAAGACTAAAAAATTAACATTACACTTAAATTCACAATTTGCATATAATAAAAACACCACAATTAAAGTGAAAAGACAAGTCACATTCTGGAAAAAGTTATTTTCCAACCAAAGGAGGGTAAACTGGTGCAATCCTTGGGGAGGAAGGGATCCGGGAAAAGCCCTATTGCCTTAAGGCAGTTAAAGAAACAAAAACCCAGGGACAGGTCTTAGGTAGGGGCTGAGGACTCCTCCTCCCCCACCAGATCCCTTTAGCTAATCAGGTCACCAGCCAGGTGCAGGAGTCTTAAGAGGAGGCGCCAAGAATCCAGACTAGACGATTACCGTGCCCTTGCTTCAGGCCTCAGAAAATTTTGAGGATTATGGTATAGTAGGGGGGAAATGGCCTGAAACTTGTCTCCCAGGCCCTGCAGCCCCAGGAAAGTAGTTTCTAACTATACCCAGGCACCAAGACTAGGTGGAAACTCCTGATCAGCTCAAGATACTGGCTCTGCTGATGTGGCCTAGCTGAGCATAAGCTACCCCAGTTTGACAACAGCAAAGACAGATGTTTGTAAGTGCCTCTCTCTCAAAGACAGGCATCTCTAAATTCCAGCAGAGAGGCTAGGTTCTCAGAGATAGGGAGGTGCAGAGCATGCCAAAATACACAAGGAGTTATATATTTTAGCCATAATCAAACTAGTCAAGGTGTAACTATTCAAAGACGGGAAGAATTCAGTCCGCTTAAAACTGCATGAAATCCCCAAGTGGTCTGCCTGCTGCAAAAACCCATGACAACAGGGATGCTCCGTAGATCCAGCAAGAATCAACTGCTGGGGCTGAGGGGGGCGGGGAGGCATTCAGAGATTAGAAGGTTCACTTAGATCACATTGCCATTTAAAACACATCTTTTATAATTAGAAATTACATGAAAACCACTTCCTGTATATTTGAAAATGTCTCCTTCCCCTAAAAGTTCAAACAGAAGAAATAGAGTGATTAGGAGACATTTAAACGCAAGTTTGGAGAGAGAAGGCAAGTACAGGCAAGAATGCTATTTCTTCACTCAAACACTTTGGAGGATTCAGAAGAGCTAACCGTTTACACGAGTTTTTTTCCTTAAGCAAAAAGACTGGCAATTCCCTCTGCTCCTAACAACTACCAGGAGTTTATCGATCTAAACACCACACAATTTTTTCCACTCTGACTAATATCAGATCCAGCAAATGCAGGCCAAGAGGCGCACATCTGCCAGTAAAAACAGAGAAGTCAAAAGTTAACTCATGTACTCTAGAACCACGAAAGAGAAAGCATCTAGTAATCCAGGCCCTTCAGAAGATGGCACTTCTGTGTCATGGTAACTCAGGGTGCCTGCCAGCTCTTCTGGGGAGCCACCATATTGCAAACTCACTACTGTAAGAACTGCCTGAAGTCGAGGCCTAAAATAAACGCGAGGCCAAATGCTACTGGCTTTTTCTTTTACGTCACTACGCATTCTACGAATGCAGAGCATAGAAACTGTGTGGATCATCATGACGTCATGAGGAAAGTCGGGTGTCTGGCACCACACAGACAGGAAAATCCCACTCTCTTTACAGCTGCATCCGCAGAGTTCGCAGCCATCAGATCAGATCAATTTCCTGGATAATTATGAAAATGATTACTGTGACTTTCAGCAAGCTGGACCTTTTCTTTGAATCTCAAGGCTATTATTTCTTAACGAAAACAACAGGACAGAAGTAGAGAAGGTATTTTCTAAAAGCAAAGAGAAAAGACAGTCTGAGGGGATTCAAGTTAAAAAAAACAAACAAAACTCAAAATCAATACCGTATAATCCTTTAAACAGCAGCCCTGTACTTTGAAGAGGATGCTATCACTCATTTCTCACAGTAGGTTAACTACGACAAAATCAGCGCTCGTTTCTGCTCTCACCTCGTAGGACCAGACGCACTGGACCCCCGCAAACCTCCGCACGCATCTCCCCACTTCCACGTCCTCGTGGGTGGTGTACATCTCCCGGAGGCACTTTCCAATGTGCGGCACCATCCTCCGAAGAACCTCCCGGCTCATGATCACCCCGGGCCCCCCCATGCAGAAGTTCTCGCCGGGCTCCAGGGCCAGTTTCCCCATTTCTCCTGTTGTGCCCAGTCCTGTCTGCCCAAGAAAAAGAGGTTCACTGCTATTCAAACTCCTCAGGAAATTCTCCAGACGATCCCCCTTGATGTAAACATCGTCGTCTGCTCTCATAAACCATTCGTACTGGTCCAAGTAGTGGTCATGCATGAACTTGAGCATCATGAACGACTTCTTCTGGGGTGGGTAGGAGTCGTCGACGCCCCGCAGCGGCACAATCGGAATGGGGATGGTTGTGTCCGAACCCTCGCTAGAGAAGAATTCGACCTTCCCAGGAATTGTCTTGGACCACGTTCTGGAATCAAAACAAATGATCAGTGAGAAGACAGTTTATTTCAAGCTCCGTGTTTCCAGAAAGTCACAGATCTGCTCTGGGTGGACCCCCGAACAGAAGCCCATGTCATCACATAGCACAAAGTCCAAACTAATTTCCGAAGGAGCCCCAATAAAAAAGAACAATGAGGTGTTAAAACACCTCCAGTAACTAGTCTTGGCTATGTCTCAAAACCAAATTGCCAGGGCACCAAGGTCTAGGTATTCAGGTTAATTTTATGACACTATCAACTCCATACCTACAAACCCCTCTGCTCTATAAAACCAACAATAAAAAAATCAAATTGTGTATTCAACATTTTCTCTGAATGCTCATCAAGTGCCAACAATCTGCTAGGCTGGAGGGAAGCAGCAGCGAGCAAAACCCGTTCCTGACTTGCAGAGCTAGTATCAGACTAGCTTCGGGAGTCTACCGATTATGGTGAGCGTAGAGGAGTGTCTGAAAGACAGGCGTGCTGACCGGAGAGCAGAACAAAGGACAAGACCACTGCCTGGAAGCGCACAATGCTGAGACAAGGGGGGGGGTGCATGCAGCATGCCCCAAAAGACCCAGGATGTAGAGTCCGGGGAGGGAGGTGAAGGTGAAGGGATGGAGGGAGGACGGAGGCAAAGCACCAGGCCTGGCAGACCGGTGGAGATGGGGCCTTTACGTGATGAAAACCACCCTGATAAAGGAATGGAGGGAAGTGCAGCCAGCACCCTGAAATCCCCAGGGTGGAAGGCAGAGATGGAGCGGTCCACTGCCTCCCAGACGAGAGTGCAAGGGACGCCACTCATCCCACTGACAGGAGAGACAGGTCACTAGAAGGAAGCAAGGTCAATACTGCGCTGCTGACCCGAGGTGGGCGACGGCTGCACTTTTCCTTACACCTTCCTGATGCGTGTGAGGAAAGCCGAAGCGGTCTAGCGGCAAAAGCACTGATGCACATGACTTAGAAAAACACATCCTGAAGAATAAATACGTAATTTAATTTAGCCTTAAGAAAGATCAAAGCACAGCTCCAAGCACAGTTTCCCCAATATATTTTTATTTTACTTATCCATTACGGCAAACGTGAACAGTGACTGGAAGGACCAATGAAAGTCATTCATGTCTTTCATGAAAACTTAGGAGAAAAATACCTGAAAATACATATGCCAATCTCTGAGGCGGGGGCACAGAAGCAGGGAAATAAGGGGCCATGGGCTGAATAAAGACAGCTTTCACTTTTTATTCTGTGTACATTATCTCTGTATTAAAGGGCAGTTTTATTATGCATTTGGGGGAGAAAATGCTAAGTGTGACAACATACACATGAATCAAAATTTACCACTCTCGCCCCTTTCCAAGTGTAACATTCTGTGGCCTAAAGCACTCTCTCTGGTCCCTCCGCATCTCGTTAAACTGAAATGCCTGAGCGTATCACTTCTGTAATTTTAAAATGTTTCACAATCAAGTACTTAAAACATAATCACTGGCTTTACTTTCCTTCCTAACCTAAATATAAGGAAGCAGAGGGAAAAAATGATGGGACTGAACTTTCTGCAAACACGCACTTAAAAAATCCAAGAATTCAAGAGTTACATCTTTCCTCAAACCCAGGATGTCGACGGTAAGATGCACCAGTTTTACGCACCAACAATAGAGAAAAAAACAGTGACCACATAAACACACGATGCCAGCAACTGTAAATGCTTTCAGAGGACGGGGAAGGCACGCATCTCAGAAGGGGTGTGATGCGAGAGTCACAGCTTCCCCTCCACGCCCGTGACCACAGTCACCCAGAACAGAACTCCTAACAAAGAGCTGGGCGTCTGGAATCCCGAGGGACTGCAGTCCCTCTGCCAGGGCCGCCTTCAGGACACAAAGTTAATGCTTCTGGACGAGCACAGCAGGAACAGAGCCTGGAGTTTACAGAGAAATCAAGTCCTCACAGAAAGGTCAAGTCCATTTACAAATGTCAGTGACCTGCAAATCATACAAGCTGCAAGGGCACCTGAGCAACCCTCCAGACAGTGACATCTGCGGGAGAGGACCCCCGCCCCGAGAAGTCAGTGATAAGGAGGCTGCGCCCAGATGGCTTCATTCAAGTCGAGGACGCCCCGATTCCTTACGTAGACAGGATTTTTGTTTGGCACTCAATAATAATTCCATGAAAATATAATTTCAGTGCTTGGCACGTAACAAAGGTCAGTAAATACTACCCATTCATGTGAAAAGAGTGACTGAAAGATGCAGTGTGTGTTGTATGTCTGTGAACAGGCAAGATCATTTCTGCCTCTTATCCTGAGACAATCCAGGGCAGCTTCTCTTCACTTTCCTCAGCCCCCGGCCATTCCCACTGCACAGAGGGAAACCAGCTTCATCAAGCCCCAGGGAGAAGGCGAGGCGACTGAGAGGCAAAATTCAAAGGCACACTTAAGTTCAAATATACTGCCATATGTAGAACTTCTGAAATATAATTTAAAGCTAGACAGTCTGTATTACAAGTGATTTTTAAAAGATAGTGAATAAAACCACCTTAATTTCAGCATACACCAAACTGCTTCTGAACTAAGATGCAGTTAATAAAACGGAACAAGTTCAAAGTAACAGCTAAGTAGCCAGTCCCAGCAGACACTAAAACACTGAAGTGCCCAACGGCTAGGACTCTGGGTAGGTGGGATGGCACCTTCCTTCCACGGATGACCCACCAGTGACAAGAGACAAACAGCACGAGGGCGCAGAGCACCCAGCCCCGGGGGTGAGGACCCCCAACTCCACTCAGGCTCACGACTCTGCGCCTTACTCAGCTTATCTGCATAGACTGGGGATAAAAGTTCTTGCCTCAGAGGTTTGTTATGAGGGTTTAACGTCTAACCCACTTTGAAGTCGGCCCATGATGCGATTAAGTGTGAGTTATTGGGGGAGACGGGAGTCTGCAAATCAAGCAAACAATAAAAAGAAAAAAACGAGTGACAGCAAAGTGTGCACGAACTGGGACCACACAATGGAGGGAAGGCTCACGGAAAGGCCACTTCTCACATCTCTGGCTAAAATCTGACACTCAAGCTACATCCTGGAATTCTGTCTTACCACCAATTTCGGACAACTCAAGGGTGTGTGTTTTCATTTAACATGCCAGCATCTCTCACACTAGATGGAGGACTAAACTCCACCTGCCTTTGGCCCTGCCTGCCGTCCCGGCAGGGAGGGCGCTGATGCCTGGGCAGAGGCACCCACGCGATTAATGCCTAAACTAGGGCTCAACTGGTGCGATTTGTCCAAGAAGAGAAACCAGTTAATTTTAAAAAGACAGTCTAACCTCAAACCATCCTTTAAAGCTTCTCTGCAGTTTCACGGTAACGCCACCCAATCATCATCTTTTCCTTTTTAGGTAACTCTAGGGGGGAAAAAAGTCATGCTGCCCTTTTCTGTTCTAAACGACTGGTGGTTTGAGGGCGATCTCTCAATCAAAGACCTTGTAACTCTTAAGAAAGTATGATCTTTTCACGTAGGGCCTAAGAAGCTGCAAAGTCAGATTGTTCTGGAACATAAATTAGGACCCACCTTCCTGAGAAGGGGCAGTGTGTTAATAATGTCAAAGCGGAGAAGTACTGCTGAAGGTCCCCCTTCTGTTATATTAACAGGTCAAGTTACTCAATTTTCATAAGCAAATGTCAAAGTTGCCATCAACAGGTTTGTTACCAAGAGCAAAGAGTCCACTTAACTGAAACCACAGAACATCTGAGGAGGGCCAGGAAGCTCCGCTTTCAGTGGGCTGATAAGCCCTCCTGCCAGAGCAGATAAGAACTGAAACTGGAGCTGCCAAGGAGGCGTCTAACACCCCCCCCCCTCCACAAGTGCAATCACAGCGCGGTAATGCTGCTGGACAGCAACGGCTCTGCCAGTGAGGGTGAGCATCAATGTCCCCACTTCTGGCAGGGTCATTTTAGATAACGGCATAAATACCTGTCTGCACAAAACTGCACCTTCAGCCTGACTGCTGCTGTGGATACTCACGCCAGCATACGGCGAGTCTTGAAAGCCATCGGTGGAATACACGCACGCTGTGGCTATCAAGGAGATGAAAGTGCACATACAAATAACATACCTACTACCCAAAGCACTTACTGTGGTGATTTTGGGAGGGAGGATCAAAGAGAATTAATTCCTTCATGTTTTGTACATTTCCTATAATGAATAGGTAGAGTTTGAAAAGAATTTTTTTTTAATTTGGGGGAAAGTGTTAAGCTAAAAAATTAGCCAAAGAAATAAACAGATTTGCAACAGAAAATTTTACGCCTCTATCCAAATAGACAAAAACTGAAAGAGAGAAAAATGCATTACCTTCTTTTGTATTTTCTAAACTTCAATTGTTACATTAATTTTTATAAGTGAAAGAGAATTTTTGTGAGTTCTCCTCACACCACTACTCTATATCATTATGTTGGCTGATGGTTCCAGTGATACATTTGAAAGGACTCATCAAATCACCTCAGAATCTGGAATCAAGGACAACATAGTTTCTCCCTGAACTGACAGATAACAACATTTATTTGTTTGTTTATGCATGCATACAAGAGCTGGGGTACATACAAGGTCAGAGGCACAGGGGGTAAGAGGAGTCACTAGAGACAGAGAGCAGAACAGGCAGATCTACTGAAATACACTGCTGGGGGAAGCAGCGGGCAAGGCAGGAGAGGTCTGCTGCCATGTGGGTCCCGTCCCTGGCCAGGGATTGAACTGGCACTGCAGTGGCTGCGGAAGCCCCATACTGCGGCACTCAACCCCTTGTGCCACCAGAGAGGCCCTGGATAACAAGACTTAAATGTATATTTATATTCCTCCTTAACACAGAAAGCAGTCAAACCAACCATGTATATACAGTATAAAAAAAATAAGGGCCAAGAAACACAAGAACAGGATGGTCTGAGCAAGGGGACCTTCCCTGTACCTGGAAGGCCCAGCAAGGGGGGTGGCCCCCTGATGCGCCCACAGCAAACACACACCAGCTCAGACCAGGGAGCGCGTGTGTCAGGCCTACCGCCATTGCACGCCCTCCGGATCTGCTAACAGTGGACCAAAGTCTGTTCTCATCTCTCTACAGGGTCTGTACAGGCAATCACGAGAAATCACAAGCCTGGGCCCCTCGCCAGGGTTAAGTGAATTAACAATTCCAAGTACTAAGACCTGAGGGAATGTCCCCTCCAAGGGGGCAGTGGAACACACTGAGTGTCCCTGGGGAAGTGCACTTTGATGGGGCAGCGATCTTAGCTCCTCCTCCCAGAAGTGTCTGGAAGACAGTCTGTGCTGCCATGGGCCAGAAGCTGATCAGGCCTTGGGGACATGCCCCGGTGCCCCAAGGCTACCAGGGAAACTCAAGGGGGCTGCCAGCAGGCTCCCCAGCAGGATACTGCCAGGAGACTCAGCCACCATCTCTGTCCCCCTCTGGCACCAGGAGCCCTGCAGCCTTAGCCAGCAGCAACTTCCCCTCTGCTCCTGTGGTTTCCGGAAGCATCGCTTCCTCTTCTAAAATCTTTAACTTTCTCACTGTTAAAGATCTGACGACTTCAATAATCTCAAGTTCACTTTGGAATTAGGTAGAGAAATAGATGACAAATGCTGGGGAAATTTTTAAGAAAGAAGTCAAATTATATTCTTTACCAGTTACCCTACAGAACACACTTAGGATGAAAGCAAGCGTTCAAGAGCCTTTTTCTCCCCTCAATAAAGCTGCTGTCGGGTGGATTACAGTTTCCTACTCCACAAAGGCTTGGGCAACAGCACAGAAGGAGGTTCTGGGGTATTAAGAGCTAAAAGTAACCTGCCCTGGAGCCCTGGTTCAGCGTCAACAATAGGAATACTCAAGAGTGGAGACCACAAATACGCCCTCCCTGAAACCTAAGAACTAAAGTTTGGAGTGTTAGTGTCAGAAGGCAAGTTCTGATGTCATGATACCTTTTCAAAGCTTTAAGTGCTGGAGGCGTTTGTATTTTGCTGCTGTCCACATAAAAGCCCAAATATGCAACTACTTAATCAGGCATGACCGGCTTCTAACTCTAAGCAGAACGGTCTCAGGCAGACAAGGAAGCCACCCAGAGCCTGTTGTGGCCAAGCATCACTCTGCCCGCTTCCGGCACCGAGCCAGCCCACAGCCACCCTTTACTGAACAGTGGTGGAGGGCGGGGCGCTGGGCAAGGAGGCATGACAACCGCACAGAGGTGTGGGGTGTCTTTACCTGCATCTTTCAGATGAGGAGCTGAGGCTCAGGGGCAGGTTAGGCATTTGCCCGAGATCATGAAGCTAACAAAGGTCCAAGCTGGAATGCAAACAGGCCTGCCTCTCCAGCCTCCCCAGCCTGCCTCCTGGCTTTCATCCTGAACACTTCCTTCTCAGGTTATCACCCACTGTGGCTTTTGTAGTCTCTGCTCCCTGATAAGGCCGAGGAAACAGATAAAGAGAACTGCCTTACACCCACTCCAGCCACTTCCACCCACTCTTGGGCAGTCCAGTGGAGACCGGCCTGTCAAGGACACCTCCTTAGTTAGAGTTTTCCGCTAGATTTAAGTGAAGGTCAGAATGTTAGGGGGAAAGAGTCCTTTTTCCTTAAAAGTCAGCTCTCAGCACACTGTTGGGTTCCAGCTCCAAAAAACTAATAAAATAATTACAAATCTGTATCCCTCTCTTCCCCTTGTATTATTCACTACGCTATTTCTCCTTCCCTAGTAAATAAAACCCTTTATTAACCTTTGTTATGTATGCCTGCAATTAGGGCATTATAAGTGCCGTTTAAGCACGCGGGTAAAAACCCAATCAGGCAAACCCATTTTATATTAAAGTTGCCCTGTAACAAGAAGACTCTGAAACCCTCACTCTCAGGGTATCTTTGCTACTCCAAACCTGGCCTATTATTTTCCAGCATAAGATCAGAAACATAGAGAAGAAAGTTTAACACAAAACTGGCCTTTGCACCAAGGCTCAACTTATAAAGCAGTCGTTTTAATGGCACTAATATCTACATTTTCAATAACCCTTAGGCTTTTGTTGGTCAGCCCTGAAGTGACATCAAACTGAGGCAGACTCACCTTATTTTTAATTGTCCACAAAAATGCATTTGGCTACAGAACAAGTACCATAGCTAAGTTGTAGAAATAACAGCAAATTAAGGTGAGATAATGAACAGCTCTAGTAATTTTAAACAGTCATGAAGTTTCCTGTTAGAGCCAGAAGCCAAGAAAGGCATCAACACTGGAAGCACCTAATACTGAATTCTGAGCCCTCCTGTTAGAGCCAGAAGCCAAGAAAGGCATCAACACTGGAAGCACCTAATACTGAATCCAGAGCCCTCCCATCACCTAACTTCCCCAAATCAGCCAGAAGTGTGAAGATACAGAAAATATATTTACAGTCACCAGATAAATGTTTTTATCCCTAGACTTGGAAACAAGGTTGTCAAAACAGAAATGACTCCTGACTTCAGCCCCAGGGAGCAAAAGGTCACCTTGCCTCCTGCACCCAGCAAGTTTCACTACCTCAATCAGCCTGTTCCAAAGAACATGGTTCTTCCCAAGAACCATCTTCATGGATCACCTTTTGCTGAAGCTCCGTGACTGCATTATACAACAACTGCTTGCTGAAAATGCAGAAAAGTACCAAGAATATGAACTACCATTCAACACTGTGGTATGTATTCTTTCACACTTTCTATGCTATACAAACATGTAAGTCTAATTTGTGTCATTTTACACAAAAGTGGCTTCATACTGTGCATAATGTTTCTTTATAACCTCCCTCCTCTCTTCATTTCAGTAAGCATATTACAGCCACCCCACGATTTATAACAGAGAAACCCCAGTAAGATTCATCAGTGCAATCAACCAGTCCACCTGTTAGGGGGAAAGGTAGTCCTAAATGAATTATGGGTGTGTGAACTCCAACCCCCATTCCAGACCATCAGTGTTCCAGAACCATACATCCAATGAAATAATTATCAAAGAGTGGATCACTGGGACCTGAGGGTGGAGTTAAGCAGCCAGGCTGGCTATAAAACCAGAGGTGAGCCTGGGGCTCTCTCTCTTACTGAGGAGCCAGACCCCTTCCTTCGGGAGACATTTCTCTTCCTTTGGAGCCATCTCATTTGACTCGGAGCCAGCTCTCAACGCACCATTGCTTAGATCTGGTAGGGTATTTGTGAATTTGTATCCCTCTCTTTTTCCCTTAGTATTATTACTATTTTATTCCCCTTCTTTCATAAAATAAAACCTGTTAATAACTTTTGCCACGTGTACCTGGAGTTGGGACTTTCAAAGTCTTCTGAGCGCGAGGGTAAAAGACCCAGTGAGGGAAACCCATTTTATATTAGGGTTGCCCTGTAACACACCCACAGCTTGGAAAGTGGGAGTGTGAGAACTTTTCGTGAGACATAAATGAGTGCAGCCCTCCTCTTTACAATAGGTAAGTCCTGGAAACAACCTAAGTGCCCAAAAACAGATGAGTGGATTGGGAAGCTATGGTACATATACACGATGGAATACTACTCAGCAATCAGAAATGAAAAACTAGACTCATTCATAGGA
>JAGFMF010011680.1:1108515-1156402 GCA_019455555.1 Galemys pyrenaicus | reverse complement strand
TCAGAAGGCAAAAGAAAAATACCAGATGGTTCCTCCCTTAGGAGGAATATAAAGGAACCAAATAAGGATCAAGGAAAGGAATAAGAACAATAATAATAACAACAGCAATAAAGACACAAAAACTAAAAATGAGGAGACAAGGTCAGACTGGGGACACTTGGTGGGGAGGGGGAGGGAAGATGGGAGCACGGGGGACTGAGGTGATGGTGCACTGGTGAGATGGTGATGGGGATTACAATTGATGGCAAATATATGTAAATTAAAAAATTTATATTAATTAAAAAACAAAACAAAAAAGATACCCCCCCCCTAAAAAAAATGAGTGCAGCCCTCATTCTTGTGTAGCCCCACAGTAAATGGTTTAAGCACTCGGAGAGCCTTTATAAATATTAGCACTTGTTTCCTCTCCTAGATGATAAACTCTGTAGGGATGGTATCAGCAATCGATTTTAATAAACGGTAGCTTAATTGATAGACCAAGAAATGGGATCTGCCATGTAATGAGCACACTTATCACCAACCCTCTTACCCACAACACAGGTACCCCAGGAACGCTCTGCCCAAGGGCATCTTGCGCCTTGACGCAAGATGGTGAATTCATTTTCAGAGTCACGTTTTTCACTAGCTGTCTTATAGAGGTAATTCGTAACTTGAAATGAGATGTACTCCTAAAGTTCACCTACAGGTTGACTTCACTCTGAAGGCTTTCAGTATATTTTTGCCAAACCGAATTCCATCTGAGAAAGCAAGCATTGCTCTGAACTATTTCTCTACAAACATGGTTCCACTGAATCCAAGAGAAAAATGACATCAACTCTTGAGAGCTGCTGGTTGCGGCTGGTGAAAGGAACAGCTGCCTTCATCTAAGGGAACAGGAGACTGTTAACTGGCATAGCAAGGTCTTGCCATGAGATTACTGTGACCCAAGCTAATGCTTCTCAAAGTTTTCTTTTCACAATTCCCTACAGAATGATGCCAATCTTTAAAGATGCTTTTTCTCACTCCTCAGGCAAAGGAGTGAGAAAGAAACCTCTTCTGAGAAAGTAAAGAAAGAACAAGGAAACTAAGAATCAAGACAAACAAAAGGTGTTGTTGGGTTAGTGCTCTGGGCATAAAAATGTACTGAAAAGCGAAGTATGTGTGCTTTTCTTTTTTTTAATCAAACTGTTGATTAATAAAATAAATAGAATCAAAACTCTCCCAGCAAAACCAGGTTAAGTGCAGCCAAGAAATGTTTGAAACAGAAGATTAACAAAGGGGAACTTGTCTGCCGGATATTAAAATATTATTCAACTTCCAATAATTTCAACGGGTGGTACTGGCACAAGAACAGACAGAAAGATCAATGGAACAAAACAGGAAGTCCAAAAACATACCCAGGGATATTGGGTATGATGAAGATGGCATTTCAAGCTGGTAGAGAAATGGGAGTTTATTCAGCAGATGGTGCCAAGACAATGCACTATTTGGGAGTAAAATGAGGTTTGAGAGAATTTCTAGCCTTTTCAGAATTAGAAAAAAAGGTTACTCACAAAAATGTCTCCAGGGCACTAACATTCTGAACTTGGGGGGGGGGGGGGAGATGCAGGGAGAAGGGAGAACCTTAAAATCAGAATAGAAAANGGGGGGGGGGGGGGGAGATGCAGGGAGAAGGGAGAACCTTAAAATCAGAATAGAAAAGACCAAACTACATGAACATTTGACTGCTGTCTATCAAACAATGCAACTGGAGAAAAAAATATGACTCGCAGCTAGCCACACCAGACACGAAGAACCGAAAATTCTGGTCGCCTGTCACCAACTAGTATAGTAAACGACTCTGGAGGACTCACAGTAGCACTTTAGTGAGAAATGACCCAGAACACAAATACTTTGCAGATGAGTCAAAATCAATTTTGTTTGTAGAACCCCAGCTACCCAGAGCCCTGAGATAATTTTACAGCTCCACCATTACTTCAGATGTAAACCTCTTCTTAATTCCTTTAAAAATGCATTACATTTGTGAAAATAGAGAAATACAGGTAACTACATGTTTTCTTAAAACTTGTCTTGTACTGGAGCTGGCGACATCAACACCCTCTGCCCTCCAGCACCCTGAAGAGTTGGGGCGACAGGGCCCATTTAGGCCACTAATACCCTGGCCTCTAGCTACCATCACATTGCCAAGACGGACTCTCCCATAGGGGAGTAGGCTGTCATGGGGGGACCTCACTGTTCCTCTGAAGACAACCAGCTAACAAACCACTGGAAGATCAAAGCTGCCACCCCAAGCATCAAATCATGTGTGGACAATGGGGCCAAGTGAATTGTTTTCATGCGTCCCCTGGGCAGCCCGATGGGGTTCTCCTGCCTGACAAGTCCTCCTCAGAGCCAGCTGCCACAGAATCCAAATCTCTGCTCCACAAGGACACTCTGTCCTTGAAGGACTGTGCAGGCCCAGAAGTGGAGAAAATCGGAGTCGACCCCGCTGCTGGGTCTGTTCCTGCTAGAGAACTTCCCTTTCATGTGAAAGAAGCAACAAGGGGGAAAGATGCTTCTGGAAATAAGGTTAAAGCTGAGCCAGCCTATGCAGCTCTCCAAGCTTCCCCTTCTCCAAGCAAGGGATGTCAACACCAACGACACTTTGGCACTGCTCACAGAGCCCACAGCTCCATGTGGGCGTCAGTCTGCCACCAGAAGTTAGAGGCTTTTTGATAAAGAAGCTGAACTACTTGGCCAAGGCCATGGAGAGCCCAGAGCAACCCTCCCTTGTCAACAATATGGTGGACAAAGTTGACCAAAAAGATGGCAGTGGAATGGCTTCTACCTTAAGGTGCTCAACAACATGGAGACTGGTTGGCATGTCTGTTTGATGAGGGAGCAAAGTCAAAGATCTTACATCCAAAGCTGAAAAGAATGGCGTGAAGATGACCTTCTCAACTTTGTCACTGCTGGCAAGTTTGAGCAGAACGCCATGACGGCTAGGTCGTCAGGAGCACTGGCAGAGCTGGCTGGGCTTGGCCTGTGGTTCCAGAGCAGTAAGAGGTGTGCTGAGGCTGCTGCTGGGGCTAAGCAGACTGTGTGGACTGACCCACTGGGAAGATTCTGTGTGTGGGCTGAGAGTGGGAGGCTTTTTGCCTCAGGAACAAAAGTCTTCACACACGAGGTGGTGAAAGCCCCTTCTAGGGGTTGCACCACCATCATGGTGAGGGAGACATTGCTGTCTGCTGTGCCAAAAGAACAGGAGGCCGTGTGAAGGCTGCCGGTGGAGCTAGTTTCAAGCTCCTGGATGGTAAAGTCCTTGTTGGGGTGGACACTATCAGCTTAGTGCTTTCCACATCTCCACTTGGCATGAGCTAACGTTATCCCCCAATTGATGCAGCTAGTGGGCCAGGAGATGCTGCGCCAGGAACCCTTTATAGCTGCACAGCACTTCAGCTCACCTTTACTGCACTCTGGTTTGCCTCCATTCTTCAAGATTCTGTATCATCTCTCAGAGACTAACCACGGTACTTTCTATAGGGTGTAAATTTCTATTTTGCCCATTAAAAGAAAGCAAGATGTACCAGTTCTCTTTTTGAAATGGATTGTTCTGCTTATCTTTGTTCGGGTCTCACAACTCAGCATGGAAACCAGGTGAAATTCTAGTTGTGGACTGGTGGGAGGGGGATATTAAGTTGGTGATGTGTTAAATAATGAAAGTGTCCACTGAAATTTGGTGGTGGTGGGAGGGTGTCCTGTGAGAAACCAGATCTCTGTTGTCCCACCTCCATCCATTCCCCACCAAGTCTAGTGTTCCCATCTCAGTAAATGACAGAAACACCCATCCTGTCATTCAAGGCAACATCCTAGACACCATCCTGGAGTCCTGCTTATACCACACAGCCGCATTCCGGCAACAGCCCAGACCATGGAGCCAGCCACTGCTGCCACACGAGTCCCAGTCACTAGTCCCCCATCTCCATCTGTACCACCTCTGAGTATCTCCTTGCTTCCCTGCAATCTAGTTTCCACATAATAGGCAGAAATGATTTTTTTTTTTTAACAACATAATGCATTCACCTCTCCTTGCTACATAAACCTTCACAGACTTTCTAATTCACTAGAATCAAATTCCACCAGACTGGGCACTATCAGGCTTCATCCTCTCCTTCAACTTCTTTGGTTTTCTTTCTAAGCTGGTGGCTGCCTTGGGATTCACCAGGTCCTCCCTCCGCCTTGTGGCTCATCAGTGATATTCCCACAATCGTTCCCCATTATGAGATCTCAGCCCACACACCAATCTCATTGTGGTTCCGAAGAAGCCTTCCCTGACCACTTAACAGCGAGGACACTGCACTGCCTTGTCCTTACCCTGTCCTCTGTCAGCTCTCCTCACTGAAACCCTTTCCAGTGCCTGCCCCTCCCAACGTAAAAGCAGATCCATGAGAACATGTATCTCCACAGCTGTATCCGCAACACTCAGAGTCTGAGTCCAAAGGGGCCACGCATGTATGCGTGAACAAAGGAATGAATTCTAAGTTTAGGTCAACACTCTGAGGAGCCAGAATCACTCCTATGAAATTAACAGCTGTAGTGTCTGCTCAGGGCCTATGGAAGAAGTTCACCCTGCCTGGTCTCCGATGCGCTACACTTTGAGTTTTGTTCTGCCTGCGATCAGCTGTCACAGCACTGCTAACATCTCATGGTGCCCCCCCCCCCCACCCAGCACAAGCAAATGACGGCTGGAAATGATGAGGTCGTTCCATTATTAAAGTATAGTCACTGTAGTACACACGCATGTCATCTTGAATTTTTCAAAAGCTTTTTAGCTCCTCTCTGAATCTCAGTCAGTCATCAAAAAGACATGCTTAACAGTTCACTAGTCCTCAGAACTAAACTTGGCCATTTTCAACATTTCAAGTATACATTAGCACTAAATGCTATTTTTTTTTTATGGTAACTTAGAATTTTTTTTTTTAAAAGATTTACCCATCCACGCATACAAGCACTGGGGTACAGGCCAGTGGTGTGGTGGGTGAGAGGATTCACCAGAGATAGAGTGGGAAGCAGAACAGGTAGATCGACTGAAATACACTGCTGAGGGGAGCAGTGGGAGAGGCAAGAGAGGTCTGCCACACCATGTGGTTCCCCTCCCAGGCAGGCAGCAGGGATTGAACTTGTGCTGCAGTGGCTGTGGTTTGCTTCATAGTGTGTTGCTTAACCCACTGAGGCCCGGTAACTTAGAAATTTCTTATTAAAAATGTTGTCCAAACAACTTTAGAGACTAGAACAAAGAAACATTCATTTTTCCTAAGGTAAAGAATGAATTTGCCTTTTAGGGGAAAAGTAAAAGTGGGCATACCCAATGTCACATCAGACTTCTAGCCTGTGCCTGAAGATCCAAGCTGCTTATGCTGTGTATCAAATTTCCATTTTGAAAGCTGAGTGCAGATTTTTGGCCCAGGCTGTAGAGGACAGCAAAGCTGTAATCATAAGTTACACCCTATACCTTCCATCCTGAATCAGGCCTCCCCCCAAAGTTCCTTAAGGCTAAAATCATTTTCTCCATCTCCAGCAGTCATCTCCTAAACACAGGGTTGACAAGCTGAGGAGAGGAGGCTTCAAAGTAAAGTGACCTAAGATTAGAGAGATAAAAGAAGGGCATTTGGGACAGAAGGAGTAGATAGGATACAGAGATTCCTAGAAAGGATTTTCCTTTATCAGGAAGACAGCTGTCACAAAGAGAGAACCCAGGCCAGAGGGTAAAGCCTATCTTCTATTTCTAACTGCTAGAAAGAAACAGTGACATAAAATTCTATATCCAAAAAAGATGAGGTAGGAGGATTTGGAATGAAGGTCCAAAGTAAGCATGTCAAATATGGAATTTGGAAAAAGACCACTTCCTGGTGTAAAAGAGGTCCAGCTTGCAACACATTTTCTGGATAATTCTAGTGTAATGGGACCCCCTACTGGTCTGTATACACAGATTTGTGAAAATGTATTATGGGGAGGGGGGACTCAGTCACAAATCTATTTGCACAAGCTATTTTGGTACTTGTCCCCAAGCCCCAAAGTTGTGACTTCACAGGGTCTGTCACCAAATTGCAGTCACACGAATTTCCTTTCAAAATCACGCTATAAACAGTTCATCCTCAATTTCTGAAGTAAATGTTTTCCGATCCCAAAAGCAATTCCAGGAAATTCACAGTTCACCTGGGAGAAAACCTGGACTTGTAGTTCCTTGTGTTGCCAAATTAATCTAACTTACCCCATCTGCATTCTACGCTTTTCAGCCTCTCAGGATGCTTCCTGGCAGAACCTGGGCTCTGGACTTAGGAGCTAATGGAAACACACAGAAGTGGGGGCCAGTACACTGAAAGGGCACATTCTCTACTGCTTGTTCACCTTTCTCAAGCTTTTACTTCCTCCCCTAGAGGAACTAAGGTCTGTATGTGCTTTTCCCCAAACATCTAATCCCTGCAGATTTAGACCAGGATTAGATTGAAAGGCTGAAATTATAAAGGTGGAACTCGCTTGGCCTTGCTCAGCTCTAACAGCTCCTTCCCAGAGGACGTCCCCACACTGGTTTGTCCTAGGTCCAGAAGATGCAGAAGCCCTGCACAGTAAGCATCTGCATTTCTCGCACACTAGGTTCCCAACAGATCCCTTTACTAAATCTACACCCCTCCCTTCTTCAAATTCATTCCAATACAAACCTGCCATTCCAAAATCATCTCTCTTCAAAAGACTACTTTAGCTAATCCCTTTGTTAATCCTCAAAGGATTCCAGCCATGCTTCTTCTGACTCATGTGGCCAAGGAGGGCCTGTGCAGGATAGCACACATTCACCCCTACACTGAACTAGTTAACACAGGAATGCCGTTTTCCACAAATCTACCAAAGGCCAGGAACGGCTTTCCCGAAGGTAGAGATCTCTTTCCATTTCCTCAACACACAGGTGTGGTCGAGTGTGCAGTGGGGCCCCCCTTTCATTTACAAGTCTGCCTCCAACAGTGAAATCTACACATAATGCTAGGAAAGGTCTCTGACCAGATGAACTGCTGCCAGCTCTAGTTCTGCAAAGGTGCTTATCTCAAAGAATCTTATCACGGCCACCACTGTCACAGATATGCTGAGTTTTCCAAGAACCTCATGAAAGATCTTCACGTCCATTTTTAAAGAGAGACCTTGGACACAGTAGTGAGTTGCAAAAAGTCGGTGCAGAACCACACCCTGATCCCTTCTGATTCCAAAGCCCGCGCGCTCCAAAGCGCAGCGCTCACCATCCGGCCTTTGACATCTTCTGTCAGTGTTGGCCATCACCCGATGGCCATCAAGACCCCACAGACACCCTGGAGCCTCAGGTCCGGGAAGCCGGCAAAGTGGTGAGCCACCGGAGAGCAGCCCGTCGGGATGCCGGATGCAAGGGGCGGTCCCCGGGGAGCAGGGGCTCACCTGTAAGCGGCCACCGCGCGGGTCTGCAGGTATTTCTGAGCGGTCATGACTCCGACGAAGAGAAAGTTCCTGTCTCGCTGGCCGCCATCTGGGGCCGGGCCGTGCTGCCAAAGATGCTCTCCACGAGCATCGCCGCGCACCCCGCCGGCTTCGGAAGCCGCCGCCTGGCCCTGCCGGCAGCCCTCGAGGCTGGCGCGGCGCCGCGGGCCCGCTCGCTTCAGCTCGGAGGCGCGGGGCAGCACGAGCCGCGAGGCCAGCACGAAGCCCAGCACGAGCCCGAGCAACACGCTGAGCCATGCGCGCCGGCCACGCGCGGCCATGCCCGCGCCGCTCCGCCCGCCGGGCCGCCGCCGCCGCAGGCTCTGCGCGCCCTCAGCCCGCCGCCCCCGCCCGCGGAGGCCAGCCCGCACTAGAGCCGCGAGGCCCGGCCCGGGCAGCGCCGCGGCCGCCGCGGGCCCGCCGCACCCATTGCCGCTCGCGAGCCGCCCGCAGGCCCCGCGCCGGCGCTTTGTTCCGCACGCCCACCCCCACCGCCGCGGCCTGCGCCTTTAAGGCAGGACCATGCCCGGCGCGCGCCGGCGGAGGCTCGGGCGCGAGGCGGCGGCGGCGGCGGCGGCGGCGGCTCCTCCCGCTCGCGCGCGGGGGCGCGGGGCCAGCGCGACGGCGACGGCAGTGGCAGCCGAGTCCAGGCCTCCGTGCTGCCCGGCCCGCGTCCCCCCGCTGCCTCGGCTCGGCTCGCGCG
The DNA here is from genome assembly GCA_019455555.1 of Galemys pyrenaicus. Classification (NCBI taxonomy): domain Eukaryota; kingdom Metazoa; phylum Chordata; class Mammalia; order Eulipotyphla; family Talpidae; genus Galemys; species Galemys pyrenaicus. The sequence continues at coordinate 1,148,244 of JAGFMF010011680.1, read as the reverse complement.
GCGCCCTCCCCCGTCCTCTTCGTGGCCGGCGCCGCCGCTGCAGCTGCACATCCTCCGGCTTAGCTCGCCATTGCAACAGGAGCCCCTCACGTCACGCACGGCGCGTTAAGAAGCGGCCCGGCAGCGGCGGCGCCGTGGCCCCTCTCGGGATCCGTCCGCGCCGCCCGATTGGCGCAAAAGTGAATGGGGGGCGGTTCACGTGGCCAAAGTTTGACCAAAAAAAAAAAAAACCTCCCCGCGCGGGCGCGCCTGCCCCGCCCCACTGCGCCCCGCCCGCGCGGTCTGCGGCAGGGCCGGGCGGCCGAGGGGGCGTGAGGCCCGGGTGGGTGCCCGCGGGACCCCGCGCCGCGAACCGGGCACCCCGTTATCCTCCCGGCGACCACGCCCCCCGCCGCCCGGCGTTCGCACTCGCGGCGCGGCGCCCGGCACACCGTGCGGGTGTCCCCGGCTCTGCAGGATGCGCTGCCGGGAGAGACTTTGGAAGGGGCTTCTGTGGTTCCTCCTGCAGAGACTGTCCTCAGATAAACCCCACTGCCCACGCCCTGTCCTCCCGCCAGGCGGACCTCTCCCTCTACCTTCCGCGAGTCTTCCCGATTCACACTGTATCTTTGTTCCCGCCGTGAAGTGGGCAGGAGCGAGCACGCGTAGAATAAACAGTTCAGGAGCCGTGGGAGACGTGCATGCTTGGGGAGTGAACCATGAATTCACTTACCTTGTTCCCTGTGTTCCCAGTGACTGGTTTCTAAACTTAAAAAAAAAAAAAAAAAAAACACCACCACCATATTTAATGTCCAGGCTCCCAACAGTATTAGCATTTAATGGATGTTAAAGAAATGGCAGGTGATGTTAATACGTTCGATGATAAAGACCACTTTGAGGGGACATTCTATGTGGGGAAATAATTGTTTAGTACCCCTAACCAAAGTCTTTGTCAGTATTTTAACAGCCCATCTATAAAAGTGTGATGGATTTCCGAAGACAGGTTTTAGGATTTGACTCTTTTGCAAAGGATTTTAAATTGTGTACATTTCCTCTTTAAAAAAAAAAAAAGGAAAGAAAGCAAGCTAAGGAAACACTTATAACACCTATACAACAAGTGTTTGTGTAGAGCAAATAGTGGTCGCTTTACTTTGTCGCCAACATATTGGCGTTTTCTAATGAAACTCCTGAAGAGCAAAGTATTTTCCAGGCCTGAGAGGTACTCTTCATTTAGTCTAATGAATACAGGTATTAGGTACAGAAAGTAAGCATGCCTGGGAACCCTTGGCTCTTTTTTCATTGTGAATATGACCGAGCGATTAAAACGTTAAACAATGCAAAGTGCCAAGCTGTGGGCGCTACAGACATCATTTCTGCAGCTGAGTGGTGGTCACTCTTGTTTATTCTTTGGATGTTACCACTTTCTTTGGCAGTTGTGATTTATAGTAAAAATAGTTCATTACCCACCTTCCCACAGGCTCCCTCCCTAAGAGGTAATCCACATCCAAAAATAAAACACTCGTTATGCAGGAATACAGGATTCCAGTCTTGGTATTGGGAAAGAATACAGAATGCACAACCATGAATTATGGGCTGGAAAACCATGCAAAGGGGGTTCCAATAAGACCATAAGCCACAACTGTCGAGTAGTCACCAGATCCCCCAAATCTAGTGGCAGCCCCATAATTCACAATGATTTCCATAAAGCACAAATCTGGCAAGATACAGATACTCAATCTCATGGTATACATAATTAACCTACTTAAAATTCTCCTTAGCTAAAACCCAAACACAAGTAGAGAAATGAGGGATGGGAATTGCCGCCAGGCAGAGCAGCAGCATTGGGAATGGTGAGGGGAGAGAGAGATTACACAAAAAAGTCTAAGTGGGTTAAGGAGAAGCCTGGAGGAACTACAGCAAGACAGCCCAGCCCCATCCAAGGGCAATCTCGCATTTATTTAGAATCAGGTTGTGGGATCCCCGGCCCTCCTCATTCTCGGGGCTGCTCTCTTGATGAGCAGAGTTCCTGCTGATCAAGCTAAGTGCACAGGAGGGCAAAAGTCCTGGTATGAAAAACCAGTCTTCCCAGGGCAAAAGTCCTGGTATGAAAAACACTGGGAAACCAGTATCTGCCGAAAACAGCAGGCAGATATCATGGCCAGACTACCAAGATCCAGTAAGATACTTTACTTGTAAAGATTAGCAGAAAGTTAGACAAGAATGGGGAACAGAGATAGTGTGCTTGGATTAGTGGGTACAATGGAGCTTCCCTGCCCAGGCTATAGTCCTCGGTCATCCCACCCTAGTTTGCACCAGACAATGACACATCCCTGGTATCTTATCCCTGATAATGCTCCCCCAAGCCTGCACATTCTTTCTGTAGTTGTCCACCTTCTTTGCACCTGGTTCGAAATAAACATGGTTCGAGACTGCCATGGATAGGGCTGCTCCTCCTTGGTGTGTGGTCCCTCTAGGCTTCCCACTGCGCCACATGGACTTGGCGTGGATCTCTCTCCACCTACACTGCTCCCTGCGCTGTCACTCTGCGGGGAGACAGTGTGCAAGCTCATGGGGAATGTGCTTGTGTGGGGATATACTATTGGGGGTGCATTATCAGAGACGTGTTCTTGTACAAACTAGGGTGCAGTGACCTGGGGCTATTGCCTGGGGGGCTCCATAGTTCCCACTAATCAGAGCACACTACCTCTATTCCCTATTCTTACCTAACTTCCTGCTAATCTCTACAAGTAAATTACATTTTTTAAGGTTTATTTAAAATATTAATTTTAAATTTAGCTAGGATGCAGGCCAGAGGTGCTAGGGGTAAGAGGATTCAGCAGAGACAGAGTAGGGGGCAGAACAGGCGGATCTACTGAAATACACTGCTGAGGGGAGCAGTGGGCAAGGTCTGCTGCGCCATGTGGGTCCTGTCCCTGATGATTGAACTCTTACTGCAGTGATTGCAGATAGCGTCATAGTACTGAGACTTAACCCCTTGCGTCACCAGCAGGGCTCACAAAGTAAGATATTCTAGCTGATATTGCTAATCTGGACATAATGTCTGTTGGCCTGCTGTTTTCAGCAGGTCATATTGGTTTTCCAGTATGTTTCTCCTACCAGTTTTGCCCTTGGTGAGAGGCCTCTGCCTGACTGACATTTAACTTGACCCCCTTCTTAATTTAGGAATTCTGGGCACCAAGACAACAGTCTGGAGAACAAGGAGGGCCAGGGATCCCCAGAGAATGGGCATTTTGAGGCTGCTATAGGTTTCCCTCCTCCATTCCCAGGTTCCTAGTGTCCCTCAGGTCCTAGGGCCACACCTGCCTCGTCTGCAGAAACAACGGGAGTGTTTCTTTCATGACAGGCTACCCTGTTCTCCATAAAGGCTTAGCACAAAGATTTAGAGCATCGAGGACGACGGAGGTCGACAGCATAGTGATGTCCTTCTAAAGGGGAGGTGTCAAGTCATGGGGGGCTTGGGAGGGAGAGAAGAGGGAAGCCATGGTCCTGCAGAAGGTGGCCAGGGTGTCAGTACTGGGGCAGGGCCACTTCTCAAGGGCAGGTTGGGGAAGGGGAGGGGGGCAGGATGGGTCAGTGGAAACAGTTCTCCTGGGGAAGGATCCAAAAACGTCCCTGAACTAGGAGACAGAATGGTTCTAGGCTGGGATTTCACAGCCTGAGGCCAATACCAGAGACCTAACAGGCCAAGCAGAGCTAATGAGCCGCGTGCAGAGGCCTGTCCAGAGGCCAGACCCACTAAGTCCTGGGCAGCCAGTACCAGCAAGGCCGGTGAATCCCAGACCACTGTCCAGCTCAGGACACGCACCCTCCTGAAGTCTCCTTGAGGCTGAGGCAGCTCCTCACTCCTTCCCCTTCTTAATTCAGCAACCTGGGAAGTCAGATTGATCAGGTTTCAGTGGCATTTCCCCAGTAAACTGAGGAAAGAACTTTAATGGTACTGGGTTTCTAGACTTTGCCACACCAGGAACCTTTGTGTTAAGTGGAGGGAATCAGAGCCATTTTCCTCATTAACACAAGAGAGATAAGTGGAATTATCCAGAATGAAATAGATTCATAAAGGAAACCTCACACTACAGTTTTCAATGATAAAGACTCTTTTTTAAAAAAAAAGATTTTATTTATTCATGCATACAATAGCTGGGGTAGAGACCTGAGGTGTGGGGGGGGGGGGGGTGAGAGGATTCACCAGAGATAGAGTGGGGAGCAGAACAGGCAGATTGGCCTAAATACACTGCTTTGGGGAGCAGCGGGCAAGGCAGGAGAGGTCTGCTGCGCCATATGAGTCCCCTCCCTGGCCAGGATGGAACTCGCCCCACAGTGTGAAGCTCAATCCCTTGCGCCACCAGGGAGGTCCCAGTGATAAAGACTCTTAATGGCAGGGGGTGGGGGGACTGCCAGGCAGGGTCAGGGACAAAAAGCCTAGGTTCTGGTCTTTTTACACTGAGGAAGCCCCACCTGTGTCTCCTCAATTTCCTTATCTTAACATGGCTCCTTCCACTCCATCATATTAAAAGTCCTCCCCTGCTGCTTCTAGACTGTTATTTACGAATGTGTTCAAAAATACCATCTCATCTAACTCCCTTTCTGTTTTCCTGCCTGTGATTATCCATGACATGTAATTAAAATTCACTTCTACCTAGATGACTGAACATTTTCTCATTTTCTCACACATTGCCACTCTGTTCCTATACCGGTTACGTTTTTTCTGTTGCTAATACATTGAAAGCTTGTTACAGGTATAATGTTTCATATAATTTGCAGCAATTTCTTGGAAACCCATGGTAAATACCTCAATTGTTTGTTGGCAGTGAGCCTTGAACAACCGTCAGAGCTCCCTGTAAGGACTTCTTTAAAGACACAGCTCCTGGGCTCTCCGCCCTAAACAGAGGGGCCTGCAAAAAAGTGGTAATAATTTAGAAATGCCTCTTTTAAAAAATAGCAAATGCCAAGGAGGGAGTTGTAATAGCCTCTTCTTTTAGAAAGCTCTGTTCATTGCCTGAGAAAAACATCTGTAATGACCATTTTGCTAATATTACCACTTAACCTCTATTAACTCAATGAAATTTTGCTTTATTATTAGTGTTGCTATGAAACTGACATTTAAGGTCCTCATTAGCTAATTAATTTTGCTCCATATTTCCTCCTATTTGCAGCATTTCTAGCCAGATGCAGGAAAGGGCAAGCAATTAAGGCTTATGTTCTGACTTCCAGACATTAGTGGGGCCAACCCTGGTTGTGCAACAAAGTTCTTCATGGTTCCTTGGTCTACTTATCAGCTCTGTGCATTCTTTCTCTTAGAGACTGAGTTGATATGTGGTGTTTCTCACAAAACTGTGTGTGTGTATGAGAGAGACGGACAGAAGAAACTTAGCACTACTCTGCCTGCTGGCAGAAGAGGATGTAATCTTACTAGAAAATGTTGGCTTCCACCAGCCCAGAGTTCCTGGGAAACAGGCTGAACCTTCCCTGGGAGATAATCCCACAGCCAACACTGGGGACAGTTTGTTTCTAGTTTAAAACCTAATCCTTGTGTAGCAGAGAAGTTTGCCTTTCCCATCTGTTGCCAAGAAATGCCATTAATCTTAGAGCCATGCCAGAGTTTCCATAGCTGAAGCGTTTGCACAAAGACAAAGATTCCCTTCCAGTGGGGAGGAGGGAACTCGTTCCATCAGAACCCGGCCTGGCCAGCTGTCTGCAGCTGGGCCTGCCACCTGAGAACGACACACGGTCATGCCTAGGTGTTTCATGGAAAGGATCCAGATGCACAGCTCAGGCTTTTTCCCACCAGGTCTAATGAAGCATAAAATAGCTTGAGAAAAAAAATCAGGCTGCACGAGACGGTTTAAGTTGTGAATGGAGGCAGCAGCATCCGATCCACAAAGGCAGAAAGAGCGCAAGGGCTCAGCGGGGCAACTTCACAAGCATAGGAATTTGCTATCTTGTACTCCCTAGGGTCGCAAATGCTTCTGTCATCCACCTGATGGGTGATAAAAGCTGCTTTCCAAATCTGGCAATTGTAGGAGTCAAAAATAAGGTGGTGCCCTGAGAACGAGGCTCCCAAACTAGGTGGAGGAGCCAAGTCGCACGACGCACCGGAGGGCAGTTTTGTTGAATTGCAACTACACGTGACGTGCGTGTACTTTGACCCAGCAGCTCCACGCCTGAGAATTTAGTCTCTGATCAAATAATACAAAGTGACACTGGTACATGATTATCCACTGCCACATTGTGCTCGTTCAAGATTAGCCCCAGTGTCCAGAGGGGCGTAGCAGGATGCAGCCGCAGAGAATGGAATACGCTGCCAGGAAAGACGGGGAGAAGAAGCTCTCTGCTGAGGTGGGAGAGAAGTATGCCGTGCAGAACAGAGGGAGAGAGTAAGCACTTTGCTAGACTCCTTAAATCAAAACACCAGAAGGAGACCCAAGGCGTGAAAGTGGAACTTATGGGGGAGGAGAGCTGGGAGAAAAGTGTTGGTTGAAAGGAAGATGTGAGATTTCCCAGTGGGCACTGTTAATAGCTTCTGAGTTTTGTTATGATTATATTATCTGTACACACACACATGCCCAATTTTCCACAAGTTCAAGGCAAAATGATATGATCAGAGTATTGATTACTAAGACTATAGATTCCCCCTGACTGCCTATTTGCCACACAAGTTAGCCCAGACCACCGCTACAGGAAGCAAGACTTCTCAAAATCTGTTCTTTCAAGTTTTGTCTCTCACTCCTTAGCAACTAGATAAGATAAAAAAAAATTTTTTAGAGACCTGATTGAAGTTACTTTATGATTTTCTTAACATACCATTGTACATCTTCTAGGGTGGAAGTAGAATCGAGTCTTCTCCAATCATCCATAGCCTGTACATTTCTTTTGGGATCAATTTCTCCAGTGAGATACAGGCTCCTCTTTGGCCTTCTTTCTTGGACCTTAAAAATCTTAGGGTGTCATATTAAGTGCTTTTCTCCCCAACTCTTAGACACAGATATAAAAAAGAAGCACTTCTTCAAAATCTTAGATCTGTGGTAGCACTGGATACCTGTGGGCAGGGCTAGAACCTTGTGACAATGGCGCCCTCTTCTGCTATGCAGCTGTTCCTGCTAAGTGAAGGTCTAATCTTAAATGGTCAGCTGTTTTATGCTATGGCTAATAAAAACTTACTTCTAATTGCCATCTTTACTAGCATTTTCAAAGCTGTGTTTGAAGCTAGCTAGGTGTTGACATTGTAAAATGATAGGAGTTGAGCTAAACCATTTATCTTGAAAGCTGGGAGAAATTCTGGGGGAGGTGGGGCTGCAATCTGTAGTGTTAGCAAACGTCCCACACGATTCTGATACTCAGCTTGGCTGATGAATCTCTGCTTGTATGTGGAATGTGGTTCAGTTTCTGAAACAGATGAAAAATACCAAACCATGTAGACTGATTGCCTGTGGTCGTAGGTGACAGTGCACAACCTTTTGTTTCCTGTATCTGCACGGTTCACAATGTACAGAGGTTTGCTGGAGTTGTCTGAAGGTCCCTGCAGCAGAAGTCTGAGGTCCAAATGCTTTTGTGGCAATGCTCCTCAAAGGCCACTTTTACTCTGCAGTTGCATGAACTGTTGGGGCCACAGTCGTCTACACATAGCATTCGGTTATGTCCCCGCCCAAAGGGTCACCATCCCTATCTACACCTGAACTCTAAGGCACTCTGAAATTGTGCCTTGCAAATGAAGAAAATCTCAAAGATAACATTCTTTCATTATCACAGACTGGAGGTGGCCGCAAGATCCAACTAGCTGTTTATTCACCTGCTGCCAACAGAATGGTCTAACACCCCACCAGTGATGCTGAGATTACCAGGAGGAAATTCTACTGAACCAGCACCATTTGTTATCTGCTATTTTCTGGGTTTCATGACATTTCCCAATAGGCGCTTTGTTTGCTTAAATGAGCAATGTGGATGCCATTGAGAAGCCATTTTATTTCTAAGTATTTAGCAGTAATAAAGCCAAGGGCCTCAGTATACCAGTGAACCTCAGAAACAAGGGCGAGCAGCTATGTTACTCAGACACTGCCCCTAATTCCTTGGAGGGTCCTTTGCCCAGCTTCAGCTTCCTACAAACATTGGTAGGTCAATATTCTGTATCTGAGGGGGACCCTCTGCAGGTCTTCAGGGTTCTGTCTGTAGTCTTCTTTTGATACTGTCTTGCAAACCCTCATCACTTTGGTCTCCCCGTTCTATCCTTTCAGTTCTATTTCTTCAGTTCCGAAAGTCTGCTAGGTTGCTGGGTCTGTGCTTCCTGTGCCTGGGGATGCTCTTAAGGCAGCAGGCTGGAGTGCAACCCAGTTCTCCTTCATTGAAACCATTATCTGAGCTGGTTGGCTCAGGTGGGGAGTGTGTGTGCAATCAGCCACTGTTATCCCTGCTGGGCTAGAAGTGTTAATCTGAACAGAGAGAACTTAACATTAAGAATTGCTAACCCAGAAAAAAGCTTCATCAAAGAGTAAAGAAGATACTAGATGTTGTAAAAGTGGCAACTGTGGAGGGAGTCACCTCAGAACAGAGAACGATGGGAAGAAACTGGAAATTGTAAAACCTAGAAACTCAGTGGCAGCCCCAGAGCTGAAAGTCAGACCCGGATGAAGGGTAACTGCTGATGTCCTTGGTGTTGGGAAAAATGACAAAACACATGAGCTGCAGGTACAGGAAGGAACTGCTTTTACTGGAATGAAGAAGTATCACTGGGGAGACTCACAGGAAAGAACAAGTCCCTTCAGGTCCTCAAGCTGCGTGCTTGCTCTAGCGCCCCCTGGTGGCAGCGACTGACGAGCGCTGCTGGCAGAGCAGAAAGTCATTACAACCAACCCCCCACAGGGAGCATGTCCTGTTCTCCCGCCCTTGCCAACATATTCTTAGATTTTTAAAGATTTACTTAATGTATACAAGAACTGGGGTACATGCAAGAGACGCTGGGAGTGCGAGGATTCACCAGAGACAGAGCGGGGAACAGAACAGGCAGATTGACAGGTGAAGGGGGCAGCGGGGGACAGGAGGGGTCTGCTGCGCCCTGTGGATCAGCTCCCTGGCCTGGGATTGAACTCATGCTGCAGTGGCTGAGGATGCTTCTGCGACTCAACCAGGGAGGCCCCTATTCTTAGCTTGTGTACTAATACATTTGTCAGTTCCACAGGTCAAATAATGAAAAACATTTCATTGTATTCCTTCTATATGAGGAGGTAGAACAGTGCCTCATATTTAGAAACCATCTGAATTTCTTTTCTGTGAAGTTTACCCTAGGTAAACTGTTCTGAGGACATTTTTCGACTGATACTAGTCTTTTTATTGATTTGTGTTCTGCAAATATCTGCCACTTTTTAAAAGCTTCGTGATTGTTTTGGTTAGGCAGAAATGTTTTATTCTTATGCAGTTAAAATCACCTATAGGCCAAATGCAGCCCATGTGCCAACCCTCTCCCTGACTTAACAGTTCTTTAAAAAATGTAAAAACCAAAGACTACGCAACCTGCAAAGCCTAAAGTATTCCCTACCTGGCCCTGTGTCAGGTGAGTCAGGGGTGGGAGGGCAGACAGGGCTCTTAGGATACCAGGTCGCCACCCCCAGGAGTCTCCTGGCAGGATGTTTCCATATCTGGTTAATTCGGCAGCTCGACTCCAAGTGCCTGACTTTGTGGATCAACTCCAAGGAGTCCGCCAACTCTGGCAAGCACCGCAGCAGTCTGCCACTTTGCCTGCTGGCTGCTGGTACAGTATAGCGAGTAGGGAATGAGAAAAACCTGTTTAACATTTGACAAATTTAAGTCCGTAAGGAAATTTAAAGCAATAAAGACACGAAAAATGTTCTTTGCATTTTTTTAATATTTACAAGTTTTCTACAAAGTTCTGTACATAAAACAAATATACAGAAACTACCTCAATAACTGTCTGCATCAGTAATCCTTGCTGGTGGGCTCACCATTTACAAGGAAGACATCATTCATCGCAACCTATCACAGAGACGTCCTACCCGCAAGGTCTTTTAATTCAATGACCTCTTTCATCAAAATCGTTTATCACCTAGAGGCCTTTTCCTGTCAACTAGCAATTACCCATGAAGCCAATGAGCAGAATCACTGGCTTTAGTGAAGTGTGATTCTGGCACGCTGGCTTGATCCCTTAAAGATGGAGGTAGAGCTAAGAAAATAAACTCCATTCCCCTTGGCTAGTCACTGTGAAAAGTGTGCGTTGAGGCAATTGAATTGAGGGTTAAGGACTCATCTTGCTAATGTCAAAGACGACACTAACAAGATTCTTAGCCTCATCCACCAGCTGTCGGGCCTCTGCGTCCAGGTCTCCAGGAGCAGGCTCCCCCTCCTTCACCAGACAAAGGATTGTAACCTAGGGCAAGAGAAAGGAAGCACAACAGTATTGGGAGCATACTTTATGAACCGTAAAACTAATGTGAAACTGTTAGACAGGTCTTCTCATGGACACCTTCACAAAACTTTCAGCTCCCATATGAAAATACCTCATTCTGTGACTGCAGTTTGCAGTGACTTCTGAGGGGAATAAAAGAAGCTATTCAAAGCTTCTTGATCTCAACTCCCCCAAAGACACAAACTATGCCCCTAAACCCTCAAAATGCTGGATTTAAATCTGTAGAGTTTCTATTACGGTGCTTAATAGGATGCATACTTAAGGGCAGTTTAAACTACAGAAAATTTAAAAATCAAAATGGAATGAGACATGCTGCTCTTACCCAGCAGACCTAGGTAATCTATGTGCCCGCCTGCGCCCACTCATTAGTTTCCCTAAGTTAACAGCCATTGGATGACTAGGCTGGTGGTTCTACTCTTTACTCGCTGTGGATCTTTGAACTCCTCCTGTGTCCCAGTTTCCTTATTTGGGAACACCCCGCACACACCCCAGTCATGTATTACATTTTCCCATAATTTCCACTCCTCTCCTAAATCTCATCACTGCTTGCTCTGAAAAGAAAAAGTCTGCCAGCAAGACAAAAATTTTAAAGTTATTCACTCATTTCTTTCCTGACACTTTGCTCCTCTCTAGCAAGCCAGCTCTGGGTTCCTGACAGGGGTCAGAGCTGTCTACAAGGGTAGAGCAACGTATGTCCAAGTTGCCTTAGCGCCCACAGTCCTCTAAGAGGCCATCCAGCTCTGCATCCACAGCAGCGCCCCCTGCAGAAAGCCCTGCTCTTCCAGTGGAGGTGAGTCTTTGCTCTTTCCCCCTCCTCCCAAACTGGTTCTAACACAAGTGCTGTAGCCCCTTCACTCTCAGGATTAGTGTTCAACACCCCACAGATCACCAAGGATTACTTCTTTTTGTGAATCTCATCGTCCCAAGCCAGTGTGAAAATCCTCAAAGATGGGCGGCAACAGACTTAAGAGCGTCACTATAAGCAGGCGGAAGGGGCACCACGCAGGGGTGTGCTCAGAAAGCGTTCAGAATGAACATTTGTCCGTCTGAGTAAGTTATGTGTAGGAAATGAGGTGGCCCTTGCTAGAAAGACTAAAACCACTGAATTCCAGCTCCTGGTATGCACCTGCAAGATGAGCAAACAAATCTCCTCTTGCTAACCCTGTCTCTCACAGGGTGTGGACTCATTCCAAATACTCTCTGAGGGCTCTGACTGACCTCCTTTATCCTGTTCCTATTAAGTGTTTACCTCTTTATCAACTGGACACCAGGGACAAGGAGGTGACAGGAAACAGGATTTGTAGCTTATCCTTGCCCAGGGCTATTGAACAATAGGGCCAGGCAGGTTGGAGATTGCTAGCCATTGAGGGCTATTTTGCAACTGTTTTATTTTATTTAACCATAAACTTAAGAATCAGTCTCAGTTTACAGACGATAAAAACAAAGAACAGAATCTTGTTTTTAAAAGGTGTGCATACGCTGTAACTGCTTATAATGCTTCACCCTTTGCCACTTACCACCTCCCCGCAGAGGCTTTCTGTCAGATTTTCTTTTGGGGATGACTGAAGTAGAAGGCCCGGGGCTATCGTCTTCCTATTAGAACACACAAGACTTAAGAATTTATTTTGAAACAACCTACTTGATTAATTTTCATCTACCTGAAATATTTCACTAGGTCACAGCCCATAGTCACCTGAGGCCGTCTTGTATTTCCTCTGTAACTCTTCCCTTCTTGCATGCTGTCCCACATTTCAATCTTCTGTCTCCTCTTTTCTTCTTCAAGCTGAGAAAGAATTGCATTGTTCAGAGTGCATTCATTAGCTGCCATGGTACTCAAAGAAAATGCTAATTTTGACAATTCTCAATCGAAATGTCTTTTAAAATGTAAGAGGAGCAGTGAGGACTTGATTTCAAAACTAAACCTTCACCTGCCATTTTTCAGTTCCTAGAACTAAACATCTTGCAGTGTGATGTGATTAAAACTCACAAGCAGAACTTTTTGGTTTTGAACACTTAATCACAGAAAATAGTCACGGAAAAAGGGACACCAATTCAGTTCTTCTGAAACTTGCCCTTCATAGAGGACACTGTGGCAGTATGGAAGGACTTGGAACAGGTGAGGAGGTAGGCAAGCCTGTTTTGTTGCTAACTCTCTGTGTCACCTGGGAAAGTCATTTAAACCTTCTATTTATGAGGAAGAACATCATAAAAACATAATATGGAATGCCTGGGCAGAGAGGGGGTGGTGAGCAAGGAGGTCAGAGACTTCATCAAAAATAGTTTCTATTTTGTGTGATTTTAAAAAATTAAGTAGTAATGTGAGGCCTCCCTGGTGGCATAGGGATTAAGTCTCAGCACTATCACCATGAGTTCGATCCCTGGCCAGGGACCTAATCCACGTACGGCACCGTAGACCTCTCCTATTTCAGTAGATCCCCCTGTTCTGGTCCCCACTCACCCCCTACAACTGTATCTAGCCTTGTGTGCACAACTAAATAAATCTTTTTCAAAAAAATTAAATAGTAATGTGCTAGTCCATGAGGTTAGTGACTGTATTTAAGTGAAGATGGTCACTGAACACAAAAAAAGGCACCAAGACAGAGAGAACAGGGACAATGTATACAATAGGTGCCTGTTCTGTTCTGTCCTCTCTTCTTGACTTCCAGCCAAGCTGGGGAAACCAGTCACATAATGAGTGACCAAGCAGAAATAACAAGTCACCAGCTGAGACAGAAGGCACACGACCCTTGAAACACCAGTGACACACTCAAGACCAACAGAAGAGACGTTTCTGCTGTGTAGAGCTTTTCTGAGAGGATGAAGAGAAAGGACCTCTGTACTTTGGAATTACAAAGCAAGTCTACATTTGTTGTTTCAACTCTATAGACAGGTCATGTAAGACACAGTTTAGAAGGGACCACAGAGCAAGAAACTGAAAGCATACACTACATATTCAATGGTGCCATACGATTTTACTGGGTAAAAATAGAGCTGTTAGGCACCTAGAAACCAAAAGTAAAAGATGCCTTTAAGAGTGTATTCCCCTAAACACTAAGGAACTGAATACAGAAAGCATGTTGACCAACAGTAAGTGGAAATGATTTGGACACTAGCTGTTCCCAACACCCCCGAAATGAACCAGTGCACACACATATTTTCACCCACTAAGCCTCATACTACGTAACACTGTACGATCAAACTAAAACCAATTCAAGACCTCCCTGGGGCTCATGGGATTAAGTCTCCACACTGTGACGCTATCAAAAGTCACTGCAGCACAAGTTCAATCCCCGGCCAGGGAGCTGACCCACATAGCGCAGCAGACCTCTTCTGTCTCCCCGCTGCTCCCCTCAGCAGCATATTTTGGTCAATCCACCTGTTTTGCTCCCCACACTGTCTCTGGTGAATCATCTCACCCTGCACATCTCTGGTCTACGCCCCAGTCCTTGTATGCTTATAAATTAATCTTAAAAAATAAACAAATTCGTACCTGTTTTAGTTTTTCCTTATGTTTTTCAACTTGGGCATTTAATTCTTCTTGCATTTTCAAACGAGCAGCTGCCAAAGCCTCTTGTCGTTTAACAACAACATCAGGCTCTGAAATGGCATTTTATTTTTAATGTAAAATGGAAACTCATGAGGGTTCACATAATTAGAAGTATACAAAAATACAGAAGTTAGACAATGCAGTTGTTTTATGTGCATAAAAATTCTACTCCCTGCATATATTTTACTAACAAAGGGGTTAATGGATTATCCCATACAAACTGTTCTTGCCCCTACTTAAAAATACGCAGCACCAGAAACCTGTTATACATGCAGATTTCTGGCCTCCCTCAGCAATTCCTATTCAGAAAGTTTGGGATAGGCTTGTGACTGAAATGTATAACACTGTCACCTGCTTCATGAAGTCCCGCCTCTTACATGAGACTTTCAACTGTACTTTGCAGTCTGTTGTTGGACGTATAGCCAACAATCAGAAGACTGAGAGAATGGCAAGATCACAGGACAGAGTGTATTTCAGTGAACTGATCTAAGGCTTCTCACTAATGTGACAGGAATTTTTGTTAGGGACATGCTTTCCTCCCCTATCTCAGGAACCATGGTGATTCATTTGAATGACAATTTGTATTTGTTTACTTGTGCAGCCAGTCTCAAAATACATTTTGTGTTCTGGATAATTTCTCAGATATTGTAGCTTAACACTACTGAAAAGGCTACCATTTCACAGGGATTGAGTTGAAGAGAGTCATTTGTAATTTGAAATCAGGTCTGATAAGTAAGTTGTGAAAGTCAAAATGTGGATTCGAAGAACTAATGGTGAACTTCTCATCACTTCCAAAGGTTCTAGCAAGAATTCCAAGTTATTAGGCAGACCTAAGTACAGAGATGTGAAGTTTTCATTTTAACCTACCCTATAAAAGGAAAAAACCCTCAACAAGAAATACAGTGTGTGTTTTACAGGCTATCAGGCAGGCTTTCCATCCCATTAAAATCTCTGCAAAAAAACCTATTGCACATACACCAAAATCAATTTCGGGGGTAAATAACAGGATTCCTTTCATGCAAATTGGCATCATGTGCTTCTTACTGAGTAATACATTAATTTTATGTATTGAAAGTAGCAGGTGAAAAGTCACCGCCTTCTTTTCTGTCATCGGGTACTGACCCACAGCTGCTGCAGCCTGGTCCAGCTGCCTCTGCCTCAAGGCCCTCAGCCGGGTTGAGAGCTTCTGAAAGACCACGTAGAGAAGGATGCAGATGAAGAGGATGTACCAGCCATAGGTGGCCAGCAGGGAGCCCACTGAAAATAAGAATGTAATTAAGAAACTGAAAACGATGCTGTTATTGTAAATAAAATTCAACCAACACAAATTAGTGTAGGTCCTGCCCTCAAAACCATCGTCTAGCTGAGGCAAACGCCTTTTAAGTAGACAGGTAAAATGAAATGCGGGAGAAGTGCGGAAGTCCAGGGATCACTTGAGAAGGGAATTCCAGGCCATCGGTGGTGTCAACGGGGCAAGCCTGGGAGATGCGGAGCACCGCAGCTGGGTTTTAACGGATGGAAAGACGTTAATCCAATTCAGACCAGGGAACAAACCTTCCCGTTTGTATGGGCGGGAGCCGATACCAACCAGGTGTCAGGAGTAAGGGGCAGAAGCCGGGGCGAGAGGGCAGAGTAACCGTAACCCGGAAGGGCTTGTTTCGCAGAAAGTAAAGGACTCGCTCAAAAAGGGCCCCGAAGCCGCACGCAGGCCAGGCGTGGGCTCTGGGAAGGCTCCGCGCGCACAGCGGGCTGCCTCCCGGACCTGAGTGCGGCACCAACGCCCGCTGCCCGGCAGGCCTCCCCGGGCCCGGCCCAGCGCACAGCGGAGGACGACCCACCGAACATAGCGCCGCGCCGAGAAGGTGGCGGCGCGAGCCCCCGGGCCTCCAGCCCGCGGCTGCTCACCCGTGACGTGCAGGAAGCGCAGCCCCTCAGTCTCCAGGGCCGGCCGCGCGGCGAGCTGCTCCCCCTCCGGCTCCATGGCGGCCGCCGAGTTACCCCGCCGCGTCAGCGCCAGACGTCCCCTTCCGGCCCGCCCCTTCGTACGCGTGGCGCGCCTGCCGCGGGCGTCACGGCCTCCTGGCCAATCGGAGCGCGAGCCCGCCCTGACGCTCGGCCGGACGCAGCGTGGGTGGGGCTAGGCCGGCGAATGTGTTATGGTCCCAGCGGGATGGGCGCGCGGGTGGCCTGAGGTCGCGTGACTGACCTACAAGCCAACTTCTTACTGAATTCTCGTCTTTGTTCTGATTGGTCACGGGAGGTTAGGGACTCGGAAACGGGACTTGGCGCCCACATTCTTGCCCCGTACCCTTATGGCAACAGGGCTCGGCTATTTGGCAACTCCCCTCCTGGTTGTAGCAGTCAAGGTCCACACCTCCGGGGTGTAAAGCTAAAATATGGGCACCCCCCCCCCCCCCCCCCCCCCGGTTCTGCCAGTGTGTTACCTTTGGGGTTAAGGCAGTCGTCGTGACCCTGCCATCCAGAGCCTAAACCTTGGCAAACAACTGTGGCTCCATGTGACCACCTTACTGTGTTACAGGCATTTTCATTTATTTATAATAGTGCCCTAGTTCCTCGGCCCGCCATGCTTTCCTCCACCCACTTACACTCATCACCTGTTGCTACCTCTCAGGGCCTACTTTAATAACTCGATTTCAAATCTGACCTTGAGGTTTTTGACAGCTCTGATATAAATGTATCTAGTTGTGTCACAAGAGCTGAGAATTAGTAACTGAAAAAATTATAGAGGTGGTGACACTTGGTGAGGCACGCATGCACCCACACACTGACCTATTTGGCAGGATGTTTGGAAAGCAGTAAATAAAATTACTAGTGAAGAACTTGAGTTCATGGGTCATAGCAAATAAAAGTCTAGAGGCACTTGTTCATTTTAAAATGGACTCTACAAATTGGGAAATTGATAAGTCTGGGTTTTGTCAATCAAGTTGTTAAGACAGCCTTTGATCTGATGAATTTAGGAGGAGGTAATTTTCTTCCTTGGATATTTACTCTCACTTGTAAAGGACAAACCATCACTCTTTGAAGTGATTTCTCACTTACTCTGGCATCATGTAGGAAATATGTGCTAAAAAGGATTTCTTGGGTTTATATTGAAAATAGCTATGATACTTGGTCTTCAGATACACTTGTGTATAAATAATCATAAATCATTCAGGAAGATCAATTTAATCTGACTTTCCACCCTGTGGATGTTAGGGGCACTGTACTGCCACTGGCACAAGTTTCTGCTGTAACGTCACAGAAGTTAATCCTGAATGAACCTTATGTTCTGAAAAACTGTGTCCATTAAAAATACTTGGTAGCTTTAAGAACAAAAGCTAGAAAAAAAAAATTGGGCTTCTGAGAAAAATTAGGTTGGGGCAAACCTAATCTTCCTGGTCCCAAGACATATTTGGAGGTTAAGTTCTGAGCACAAAAGTCCTCTCTCTTTTGATTAAAATTTTTGAAAAATCCTATTGGCACCATAACATAAATAATATAACTAGTCCTCATTTTGATTTTTTTCTCACTAGATGCTGTTTGGGGCCAAAATAATCCCGTTTGGTCCAGATCGACCCAGTGAATAAAACTAAAGTTTCATATTATTCCTAAGTGTTACGGAAGAGTCAGAGCCAGGACTTAAAGAGTAAACAACTTCTTAGAAGTAAAGAGCTAGCCGAAAGTTAACTGCCACCAACTGAGGCCAGAGCCTTATTCAGAGTCCCACTCAGTGAGGTGACTCATGAACCATGGAAACAGAGTGCCTCCTGCATGTGATGGAGATAACGTTTCTGTTCTAAGTGTGCAAAGGAAACACTTCATTATTTTGACTGTCCTATCAGGAGCGACATTGTAGGTCAGTATGTGCTAACAGAACGTCATGTGGAAACAGAAAAGGCAGCCTCAAACTGACCTGTTATACAAGGTGTTGGAAGGGCTAAATTCTAACCCAGTGCAGGATCCCAAAAGGCACCTTGATGACCAGGAGTCTGGGCTGCAGATACTGAGTAAGTCATCTTCCTCTCACAGTAAACTAACAATAAGGTATAGTTTATAAACCCATCTATTATATATTTGGCCCAGGAAATCACTCAAGACTTCAATCCTCAAATCTGTCATGGAGAGGCTAATACAAGAACAGAGCAATTCAATCAGCTCTGGGCCACAGCAGTGGACTGCTCTTCGACTTAAGAGCTTTGCCCCACTGTAGCCCCTGCTTCTGAACAGAATCCCCTGAAGGTCATGGGCATTATCATCAGAGGCATAAGCAAAACCAAACACCCACTGGCTTAGGGTCACTGAGGACATCTAAAGTCTAGCTTCTTTTAAAGAAGTTCCATCTCCTTTTTACAGCTTTCTGAACACTCTAGCCTGCTCCTGTCTTTTAGTTGTACTGCACTGCAGTTCAGCAGCCGTGCTTCTGGCCGTCCTCCCGGCTACAGAGAGCTCCTTCATGACTCAGGCACCTTGCACGGAACACCAAGTCAGCTGACCAGCAACCATGCAAAACTGCTTAAGGCCCCATTTGGAAAATGCTTCTTCCACTTAGAACCACTGAGAATGCTTAAAAAAAACAAACACCCAAACAATGTCAGCAGATGAGAAAAGATGCTCACCCCACCACCTCTTTTTTCAGAGGCCTAAATTGGCCACAACGGGCTTGAGGAATGTGGTTAAGTGTCTGAGAGCTGTAAGTAAATACTCGAAGCCCTGTCCCCCGTAGCTGTGACACCCTGACTATAACCTAAAAGTGGGTGCCAGCTGCTCTGCTGTTCACATATCTGACCAGCTGGGTCTCACTGCCCTCTGAAAACTTCCCAACCAGTAATTTATTGATGTGCTGTTTACATGTAGAGTTAAAGAAAAACATCGAAGGATACTGACTATTTTAAGTCCTAAAACTGCTCAACGAAGCTAGTTATCAGGGTCTTGCATCACTGGCAGCATCCAATCTTGAGTTTTACTAAGAATCTCGAAGACCAGGAAGCCAAGCGAGAAACAACGCCCTCCTGCACTGCCAAGGTAAACACCCCACCGCACACACACTCTGAGGACATGCCACCTGGCAGCACAGTGAGTGTCCTTTATTTTGACTATTTATAAAAAACTGGCATTTAGATTTCAAAATTTATATTACAAAATTACCAGCAGCAGTTTTAAGCATTTCAACAGTGCTCATCAACTCCACTTGGCAGACACAAGAAGACTACTAGCCCACGTCAGAGAGCAGGACTACTTCCATGGAGTGGGCACATTACACATCCTGTAGGCACTCAGGCCACAGCGCTCAGGACCCGTTCGTGACTGTGTCTTCCTCCATCTCCTCTTCACCATCATCAGTGGGGCCTGAAGAAAAACAGAAAGCTGGAAGTCACACTGAGTTGAGAGACCCTCTTGTCCCTTCTGTTAGGCTGGCACATGCTAGGCCCTGGGCTAGATACAAACACCGACAGCTGCCCCTACCTCAAGGACTTTAGAGCCCACACAAGGGTGTCCCTGACAGAGACTGAAAGGGATGGGCAATTCTTAAAAGAAAGGTTCACAAAGGCGTTTTATGAAAGTCAGACCCGTTACTTCCCACTCCAACTCTTCTGTTCAAGAATCTAGTGCATGACTTTAAAAAGCATATACTTTGAGATTTGTTCTTGCCACTACCATGGGCAAAGAAACTGGGAATATTCGCTCTAGAAACACTTGAGTACTTATTACATGCCAGATACTGGGAACAGTCAGTGACTGTACTGTATCTAAATTAGGAAAAGTAGGACAACCACCACCAAAAGGTCACTACAGCATTTGCTCCACAACTTATGACAGGTATCTTGGTCAACAGATTCTGAAAAAGGAAATCTTTTACCTTGTAGGTTACTACTTAAGCCTATTGTTTCTACAGTTAGAACCAAATGTGCGATTTCTAGATGCAAACCTGCTAATAAGTCACTTGGGAAGTGCTACTTGGAAGCCCGGCATGCTGAGATCTAGAGAACCGAGCACCGTAATGATGCGTATCCTCTCTCCCCATGTGCTTTCAGAGAACATTTTAAATGCCAAGGACCATAAGGACCAGGTAAATATTCTAGAAGATGCGTACCAAATACTTCTGTCATTACAGTCACTTATGCATTTCCTATCTTGCCTCCTCCCCCAACTTGTAGCCACAGAGCTTTGCTCGAAAGCTTTCAGTAGAACTACAGATCCGCCACAGCTCGTGGCACCCTGTGTGGCCCTGTGCGTGCTCATGCTGTCGGCACATCTCGCACATCCTCTGGTGCTTCCAGCTTCAGTCACAAATGCCTCCTGTGCAGTGCTCTCCTCTTACCAGAGCTGGCTGCCTGTGCAGCTCCCTCGACCTACAAGGCCAATGCCACCTGCCTTTTTCTTGTTCAGCAGTTCACAAACATGAGTTTTCTCCTGCAGATTACATTCATCCATGATGTCATAGAAATTAAAATTGAGTATCTTAAAAAATAGTAATTCACTAAAACAATAAACCCATTACATGTTAGTGCTTGTGTTTCTACAGAAACTAAATTTCTCCAAACAAAAATCTATAGTATGAGGCTGGCATCATCTGGTATTTTTGCCTGGCCCTGCACTGTCTGCCCGAGAGCAGACAGTTGGCCTCGGCACTGGCTTCAAAACCCCACATTGTGATGCGCGGTTCTGACTGAAGGGTACAAAGAAATAACCTCAGACAGTTAGAAAATGAAGGAGTATGTCAACAGCCTTTGCAGACAGCGGTAGGTACTTGATGATACTGAAAGAACTAGGAAAACCGAGAAAAGTGGTAGTTTCTTAAGAGTTAGTTTGCAATTAGAGTCTGAAATCTTTCAACACGTTCATACTCTGGCTTGAAAACCTACTGACTATCTTGTACTTTCTATGTGTAATTTATACACGTGCAATTTTGTAACAATTTCTGGAAATACTTATTCAATGAGTTCCAAATACTGATCTACTTCACTATGTAACATCAAAAAAAATTACCACTTATTTCTTCAATAAAGTGTTTTAACTGTCAAGGTTACAGTTATGGGTAAAAGTTTCCCAGCTTTTAATTTTTCTTGAAATCTTAAATTTTATCATTGGTAACAAACACGGATTAGCTGTTTGCCTTAAAGTGACAAGCTGGCTTCGTGTCTGGGAAGATGCCTGTTTCCGCAGAGGGAACAAGTGCATGGAGACGCCACTCAGCTTCGCCAGACAGAAGTGAGCACCCCAGGTGTGCCTGCCATCCAGGGTAGCAAACAGATGTGCACTTAAGGGGTAACACACAATACAATGAATCATTTCATTGCTTTGTGAGGGACACTCTTAAGCGAAACTAGTATGCATTTTACTGAGAGAGCAGAACAGTTTAGAATATATTAATAATATAATAATTACTAACATCCTCTGGGCCACCACCTCGACCTGTGCTGAGGTGCTGGTGGTTTTAATCACCACTGCTCTTGCACCATCAGTGCAAATGTGTTTTTTAAATTTATTTTATGCATACAAGAGCTGGGGTGTAGGCCAGAGGTGTGGGGGAAGGTGGGGTGGAGGGGGGACAGATGCTGAGAGGATTCATTAGAGACAAAGTAGGGAACAGGACAGGCAGATTGACTGCAATACACTGCTGAGGGGAGCAGTAGGTAAGATAGGTGAGGTCTGCTGCACCATGTGGGTCAGCTCCCTGGCCGGGGGTTGAACTCGTGCTGCAATGGCTACAGATAGCTGCATAGTGCTGAGACTTAAGCCCTATGCCACCAGGGAGGTCCCCATCAGTGCAAATGTTAAAACGACAACAAAAAACGCAAATATTGCCATGGTGTTAGAGAATTTCGAACTCAAAGGACCCATGGAGCACAAAGAACCACTGATCTAACCCATTTTTGGCTTTAGCTCAAGTATTTCCACAAGGAAATTTTTCTGAGTCACCAGTCTAAGTTCTATCAAAACTTACTGTTTTGAGTATAAGCATGCCCGGCACGCTGACATTCAACTAGCAGAATAGCTAACACCTTTCAAAAACTTGCTGACTCATACCCTGTGCTAAGTGCTATTTATTAAGTACTGAGTCTTCTCGTACGTTTAGTGGTTGGTACAATTACTATCTCAGACTTTAAAATGAGGAAGCAGACTCAGTAGGAATTAAGAAGCCCCAGGACAGAGGAGGTGAGGCTAAGATCTGAGCCGCAGGCTGCCATGGCCTGGAGTCTATGTTCCCACTTATTTCTGTATCTCACAGATATATACAGGTAAAAATCCACAGGGTCACCTACAGTGTTGAAATTTTACTCCATGGCTATGAAATACTGTTGGCTTCAACTTAAATGAAAAAAAAAAACAAAACAAATAAATCCTAACTTCTTTATCTTCAAAAGCAAATTTAATGAGATTTATGTACATATAAGTAGAAAGGTAAAGAGGAATTATTTAAAACTTCTCAGGTTATAGCATCTGAACTGTTTGGAAGTGTAGAGACAGAACGTGTTTCCTCACCTGATCTGCGTTCTCTGCCAGGTATCTGACCAGACTGCAGTAAGCCCTTCAGCCGCTCCACTTCAGCCAGAGTCGATGCGTTTGCAATTGCATTCTAGAAGAAAGATGACAGTTTCATCTAAGCGTCATTCTCTCAGAAAACATCTATAGAAATGAACAGCAACGTTTCAAGTTGGAACATTAAATAATTGTTTTACCTTAGGGGAGAATTTTATTGGCACACTAAAATCAACCCAGAAACTAAATCATAAATTTCCAAAGTTGGTAAAGAGATAGACCCTCTTATAAAAGAGAACAAATAATCATCCCATGTGTCCTAAAATTCTGGCTAATAGAAAGAGGTATCTGAAGCATTACTGGATAATTCAGGAGGTAATATTATAAAAATAGGACTTTTACTGATCATCAATCAGGACCTTTCAGACAGAAAATCTTTCAAAGTCATTCAGGCAAACATGGAGACAGCATAAAAAGGTAACTAGCTATTCAGGTAAACACACCGCAGGAAAATGAGAGGGAAGAGAACTACTTCCACTTTGACTGGAGCGTGTAATTAATGCAATTCAAAGTCTGGTCAAATAGTAAATTGAAGTTAGTTTTTCCCTATACAGAAACATACCTGGAGGGAAAAATCTGCAATTTCCTGAACTTATTTTCATAACTTTGTGTCCTTCACCCACCTAGTTCTCTCTAGCCTAGGAGTCCTAACACATTATTACCTTGATTGCTTCTACATCTCCTGGAGATGGTCCACCTTTCTTTTTGTCAGTTGGCAAACCAGCACCTGGATTAAAACTGGGAAGGGGAGGGAAGAACATAACTGTAAATCCAGACCAACAAATTGCTTCTCTTTACTTTCAAAAGCTTTTGAAAGTAATTCAACCAGTGTAGTATCTTATCTTTGTTAACAAACTGATACAAGAAACTCTCTCCTTCAGAAACACCACCCAAGTCATCTTCCTATAGAGAAAGCAGGATGTATAAGATCTCCATTTAGATGGAATACGGAAATCTTTGCTCTACTAACCTGGTAGGAATCGCATGTGTGGGTCACTGACGGTCATGGCCATCACCACACAAGTGTAATACTGTATTAGTCACAGATGTTTTGTCTAATTTTATAGGCAGCAAACTGCCAGACAGATAGTGTTTCTGAAGGTGAAGTAGAGTGAAGTTGGATATCCGTATCTTACGTTTTGCTTCTCCTGGCAATATCCTTTGCAAGTTGTGCACCCCGTTTGCCCTTGAACATTTTCTCTGCTTCCTGACGCTCCTACAGCGACACCACACACAGAGTTAATGGAAATAGGAATACCACATGCATTTAGATGCATTCCTCAGAAAACATGGAAGAAAATCTCCTTAATATTCTGGGTTGGTTAAAGTACCAAAAAGCCAAATTGACATTAAATGGAGACACAGTGGTTTTGCCTTTTCTAGTGAAGCTCCATGAAGAAAGTCCCCTCTCCTAGTTTCAAGGAGGGGCTCTCAAGGAACTAAGGTTAGAAGGCTTAAAACAAAAATGGGGGAGGGGCGGAGGGGAGGGAGACACTCCCAGGAAAGGGAAAAAATCATGCTAACGATCAGAGGTGCTGAAGAACAGAGGTGCTGAAGAACGGGTCCTCTCAGGCTCCCGGGGGAAGGCGTCTGCAGAGTCTGGTCGCAGCGCTCATGTCCTGGTGCTAGATGGCACCGCTAGTAAGTGAGCAGCACTACCTGAGAGCTCCAGCTCAAAGTCCTACCATAAACTGTTGTTTCTTTCCCATATATTTATTACAAATGGTAAACCTCAGTAGGTAATTTAAAAAATCAGTCACAAAAGTATAAAGGAAAACACAACTCTATAATGACTTACAAACAACAGACTAATACTTACTTTTAGTTTCACCTTTTGGAAATCCAGCACTCTCACTTGTGGAACTTTATAAATTACATACAGTCTGTAATGCTTCTTGTTTGTTACAGGATTTCTCAGAATACTACAAGAAAAGGAACATAATACCAACCATTGCAAAGCATTCAAGAGGTCTATTTAAATAAGTCTGTAAGTCAAGAAAAAGTTCCTATTTTTACATTTCAATGTCCTAACAAGTTAAGTAACATAAAGAAATGTTAGCAGAGCACTGGGTTCAAAGGAAAATCGAACCGTTTAAAAGGTACTTGCTTAGAAGTTAAGTCTGGTAAAGATGCTATTTTGAATGACTTCATTGTCACCACCACAAGTAAGTCCCATACCTTAAATAAGTCAGTGATTTGAGAGACGCCAAAGGATCCAGATCTCCCTGTAAAATAATGACCACAGATAAGAACGTGAATGCCACAGGCTGTCCTAGTACTTGAGATGGCAGGTACCTTTGGAGCACGGTCTCATCTTTTACTTATTTTTTTACTGCTGCAACACCTAGACCAAAACTATCACAGATCTGACATATCCACACTACTGAGTGAACTGGTAAATAAATTTGAGCTTTGTAAACTTAAAATCTTGACCCTCAAATTTCTGTTTCAATGATAGAAGACAATCCTCTCTCCCTCCCTTCACTCCCCCAATGGCCACTGATAGCTGATAGTGGGAAAAGGTATTTGCAACACATATAATTGAAAAAGGCCCAGTCCCCTGAGAAAAAGACAAGAACAATGAGATTATTTTCTGTGGGCTTTTCTAGACTTTCCAAATTTTCTGAAAGCAGCAGTTCCTTAAACTCTCTTCCCAAATACATTTCTCCCCTGTTCAACTTACCAGTTCCACAAGACTATTGTTGGTGAGAATGAGTTCTGTGAGACAGGGCAGAGCCTGATCAAGTCCCTCACCTATACGGCTAAGATAAAAACGGGGATGTTTAGTAAAAGTTAAAATTAAGCAAGCTAACAGTTTTTTCTAAGTCCTTCTCAGAGAATTTCAAAGTTGGAAGAATCTCAGAGGTTTCCTTCTAAAATCCTAGCAGGCAGAGGGAAAATGAGGCTCCAAGAAGAAAGCATGGTCACAGGCTTAATGACAGAAGTGGGGTGATTATAGACTTCGAGTCTCCTGAATGTTGCCGAGGGCTCTCTACTATACCACACCTAAGAACCTCCTCTTGTGCAGAACAGACTGCTTAGCACATTGCGTGACTTTCATGCAGGTAACACAGAAATACAAGTGATTCTACATTCACAGTTCTGGAACAGGATATATACTTCAACCAGAAGAGAATGGGTACTCTCTTAGAAATATACCCATTAAAATAAACTCACTACCTGGTATCATCTAGTGTTTCTTTTTTAAAGATTTATTTATGTATACAAGAACTGGGGTGTAGGCCAGAAGTGCAGGGGGTGAGAGGATCCACCAGAGACAGAGTGGAGAGCAGAACAGGCGGATCTACAGAAATACACTGAGGGGAACAGTGGGTAAGACACATGCTACACCATGTGGGTCAGCTCTCTAGCTGCAGTGGCTGGCAACAGTTTGATAGCGCTAAAACTTTATCCCCTCCGCCACTAAGGGAACCCACCATCTAGTGCTTCTTAAAGATAGTCTCGATAGACCCTCAACAACTTTTGCCTGCTAAAATGACAGACTGATGATAAAGGGTCAAAGGTTTCAATTAATATTTTAAATATCAGTTGTAGTTAAACAAATGGCAGAAGGCATGAGGTAGAGAGATGCTTAGTCAAAAATTGTTGAACACTGTATTTCCTTCAATAATTTTAACTGTCCAGAGTCAGAGCATGTAAAAACATCATGGTTTTAATTTATAAATATACAAGACTCTTGAATAGACTAGACTAGTAAGATTAGACCAAAACCAATTGTTAGGATTTCTAAGGGAAAAGTACAGCTCATTTCTCATTTTAAGAAAAAAAATATACGCATTAAACAGTAAATTGGTATTAAAACCTTTATAGAAACACTGAAACATTTACTTCAGACATTTATTCTAGGTGAAAAATTTTACTTTCCACTAGCAGACACTTACCATATTCTATTGTTGTTCACTAGCAATGTTTTCAGTCTTCTCAACAAAGGAAAACCATCCAGCTTCCTTATTTCATTGTCAGAAAAGTCAATAGCATCAAACTGGTCTAAGGTAGCGCCTAGATTTTCAATAACGGGAATTTTATACCCTGAAAATTGGAGGGAAAAAGACCATACAAGTTAACATGATGACAAAGCACCTTAAAAGCATTAATGGGGCATTCATGGTAACTTAACTCTAGGTTTTCATTTATTCACAAAGTATTTATTTAACACCTATGCCTCACCAACCAGCATGTAAGTTACTAGTTCCAGCTGCCA
The DNA here is from genome assembly GCA_019455555.1 of Galemys pyrenaicus. Lineage (NCBI taxonomy): Eukaryota > Metazoa > Chordata > Mammalia > Eulipotyphla > Talpidae > Galemys > Galemys pyrenaicus. The sequence continues at coordinate 1,121,523 of JAGFMF010011680.1, read as the reverse complement.
TGACGCTTCCAGCCTAGCAGTGGACATTAGAAAAGATGACGACGACAAGAATGATGACCACTGCCCAACAGCAATATTGGTAACTAGATTTACAAGAATATTTACAGTATTTACAAGGTACCTCATACTATTCTAAGTGAGGCCCCACAGCTACTTAACTGCCAAAACAGGAACTTATGCTGTGTATTGCTTACTCTCAGTGTCCAAACCCTGTCCTTATGTTGTGGACAACATTTTCAACTTCTTTTGCATTCCTGCAGTCCAGAATCACAGAATGCATCAGGAAATCCTTGTAATTACAAGGCAGCTTCCCCTTTCATCACCTCCCCCCATTCCAATCTAGAGTTGAAGATCTATGGTTTATACATAGTGATAAAACAACCTGTGAACAATTCACTCAACTACTACTCAGTGATCTAACATGGGCATAAATATTGTGCTAGGCACCAGGAGAAGAAATGAACCCAGCTAAGATTAAGCACAATTCAGAACTGTAAGGGCTACATGCAAGTAAGCACTGGTCTACGGATCAGTATCCTTCACTCTGGATGCACTTCACTTAACACGGGCAGAGAGCAATCTGCGAAGAAAACCAGAGCGGTCACTTCCTCTTGAATTGAACGAACGTTTTTCTAAGAAACTTACTATCAACAACATGAAAGCACTAAACTTTCCTAACAATCAGCAAGAATCTAAGCAGAAAGCAGAACCTGCAGAGGGCTGTTCGAGACCCTGTGTCCACATGGGAGTAATCTCAGGCCATGATTATACCATCTTATGCCCAGAGAAGGTGCTTTTCACATCCTTCTCTTGAGATGCTAATCGGATAGGGGCAGTCTCAGTTTCTTGTCAAACACCACTAAGATTGAAAGGGCTCCAGGTATCTGACTAGTTTCAGGAGCTTCCACCAAAGTCCACAGTGCACCTGGCAGTACAAGTCTAAAAAACAGCTCATGCTTCAAAATGTTTTGAAAAGAGAAAAATACTAAACAAAACTAATAACGAAACACTGGGGGGAATCTGTTGCTTTTGTCTCTGGACCTCGTTCCTTTCCTTACAAATTAGAAATAATGACCAGGTACCCTATCTATACTCTCACCATAGTAACTGAACGGACTTACTGAGCACCAGCTACACCCTGCAATAAGATCACAACCGTTAATAATTATATCCTCTGGGCCTTCCCCAGTTCAGGCTGGGGAACACGGCAAACAAGGCCTACCAGAGGCCCAGGGGTACGGCTCAGCGTAATTACGGCGGCCTCGCGAGCAGGGGCAGAAGCCGGGGTAACAGAAGCCTCGGACTGGCCTAAGGGGAGGGCGTTCACCGCAAGCCTCTGCCCCGGCGGGCCGGGCGCGGGGCCCTCAATGCAGGCCCGCAGGCCAAACGCCGGCCCTCGCCGCACGCGGCGGGGCGCGGACACGGGGCGGCACGCGGAGGCCAGCAAACTGTGCGCCCACTACCCCGCACTCACCGCGGAGGTCCAGCTCGCGGTCCCGCACGGCGTTGGTGTACTGCGCCGCCTGCTCGATCAGCTCCGCCGTCAGCTTCACCATCCTGCCGCCTCCCGCTCCCGTACCGCGGCGCGCCCACCGCCTCGCGCCTTCTAGACCTCCCGGCGTGCCCTGCGCCCGCCCGCAGGCAGCACTAATCGCGGCCGGCACACGCGTGCGCCTTTCGACGTTCAGACAGAAGCAATCGAAGCGCCACGCCCCGGCTCCTTCTTCCTGAAGTCTCTTGTCCTGGCTTCTTCTCTGGGCTGTGTCTGGGCGTCTGGAGGCCCCCTGATCCCGGACATTTGTGTCTTCAAGTTAAGCAAAATGTGAAAGCACCAAATAGAACTTTCTCATACGTTCGTGCACCTTGAGGTAAAGGGAAGCTGAGACTGTGCTCACTTCTGCCACGAATCAGTGACGACACACATAAGGTTCCCGTCCCTGTCCTGGGCTACGACCCCGGACTACAGCGTGAGAACCCGGGCGGGGTTTGTGCGCTCCAGCCCGCTGACTGAGAACGTTCTAAAGGACCTAAAACGCCGCACCGGTCACAGTTTTGTAGTTAGGCCTACGGTCTCTGGATATTCAATATAAAACATCCTGGACTCTTATAATGCATTCTGGATTCTTAAGTATTTACATTGAAAGGCGGCATGCAGAAAGGTGCGCGAGTCTGCAACGTGATGAATGGCCAGAGTGAGCCCACCTGCGTAGCTGCTAGAATCCAGGAAAAGAACACCGTTCTGAAAACCTCCCTCCCTCTCCAAAGGCACCCGCCAACCCAACCCCATTGATGAATTTCGCCTGTTTTTGATATAAATAGAATCATGTATATTTTTGTGTCTGGTTTTCTGACTATTATGTCTTGACTCATTCCAGGTTGGACACAGCAGTGGTTTGTTTATTTTCGCAGCCGTGTCGATTCCAAAGTGGTATCTTATACCATAACTTATCCATTCTGCTGTGGGTGGGCTTCAGGGCTGTTTCCAGTCTTGGAATATTCTGAATAATGCCACTATGAATTTTCCTCTATGGGGATCTGATACGTGTGCTGGGATATAGGGCATGATATCAATTAGTAATGTCTAGAAGTTTAGCTAAGAGAATAATATAATTTAGGTACTTGAGCTGTGCGCAAGGTTTCCATGGCTTCCAATCTCAGCCTCACTGAAACATCATCGGTCTTTATAATTTTAGCGATTCTGTTGGTACATGGTAGGTAGTATTGCATTACAGCTTTAACTTGCTTTTCTATAGTAATTAGTTGAGAACCTCATTTGTGGTTTGTCCATCCAGCATCTTTTGTGAAGCGCTTACTCAAGTCCCTTAGCTTCATTTTTTTTATTGGGTTGTCAGCCTTTTACTGACTGTGGTATTTCTTTATAGTATATTGTAGATAGGAGCACACTGTGGTTTGCTTTTTCACCCTTTGTTGTTGTTAAAAGCTGCTAAAACACCAAAGATCTTGCTATTGACCCCTTTCCCAATGGGCTGAGTTCATGCTGCACAGTGGAGAGTCTCCTGCTGGGTGTCACTGGGTCCAGTTAAGTGAGATCCAGTTTGGAATAGCAGACCAGAAACTTTATTCATTGATCAAAGAATGGAGAAAGAAGAGCTCCGACTTCGAAGTCACTTTCTCCTGGAGAAAAGATAGATTTTTTCATAGGGAACACAGACTTAGAACTTTGTTTCTAAGACATACTTAGAAAGTAAGTTTCAATGTGCTTGGGAGAAGGGGCTGAGCCTATTCTGGTTATCTGGCAACACTTCAAGTGTTTCTTTCTTTGTTGATTAGTTAGGGTCAGTTTCAAGAAGTCCTGGGACCGACGTTTTCTTTGATACGCTGAGGAAGGAACGGTGTGGTTTTTGATTCGTTAAAGACTAACATGAGCCAGGCTGCACTGTTATTTCTCAAGAGCATACTCTGTGGTGGCCTGACCAGGTGACTGTGACTTACACAATTTGGTGTAGCCCAGCACATTCCTTCCTGATTACTGAGAATTTACTGAACTATCTATTTCAGTAGGTAGGAGAAAAATAAGTTTCAATATGTCTGGGAAGAGTTTGGAGGGAAGGGTGGCAACAAACTCAGAGCAGAAATACTGCCTTCATACCCACCATCAATGCTGAAGAACACACACTGTCAGTCCAGTTTGGTCTTTTTACAATAGCCTGTCTTCCAAATCACCAACCCTAACCTAGGCTAAAAACCAAATCAAAATGATAAGAAATGTAAGTGCTTTTATCATTTGACATCAAAGGAATTTTCAAATGGTCAGATAGAAAAAGAGGCATCAAAAAAGGACTTCTTAGCTCAGGAGTTCCTTCCAGTCAGAGCTATTATGTCCTTCTTTGAAGGGGCAATTTCATTCTGGTCATGTGGATCTAGGACAAGGTGGGCTTTCTGATATTAAAAATATAAAAAACCAAGGCCCATGATGGATTTCTTCAGGCAGGCTGCCACTCATCTTTAATACCCACTGCAGTTTCAATCTTTCCCAAAGTACAATCCTAAACCGATCAATCTGAGTTTCCTAATTGGCACCAGTGAGGTCATCTGCATAGTAAAATCCTCCCAACTTCCTCTGAGGGAAGGTGGATTTATTTGAAATAATTTCTTTTGATAATAACCTTGTCCCCCCCCCCGTCTATAAATCCTTCATTTTGTTTATATTCTTCAAGGCAGTATCTAGATGACATGCTGTCTGACTCATGAATCATCCAGTAAAGCCAATTAGATCTCTATATTTATGGATTTTGTTTTTATGACACTGCTTATTGGCTTTTTCACTCTTGATGGTGTTATTTGATGATCAGACATTTCTGATGTTTATGTTGTTCAATGACTTTTTTCCTGTCGGGTTAGTGGGTGGGGGGTACATGTATGTGGCTTGTTGAGGTCACTTCCCTTGTCTCCAACATATTTTCCTTTGCTATCTCCTAGAGGTTTGTTTCACCTTTCACACTTCACTCTAAATCCACTTAGAACAGATGCTTGGTGAATATTTTATTGAAATATTATATAGACATAAAATGCAAACTGAACATATCCAAGCAGTTGACATCCAGATCAAGAGCAAGACTGCCACATTCTAGACCCCCAAGACTGCAGTGCAACCTTTTCCATAAATTGAGTGTCCAAATATGTGAGCGTCTGCTTCTTGACTACTTCTGTAAGTGGTCATACTGAAACCGTACTGTGATTTATGTGGTATTGTTTTATGCTGTACTGAACACAGTATAACCTTATATTTATTTAGATCTTTTAAAATTTCTCTTAGTGTTTGATAGTTTTCGTTTAGAGGTCTTACACAGCTTTTATAAATTTTATTCTAGACATCCAATCATTTCTGATGCTATTCTAAAATATTTACAAATTCCATTTGCTAATCATTAGTTTCTGAAATATTGAGATGTTTGATTTATAGTTGAAATACATTTGATATTCCCACTGTATCCAGCAAGCTTTCCAAATTCAATTATTATTTTTATAGCTTACTGCTATTGTTCTTTTGGATTTCTGACATATTTAAGCATGCTGAGTATGATAGTTTTATTTCCTCCTTTCCAGTTCTATTAGCTTTTCATGTTTTGTGCTATTGTGCCAGCTGGGATCTTCAGCACAATGCTGAACGTGGTGCTTGTGAAAGCCTTTAGCAGCCATCCCATCACAGAAGGGAAGAACCTAACCACATGGTCAAAGTTCATATCACCACAACAGAACAAATCAAAACCATGTACCACCAATGAGGCTGTGGTGTGAAGGACACAGCAGCACTTCTGTGGGATGATACCTGCAACAACGCACGGCCTGAGTCAAAATATGAGCAGAACTCAGACAAGTGCACTGACGGGCAGTCTGCAATAGGGCCTGTGGGCTTTGAACAGTCACGAGAGTCTAGGAAAGACTGACAAACTTGTAGATGGAGGGAAATGATTTAACAGACATGACAACTTGAATGCAAAGTGTGATTCTGAAGGCAAAGAGTGATGGAAACTGACTCCTTTGCTAAGTGTATCATTGGGAAAATTGGCAAAACTGGAATCCAATCCTCTGATTGGATGCAAGTGACTATATCAATGTTAACTGCCTGATTCTGGGGGCTATATAGGAGAGAGGTCTGGTTTATAGGAAATATACTCAGCAGTACTGGGGGTGAGGGGAGTGGGTAGTAGGGTATCTTACTTGTAAAGTAACTTACATTTCCTGGCAACTTACTTTTTTTTTTTTTTTTGAAGATTTATTTATGCATACAAGCACTGGGGTACAGACCAGAGGTGTGTGTGTGTGTGGGGGGGTGAGAAGATACACTGCAGACAGAGTGGGGAGCAGAACAGGCAGATCAACAGAAGTACACTGCTGAGGGGAGCAGCGGGCACAGCAGGAGAGGTCTGCTGCACCATGTGGGTCCCCTCTCTGGCCTGCGGCAGGGATTGAACTCATGCTGCAGTGGCTGCAGTTTGCTTCATAGTGCGTTGCTTAACCCACTGCACCACCAGGGAGGCCCTCCTGGCAACTTACTTTTAAATTGTTCAGAAAACATTTCTTTGTACTGCACTTACAACTTTTCTGTAATTTTTGCTTTGTGATGGTTTCAAAATGCAAGTTGAAACTATCCAAACTTCACTTAGTTCCACAGAGGACCACCAGGTGGCGTCTTTTCACCAGAAAGCTGATTTTACTTGGTCGTTCCTTACTGAGCTCACAGTTGGTAAGAATGAGGGCTACACACAAGGCAGGCTAGTTACTGCTGAGAAGCAGAGATTAAAGCATACTTAGGGGTTGGATCAGTACCGGTTTCACTTGGGAGATGGTGGTCTTGTCATTTTTCCTATTAGTCAGCTGGAGAGAGAGAAAGAGTGGGGACTGAGCAATGTGAAAAAGGTCCAGGTGACATTTAATTTGGCCCATTAAATGGCCCAGTTGTCCCCTCCCCTGAAACCCTGAGTCAACCCAGAAATCCCAAAACAACACCTCCCCCCTCCATCCACTTGTATTTTTTCCTAGCTCAGTTCAGTTGGTGCATTTCCTTTATTTGCAAAGGATTCTGACCTCACAGGGACTGCTATCAAATCCCACGCAGCATGTAACCCGTGGGTACAAGGGTTTCAGTTGCTGCACAAAAGACAATCTCTAGCCCAGCCAAAATGCTGCTGGCACCTTTAGGTGGAATGCCTGCACAGAGGTGGGGGTGTCTCTACCCAGTCCCTCTATCCAACGAGGCTTTGTAGCCTGGGGGACTCTTTAACCTGAGATACCCTGGGTTTGGAACACTGAGATCTTCGCTACATCAACATTTGCTGACATTCAAAGGAGACCTAGCACGTAATGACACCAAACAGATCCCGAAGTGACAAATAAAGCCATTTCACTCCTCGGTCAGCACCCATGTTTAATCGTTGTGCTTTGGAAAGAAATACAGCGTCCTTTCCCGTGGGCTGTTAACTCTTTTATTAATTTAGGGTTAACATTGTATTTGCTTTGTTGATTTCATTTTCGGAGTTGTGGATTCAATAAACAACAGCTGGGGTTCCCCAGCTCACAGGGGACAAGGCAAATGTGTTACAGTCAAAGAGAGGAGCAGGACACGATGGAGAAGAACGAGCTGGGAAAATTTAAGGCAAATGTTACTCCCGCATTAAAGGGGATTGATCAAGCTGATCTGTGCATTTCAATGAAAATATATGAAATATTTGTCAAAATAATTAACCGGTAAAAATTAGAACATGTAGCTTATAAAATGCCTGCGCAGGTTTGGCAGAAATCGACCCAGCTGCGCTGGTAGCTCTGATACACACAGACACAGAAGCAGCCACCGAAGGGCAAGTCTCTGGAAGAGCAGAGGCCAAAACGGGCTCCGGAGCAACTTCAGAGGTGGGAAGTGACCGGTGATTAACGACGTAGTGGGCTTACACTTTGATAAGAGGACCTGCGTGATAACCAGGGAGCCTTTGGCGAGGTCCGGGAGACGCTTCCTGGGCCCCTCCCAGAAGGCAGTGCGTCAGGTGGAGGTGCTCATTGTGTCCCGAGACAAAGCAGCCACCAGGGACCCCCGAAGCAGAGGGAGGCAGGCTCTTCCCATCTGCGCTTGGAGGGAGACTTTCTAAGCCGCGGCTGCAGTGCAGAAGGAGCTGACTACGTAGAAATAGATGCGCCGTCCCCAGTGTCACACACTTGATGCCCCTAAATCTATTTACATTCTGACCAAACCGTCCCCGACTGCTCGGCGGCAGTGAGGAGCAGGTGCGCCGCCCGCCCTTCATCACACGTGGGGACGGGCTGGGCCCGGTGGGTGAGATTCACTGCGGAGCTGAGCAGAAGCATGGGAGAAGAGTGATGTGTTTTGCCAAGCGTCTTTCTGCTTTGGTCTAGAAGATTCAGTAAACTTAGGGGCCCAGAAGCTGATCCGAGGCGGGCGCTGTGGCGTCCCGATCCTCATTCTGTTCCTGTCTGGAGTCTGCCAGAAGAACGGAGCCAGCAGAGTTGGAAAGGCTCTTGCTGTTTTAAGGACGCGTCCTTCAGACCCACCGCCCACCGGGCTGGGGGCCCGAGAAGGGGCAGGAGGGCCTTGCTCCAGGGGAGCTAAAGCTGTCAGATGCAGGGCTCCGCCCCAACACAGGCTCTGGCCGACAGTCTGGAGAAAGGCGGAAGGAGGTGGGCAGGACGGCCTGCCTCTGGGGGTGGCCGGGCCCCCTACCCGGCCAGGAGGCACGTGCGGCAGCAGAACTGGATGAAGAGCTTCCGTTCACACAGCCTGTTGGACTTCACCATCTCACAGAACGTCTCGTCAGCTAGGGCGCCGCCAGGAAAGAAAGGGGGCGGGAAGGTCAGACTTTGGGGCCCGTTAAGATGGTTCCCGTTATCTCTCTCCGGGCTATTATGTTGGGCGGGGCCCAAGGACGGGGGCGGCAGCCAGGGCGGCCTCCCAGCCTCCCACCCCTATGACATCGGGCATCTGAGGGTCCAGGCTGAATCCTAGGGGGGCAAGGGGATTCAGGAAGGTGCTGGGAGTGAAGCAGACAGGGCTGGGAGAAGGCTCGTGTGTTCCTGTGCATCTGTCTGTCCTTCTGGATCAACTGTTCTGGTGGGAACTTAGGAGGAAGGTTCTGAGGGAGGCGGGAAGCAGGTCTGAAAGGAGCAGAAGTGGAGGCTGCTGCTGCAGTCCGGGGGACACCCCAACTCCATGGGAGGGGGGGCCATCAAGGCAGCGGGAGGAGCTGGGGGCGGCAGGAGGAGCCCCGGTGCATTTAGAATGTGCTGTCATGGAACCCTGGAGACAGCCCAAGACAGCAGCACTTTCTGGAGCCGGATGCATGGCCTGAGCAGGCGACCCCTAAAGAGAGGGCTTCCTGGCCTGCCACGGGACATGGTGCCACGGGCCTAAATAAATAACCGCGCACCAAGGAGGCCGCCTCGTGGCTCCCAGCGTGGTCCCAGGGCTCGCTCCGCAGGCGTAAGTCCTGCCAGGGCAGGGCCAGTGCCAGCTCCGTGCTGGGGACCCTGCCGGCTGAGCTCCCCCTTCTGCTCCTCCCTGACTGTGGAGCCGTGGAGGTCCCCTGCCCGCCCACAGCATGCCGGGCCTCCAGCCAGGCCTCTGCCAACACAGCCTCCAGTTGGAACCCCAAGTCAGTGTCTGGGCTCCCCAGAGTTTTCTGTCCCCCATCTGTCATGTCCCCTCATAGCCTAGACAGCCTGTGCAGACCCCATGCGGCCTGAGCCTGGAGTCGCCTGTGTGCGCGCAGCTCCCAGCTGCCTGGGGCTGACGGCCAGGGTGGGAGGAGAACAGGAACAGACATCTTTTAAGAGTCATTCGACAAGCCCAGCAGCAGAGCTGAGCTGCTCCTCTGGTCACGTGTGGGAAGCCTCGAGGAAAGGAGTGTGTGGGGAGGCAGCGAAGCCCTGAGATGGCCAGCCAAGAAGAGGGGGCTGTGGTTGTCCTTGTCCTTCCCCTTTCCCTGTGGACTGTCTTGTCCTTTCCCTTTCGGCCAGAGGCCAGCTCCCCCGGGGCAGCCCCAAGGCCACGCCGCGTCCCGACATGGCCGCGCTCACCGTTGCTGCATGTGTGGTTGGTGATGCATGAGTTGCCCAGCTGCGTGAAGCCCGCCTTGCACCGGCTGCAGTTCCTGCTGGAGCCTTCGCAGCTCACGCAGTTCTCTTCGCACCTGTGGGGGACAGGGGCATCCTCCGCTGTCAGGGAAGAGGCCCAGCCCGCCTGGGGCCTTCCTTCCTGGGGGCCTCCTCCCCTCTGTGCCACACCCCAGCCTCGGTCCTGTGCCGAGAGGCTGCGGCTTTGTCCCTAGCCGTGGTCTGAGCTTGGTCAGCCTGCTGGTCTTTCCTCCTTGACTGCACCGTGCCCTGCTGGGGCAGACACGGTCACGGCTGTTGGCAGGAGTGCACCCAGAGAGGCCCAGGTCTCTGAGACCCTGTGGCTCGCCTGAGATCTCCCGGGCTCTGTGGTGTCCACCCCGGCTGCCTCCGGGGCAGCCTGCAGGGGCGCAGCTGCGCACTTGGAACTAGGGCCAGGCTCCCCCAGGGTTGGGGCAAACCTGATTCTGGACCTGGGCTGGGCAGCTCCTCGTCTCCAGGTTGAGCTTTCTTTGAGGTGATGCCACCTGGGGCGTGGCAGTGGTGGGAGGAGGGTGCCCACCCCACCTTGTCCTAGGGCAGGGCCAGGGCTCTGTCTCAGCAGGGGGTGGTGGCCCCAGGGTGGCCAGCACACACCAGAGCCGGCAAGAGGGCTCCAGCAGCTTCACGGGCTCAGTCACACTCGCTCACCTGCGGCTGCTCTTGCAGTGACAGATTTGAGTGGCTACGACCGAGGCCATGTGGCCTGCAAAGTCCAATGACTTGCCTTGGGCCCTATACAGCGGAAGACACCGCCTGAAGGCTGGAGCTGTGACCCAGACACGCTGGCCTGCGTGAGGCCTTCTCCAGGCCTCAGCCTTCTCTGAGCTTGGCACTGAGTCTCCGGCGCCAGCATTCAGCCCGCCCACCCTGCGCTGCCAGCCTGCAGGAGCCTGGTGTGGCTGCCGCTGGGGCCTGTCCTTTGTGGGCAGTTCTTTGCTGGGACAGGTGCACCTGCCCGGTCAACGACTAGACGCCAGCAAGGCTCCCGTGTGCCTCTCCCAAAGCCGTCCTCCACCGAGGTCCTACTGCACCACGATTCTGCCCTCGGCCTGGATGAGAGGCGGCCGCAGCAGCAGTTCAGACTCGGAGCTCTTATCGACAAGGATGGAGCCTGCAGGCAAAGCTGCCTTCTGGAGGCTTCTGCCCTCCTCCTCCTGCAGCGAGAGCCTGGCCCTGCCCACGGACGCCCAGGACAGGAGGAAGGCTCTGTCCGGCGGACCCCACTCCTAGGCGCTCTGGGGAAGCCCCTTTCCTGCTCTATCTCCTGGCGGCCCAACGCGGGCCCTGGAAGCCACGGCACAGGGCACTGCTTCTGTGGGCGCCCCTCCCCAAATTCTCTTGCAGATGACGTGCCCCCTGGCTCCGTGAGACCAGAACGAGGGAGCCAGCCCATCAGAGGGGCCAATTATGTCAGTGGTCTGGGGGACACCCCTAGGCTGACTAAGGAAGTGAGGGGGCCACCAAGGGGAGACGAGCTGAGCAGTGTTGGGGTGGGGCTCCCCGGGACGTGAGCAGCACCAGGGGCACCTGTTATCCTGCTCCTGCCAGTCCCGGTACATGATGCGTCTCAGCAAACCCTCGCCCAACAAAGGAAGGAAAGTCACCGCTGACCTGTGGCCTTGGCAGTGGCTCACCGCAGGGGCCGTGCCACGCGAGAGATTCCTGGTCACTCCCAGCACCCCACGGTGGTGCCAGGGAGCACAGCCCCCGCCCCAGGGTCCCCTCACCCCTCTGCTCCTTCGCAGGCACGGCCGATGCATGCTCCCGTTTGAGCCGCGCGCGTGTGGGAGAGGACCGCGTACCTCCGGCACACTTTGTGGGGCAAGCCTGGCATCTCCTCAGGGTAGAAGCCCTCGTCACAGGCACGCACACATTTCCAGTCCTGGAAGTGGAGGCTGGGTGCGCAGTGAATGCATTCTTCTCGGCTGGGCCCTGCGGGACAGGAAAGCAGCAGGAGTCAGGGACCAGCGCTCACCACCATGGCCTGCTGCGGCACCGACCAGACTCCCCACCATGCCGCCCAGGGCCAGGCACCTGCACCGGGCTGCCCTTGCCCCTCCGGGAGGTGAGCACCCAGCACACTCCCCGCTCCTGGGCCGGGTCTCCCGCCCAGATTCCAAACTTCCTTCAGCAGGCCAGGCCCTCCGGCTATAGCAGCCACGGGTGGCTGGAAGTGCTTGAAACATGCTGGAACCAAACTGAGGTGAGTGTGAGTGTACAACACATACACACTGGACTTCAAAGGTGCAAATTTAAACAATATGTGACATAGCGCATGAATTTTACTCTACTGATCCCACGTTGAAACGACGGTGCTGTCTGGGTATCCATTGAGCGACGTAAGATATGTCATAACCGTCTTCACCTGCTTCTCAAGCACATTTGAGATCTTTCTTAAAAACCCCCTTCCCCAGAACAGCTCCTATTGCAAGGAGTCCAGAACTCAGCGATAAAGTTGGACGAGGATGTCACACGATGTACTAGGAGTCATTTTACAAATTGATCTTAACGTCAAAGCTACTTGCAGAAATGGATTTAGGTCTGCCTTCCGCTGCATCCTTAGGTTCAGATGTCTAAATAGAAATAATTCACCAAGGAGTCGCTGTCTACTTGGAGTTTCTCCTGATACTGTAGAACGTTGCTCAGCTCCCAGCTCACCAGCAATTATACTGTTCACCATTTTAATATTTTCTTAGTTATTCAAACCATCTTGCCTTTACTCTCCCCACTTCCCTCTGACCCTTTCTTCCCTCTGCCCCCTTTTAACTTCAGAAACCTCACTGCCTGCTACTTTATTTCTTTTTTTTAAAAAAAGACTTATTTATTTCTGCATATAAGAGCTGGGGTGCAGCCCAGAGGTGCAGGGGGCAGTGAGAGGATTCACCAGAGACAGAGTGGGGAGCAACCAGATGGACTGAAACACACTGCTGAGGGGAGCAGCGGGTGAGGCAGGAGAGGTCTGCTGCGCCGTGTGGGTCACCCCTCTGTCCAGCAGCAGGGATCGAACTCGTGCTGCAGTGGCTGTGGTTTGCTTCATGTGTGTTGCTTAACCCACTGCGCCACCAGGGAGGCCCCTGCTACTTTCTATAAGCATTTGGCTTTGTCTAGTTGTCTATTAGGTGAATGTCCAATACTTGTCTCTGTCATTCTGACTTGCTTTACTACTCATCATTCCCTAGATTACTTTCCATAGCAAAGACAGTCCTTTAAATACGTTGAGTTACAATGCATCAACAAGATAATCCACCATGACCAAGTGGGATTTATCCCAGGAACACAAGGATCGTTCAATATTCGAAAGTCAATAAATGTAATCCACCACATCAACAAAAAGAAGAAAAAAAACCACATGATTATATCAATAGATGCTGAGAAAGCTTTCGA
>JAGFMF010011680.1:1093477-1106320 GCA_019455555.1 Galemys pyrenaicus | reverse complement strand
TGCACTGGTGAGATGGTGATGGGGAATACATGGGGATTACAATTAATGGCAAGTATATGTAAATTTTAAAATATTTTAATAAAAAAAATCTAAAAAAAAATAAATACGTTGGGTTAAATAAGATGTGTTGACTATTATTTTTACCTGTTTCTCTAGGAGATTTAAAAATCGCATCAGTGGCTCCCACTTGGGGTGCATGTCATCTTTCCACTGGACAGAACATGGCTAACATGACGGGGGAAGGGAAGGAAGAACTTTTGAAGGATGGGATGAACTGATGTTTGAAGTGGATGGACGACTGGGACATTTTCAACGACAGCGAAGAAGTGACTTTGGGCTTACAAGGGGACAGAGCGCTGACAGAAGCTCCGAGCGTCAGGCAGGAAGCCGGAGGCTCAGTTAGGAAGGCTCGTCGGCTTGGGGCAGACACTGGCTGAGGACGGAGACTCCAGGCTGGTGGAGTGCCCGCTGTCCTCTCACTCATTCCAGCACAAGTAGGAGCTGGGTGTCCACTCTCTGCCAAATGTCCCCTCGGACACCTGGCGGGGTGCCAGAGAGAGGCAGCGAGGCATCCACGGGCCGGTCCCACGGAGTGTCGAACCCAGGGCCGGGCTGCTTACAGTAAAGGGCCCTAGTTCAAGGTCTTCATGCCACTGACCACTGACGGCGGCCCTAGATGCAGGCCTGGCAGCCCAGCAGTGACGTGGGCCCTTTCCCTCGAGTGACGTCCGGCCAGGAAGGGCTCCTCTGCTGTGGCCAGGAAAGACAAGGGCCTGTGGGCAGCTCCTCCAGCCACAGGCTCAGGCTGCGGCTGGCTCCCACCAGACAGCTTTACGCCAGAGGGGAATGTGGAGTGCAGAGGGTTGGGAGCAAAAGGGACGCCCGAGGGTGAGTGGCCCCTGCAGCGGCAGCAGCCTTCCTCCAGGTGTGCCCCCTCTCATCTGAGACGCAAAAGAGAAGCTGCCGAGTGAAAGACACAGCAGAAAGTGCCAAAGTACTCTGTCTGGTTTATGTCGTTCGAGACGAAAGGTAGTGCTGGAGCCTTAGCCAAGGGCCTACTCCTCCTCCTCCACTCCTCCTTTGTGTTGGTGGCTGAGCCCTGGAAGGTTCTGGAAGCTGCCCCGTCCGTGGCCCTTCCCTGCTGACCCCTGCTCCCCAGGCTGTTCTGCCTCGACCACACTAGGGTCCTCCCTGAGTGAGGAGCAGCAGGGGAAAAACACTTGCTCTGGTTTGTACATAGCTAAGAGCTACCTCTTGTGTGTCCAAAGCAAAATGCCAAATCCACGTACCAAACTTAAAAGCGAGAGAACACGTTAAATCAGGAGGATGGAGAAGGCCTGGGAATGGGAGGTGGTGATGGCCACACAGCTGTGTGATGTCTTAATGCCACTGAAGTGCACCCTTCCGAACAGTTAACATGGTAAACTTTACGGACGTCTTACCGTGATGAAAAAAGCTGATTAAACACAAATTTCCTATACAAATTATTTTCAGTTACTAAAAATTATGAAGTTTATAACTCCAAGTCTCTTAAGGAGTCCATTAAGCCACCAGCTTTTACAAGCTTCAGACACTTTAAAAGTGCCCACAGATCACAGTTACAATAGCTCAGTGGCTGTGCTCGGGCGGGAGCTGCCCCCCCGCCAGCCGGGTCTGGTGCTGCGAGAGGGCCGGGGATGGCCGCAGGACAGGCACTGGGACGTGAAACACTGTCCTTTCCACTGTGGCCCCTCTTTAGAACACAGTGGGCTTTAGCTGCTGTTTCGCGTGGCGCTCTGGGACAGGGTCTGAGTAAAGGTGCCCTCAGAAGTGCCAGGGCACTGCCCTGAGGCTTGGCACATGGACACCTCACTGGTGGCCAGTCACTGCCCAGTGCACTGTGCCTCACCTGAGGATGTGTAAGTATAGCCAGGCACCCCCTGTCCCAAGGGGGTGCGCCAACCCCTAGCAGAGGGCCGCCCTCCACGTCAGGACACATGGGGATACAAGAGGTTTGTCCCGCTGAGATTCCCCAGAGGCCTGCGGGCCCCGGCGGTCTGGGGTGAGGACAGGTGCAAGCATGCCGCGCTCCCTAAGACCAGGTCCGTCCCCTGCACAGGCTGGGGGCAGTGGTGGTCTCTGATGGGAGTGGCCTGGGGTCGGCGGATCCAGCACGGACCCCAGCAAGACGCCTCGCAGACACGCAGGGGAGAGAGGCCCTTCCCCCCAGCAGCTGCCATGGGTGGGCGCACATCCCAGGAGCTTGAAAAGAACCTGGACACCCGGGTGTGGGAAAGAGGGTGCCCCTCAGATAGCCTTACATCTGCGCATCACTGAATTACTTGACGTGACGGCAAGTCGGGAGATGGAGAACAGGGAACCTATAAGGACTGTGAAGCTGTTTGCCAGCAGGAAGTCTGGGGATGCGGAGAGACAAAAGCAAATTAAATTATCGAAATCAGAAGGTCATAAAACCACACACCTGAATTTTATGGATTCGAGTGACTATGAAATTTAAATAAGTGTCATCAGTGATGTTCCTCCATCAACCTGGGCTGAGCGACGCGTCAGAGAAACAAAGAATAAAGCGACAGGCAAAAAGGCGAGAGCGCGCTGCAGGAGAAACTTACTGCCCGAGGCCCCTGCTCTGGCGGCCCCGGGGAGGGCACAGCTGTCTCGGGCTTTAGGAGCCTGCGCTTGCCACAGCCCGCCTCTCCCTGGCGTGCCCCTCCTGGAAGCACAGACGAGGCCCCTGTGGGGCTCACACTGCCACGCCGGGACCGTGCCCACCCTGCTGCACCTCCCATGACCCGTGTTATGGAATCGGCGATTTGCAGAGATTTCAACATCAACAATTCTTAAATTGTTTCTGCAGCAAACAGTCGAACATGGATTTCTTAGAAGGACCAAAGCGCTGGGGGCAGGAAGCAGCGTCCACACAAGAAGACCTACCCCCACACAGATCTGGGCCCACAACCTCATAACGCACTTCAGTGCTCTTGTGCAAATAGCTGCAACATGAAAAGCCAATAAAAAGGAATGGATTCTCTGCTATTCTGCATAAAAATGGTGCCTGGAAGACATCTGCACTATCATCTTTGTGGGGAATTATAATACGCATAAAACTGTTGATCTAAGTCTTTACCTCTTTGAATAAAACATTCAACATAAGTGAAGATAGGTGCAAGGAACGAAGGCTATGTTTTTGAAAGCCTCCCTCCCGTCAGCCTGGGAATCTGCGCCCCCCTCTCCCCTCTGGATCTTTATGGCACTGTATCCGAGCCGGTGCCATCTGCAGCCAGGGCTGTCCTTCCAGGCACGGCAGCTGACAGTGAGCACTTTATGGCCTTGCTGGCTTCTAATGCCAGGAAACCCAGGATGCTCATTCAGAGAGGGCCCTTGTGGATTTTTTTCCTTTAAAAAAATGTGAAAATACAAAGAACCTAACACCAGATTAACCATTTTTAAGCATCCAGCTCAGGGACGTTAAGTATATTCACACTGTGGTGCTGCCTCGCCAGTATCCACCCCCAAACCTCACCTTCTAAACTGAAACATCATACCCATTAAATACCGAGCCCCAGTCCCATGCGGCTCCTGGGGAGCCCTTTGTCTTAACGCTGCAATAGTCAGAGAAGTCCCTGGAGCTCCAGAGCTTTCTGGATGGAAGACAGACTCGCCACGGGGTAACCCAGATCCTGGCGGGCTGGCATACCGAAATCAGCGCCTCTGCAGGGAGAACTCACCCACGCAGGTCTGGCAGGTGGGGTGGCACTCCCCGCATCTGATCTGCTCGGAATCAAAGTAGGTGCCCGGGTCACAGTCTGGAATGCAGCTGCCCCGTGAGAGGCTGTTGGAACGATAAAAACGGCGGGTTTTCATATCCTTTCCAAAACTCTTATTAAATTACGATTTGCCCCCAAACGTTTTTCATAAGAGGAAGTGAAAATTGCTAAAGACACAGCTCTTTGTGTCACCAGCTGATGAAAGCCCGAGAAATTGTCCCGAAGCCAGCTGGGGCCCAGGCAGAAGGGACGCGGGGCCTGGAGCCAGGGCCCCGTCTTCACCTCTCCTGGACTGTGAGCCGGGCATTAACCTTGCCCGAGAGAACAGCTCCAGCGGGAGCGGATGCTCCTGGGGCCGACTGCTGGTCTCATCTGGTCCTTGAAGTCGACACTGCAGCAAAGCTGGCTCCGAAACGCAGATCTGTTCCTGCCCCCCTGGCTTGAAACTTCCCCGCTTCCCAATGAACCGGCTGTACGACCCACCCGGGACCCAGCAGGCCCCGGCTGGTGTAGCTCCTGTCCCGCGCTGCTCAGGGAGGGGTCTGAGGGCAGGGTGCTAACTGCCGCACTTCAGCTCCTCTCCTGTTAACTGAGTCACCCCGATCCTGCCTTGGGGTTGCTCTGAGGACTCCGTGAGCCAGTGCCCTGAAGAGGCCGGCAAGTGCACGGTGCATGGCCCACCGCCGTGTGCAGACGAGCCGGTTTCTACACCGTGTCTATGCACAGTCGAGCCAGCGCTCCAGGGTGTCTGTAAGGGCCAGAGAACCCACTTTCGGGGAGATGTTGCTGGGCCGATGCCTCCCTGTATCCGGGCAGATGCCCACCTGCCGCGACGCGTCTGGGCACCAGGGCACTGCGGCTGGCAGTTAAATCAAGTCTTTAATAACTGCCATTCCCGAGAACCCATCCTGCATTTATCCCCCTAAAGAGATGGATGGCCAGGCGACAGCGGCTCGGCGGCTCTCCTGCTTTAACGTGACAGCGATGATTTGAAGCCACAGCTTAAGAGGATATTGGGCAATAAAAGGAAGCTTTCTGTGGATTACGGCTGACGATGTTTTCAGGGTTTGCGTGCCTCTCCCTGCTTGTCACGCCGGACTCTGCCTGTGATTGTGAGGCTACTGCCCGAGAGGTATTTTCTCCCTGTGACACCATCCCCGTCCTGAACAGGCGGCCCCTCACCCCCAGAGGACCTGGGATCTGCAGGGAGCAGAGACAAGCCCCCGGACTCCCCTGCGCATCTCTCGTGGGAATCAATCCCAAGTTGCAATCAGGTCGCAACCATAGAGCCCCCACTCCCACCGCCAGGGACTGGCCTGGGGCTGGAGCCCAGGGAACCCGCCATCACAGCCGGCCTCCCCCTGGCCCCCAGCTGAAGGGCAGTCTCTGTCATTCCCGCCCCCCTTAGCCCCTGACTTTTCCCTCTTGGGGACCTCCTTCCTCCCTCGCCCGTGGCACTGTGTCACTTCCAACCCTTTCTGTCGAGCTAGCAGGTTAAATGACCACAGATATGACTCCTGACACTGGGGGTCCTGCTTCCCCTTCCTTCCTCCAGGACTCCCCCAACTTGGGTGGGGGATCCTCACCTCTTCCACACCCTGATCTGAAGAAAGGTGCAGTCAGACTAAGGAAACTTTGCAGAGGCAGCAACACTGCTTCCCGGGGAGCTGTTTCTCCCATTAGTGAAACGTTCATGACAATAACAATATCTGCTTCCTGCATTGCTGGGAAGAGTAAATGTGGCAGTTGCAGTGAGAGCACCCAGAATAAGATCGCCCTTTAACTCCCCCCCACCCCATTTCCAAAAGAACCCAGCCTGACTGGTGAATTTCAGCCCCAGCGCATTTGGGTGGGGCAGCAGCCGGGGGAGACGGCTCTAGGACTCCAGGAAGACCCTGCAAAGACTGCTCCCCAGGATCAGCTGCAGCCTGGTCACCTGGGAGCCTGGTGGAAATGCAGGCTCAGGACTGCTGGATGAGAATTTGCATTTTTACAGGGGCCCGGGGAAGGCGCTTTGCACATTTTGGGGCATGAGAAACTGCTCCTGCAAACCTTCCTCTTCCTCCTTGACAGGCAGACTTTAGATTTAGTTCCTGGAGTGATCACAATAAAATTTTGAACAGGATATTTTCAAGCTTCTAGATAGTAACACAGAGGAATAAGCAATGTATATTTAATTGCATTAAATGCCATTTGGTTGCATTAAGCAGGCTAAACAAACATTCCCAAATAGGCCAGTGAAAATCATGAAACCAGTAAAATGTGTTTAACGGTGATGCTCGCTGAGCTTGGTGGAACATGGAGAGCCAGGAATCTGAACAGCACCCCCAAGCTCCCCTATGGGAAAGGAGAAACAGGAGCTGGGGAGAGGGAGGACAGACTGATGGAGCGGGAGGAGGATGGCTTCTCGGGATCCTGCCCCCTTGCCCTGCTGGGAGGGAAACCAGAGTCAGTGGGGTTACTGGCGTCTGAAAACGGGCTCCCCTAGAGCTCCCTGCCCTCCCAACTCTTTACATGCGAGGACCAACTGCTGCTTTTATCAATTCTCCAAATACTGCATAAGTGTACAGATTTTACCTGTCCTTGAACTTCCTGTCTTAAACACCCATCTGTACCTGGAAACATGAGCTCAACAGACTCAGAATCTTCACCCTGAGAGGCCTGGGGCCTCTGAAATTTCAGCTTTTAGAAAAAAGTTGCAAAAACTTGGGAAGCAGTGACAGACACAGGAGTCTGCAGGAACACGGCGGTTCTCCAGCTCAAGGAGAGGGTTTACCTGAATCCTTCTTTACACACCGTGCATTTCTCGGGTTCGTCGATGCACTTTTTACAGCTCGGGTGGCATTTAAGGCAATTTTTCTGACCTGGAGAATAAAATGACAAGAAAAAGAGATGGAGGAGAACAGAAGTGAATCCAACCGGAGTGGAACAACCCTTGGGCGTTTGCGGGCGGGGCAGGTGCACTGTCCGGAGTCCACCTCCAGTGTGGAGGA
The DNA here is from genome assembly GCA_019455555.1 of Galemys pyrenaicus. Lineage (NCBI taxonomy): Eukaryota > Metazoa > Chordata > Mammalia > Eulipotyphla > Talpidae > Galemys > Galemys pyrenaicus. The sequence continues at coordinate 1,099,563 of JAGFMF010011680.1, read as the reverse complement.
CATGCTGAGAGGAGAGCCAGAGGCCACGCGGAGACCACGGCCCCAGGGTCCACCCAGCTCTCTCGTCGCTCCTTCTGGAATCAATTCAATTCCTCAAACAACTCAGAGCTTTGGAGGTGGGTCCCTTCTGCGGAGGACTGCTCTGGTTCCACCTATTTTAACAGGGACTGAGCCAGCTCCTGTCTGAGGTGTGTTTAATCAGATGCAAGTCTTTATAGCCATGATGGAGTAGAGTCTGGGGAGTGTCTCTGAGTTCCCCCTAACACCTTGACTGGTACTTATGTCACTGACTGGAATCGCCATTTCCCAACTCTGCCCTGTTTGTCCTTGCTCTACTCCTGTTCATCTCTTTCTCGCAGACAAAACCAGAAAACAAGGCAAAATCAGCTGAAGCTAAGCTAGAGGTGGAAGGAAGACGCAACCTCGTGATCACAGTAAAAAGCACGCGCACCGGCTCTGTGACAGACCCTGTCAAGACCACGCTTGGAAGCACAAGGGGCGCGGATGCTGTTCCTGGAAAATCCAGCCGACTTCTCCGAAACCCTGCCGACGCAGATTTAGCCCCTCTCCTTCCTCAGGACTCGGGCATTTAAGCCCGTACTCCTCCTCAAATCTGGGGGATGGTCTTTTTGACAAGAGACCACTGTTCTCAGGTTTCCTGGCTCCAGATTAAACTCGATTTCCTTCTACCAACTCTTGTCTCTTGAGCTTTGGCTATGAGTGGTGGCAGCCAGACCCCAAGCTCCAGAAACTTCTGTAGACACTGAGCATGAATCTATAACAACTGTCTTACCTCATAGGGAAACTCTGGGTGACCGCTGGTCCCACTTGTAGTTTAAGTTACTTTCTGGGTTCATTCCAGCACCTCACAACCTCGCCTGCGTCTGAGAGCTAAGGGTCACTTGCTGCACCTCTGGGCCTCCTTCTCAGGGCCCCCGGTGCCACTAACCGTAACAGTAGGTGCTCAGTCAAGATGTGTGGGTGACCAAAGATACTTGCTTTTTGCAATGGGAAAGGAAACCCCAATTTCAGCTCAGCAGGTCTAGCTAGAAGGACTTTGACTCCGTTTCTGCCAGTAAGCAGGAGCTGAGTCCAGTGACCCCATCCAGTGCTACAGAGAGGCCATGGTGCCGTCTCCGGGAGGAATTGCAGGACAGCAACAGGCCACTCCTCCACCCCAACCCAGCCTTCCTGCAATCAGACGGAGTCTGGATCAGCTGGTCTAAGCCCCCCACCCCCACTGCCCAGCCATCTTCGGGCGTGGACACCGACTTACGCTGGGCGACCAGGGACGCAGGTCACTCAGCTGTTCTGTCCAGGTGTGTCTGGGCCACTATTAACGAAGGACATCAGAGGTCTGAGGACCCTGATTCCACCACCTTGCCCTCCCTCCCCCGTTAAGGTCCTTTCCCAGAATGACATAGTGGGGCAGGAAGCAGAGGGCTGGGATAATTCTCCCAGCAGAGGGGCCACCCCCACCCACCACCCCGTGGGGACAGAGAGGGGCTGACTCATCCTTTCCACGCTGTGCACCTGCACTCACTTTCATCAGCATAAAACCCAGCCGGGCAGAGTGTCACGCAGGTGCTCGTCTCCTGATGGTGATAAAAGCCGCGGCGGCAGGAGAGGCACTGGGTCGGGCTCCTGCCCAAGCAGGTCTCACATCCCTTGTGGCACCGGCGACAGCGTCTGGCTGCTGAGTCCCCAAAGTAGCCCAAGGGGCACACGCTCACACACTTCCTGTGGGGGCAGGAGGGGGAGAGGTCTTTGCAGGTCAACCAAGAACACCCCTCCAGCCCCACCCCGCCCCGGCCCAGGTTCAGGCAGGACAGCAGAAGGCTAAAGCTCTGTCTGGGGAGGACTGCCGGCCGAGAGGCCCCGAAGCACAAGGGAGAGAGATGAGACTTCAGTAAGAAGCTGGACTCCTTTGGGGTGGAGCAGCTGCAGGGGAGCTTCAGTCGTCACGTGATGACTGACCCTTGGTTAGGGACACTTATGGCTCTCCCAGCTGAAAATCCCTCCATACCTACCCTGCACTTTCTGCATTTGCAGATTCCACTGATACTGCGCTTAGTCAAATCTATGAATGTGGAACCCGTGGATGTGGAACCCGTTCCGTGAATAAGTGGACTTGAGCCTTCCAAGCCTGTGCTGTTCAAGGGCCAACCGCACTTGACTTCTGAAACTTTCAGGTCCAGCAAACATCACCGCTGGTGCCGGTGGGGAGTGAGTCTTGAGCCGCCGCCTTTGCACGGAGCAAGGGGAGCGTGCTGCGTGTGGACCCGAGGGTGCCAGGGGAGTCGCACCTGCACTCCTGCCCCCCAGCACCACTGCACCCCTGCTTGGGTCCTGGGGGGCTGTGCCCAGGTGTGGTTGACGATGCTGATTTGTAGAACACAACTGGCCCCTAAAATGACATTTGTCCACTGTTCCCCGGTGTGGTGCGTTCATTGTTGTTGAACAAAATGAAAGCGTGTCCAAGAGGCACTGCAAGGCCAAGTTCCTGATTTCTCAGTAACAAACACGACATTCCAAAGCGATGAACCTCAAAGTGATTTTGACGGTAGCGGGACGGGGTGATGGGTGCAGGGGAGGTTGCATGATTGCTAACTGGGTGGCAGGGTCTAAGAAGGGGGCTCCAGAACATGCAGAGGGAGTCCCCAGCTCGTTACCTGCTGGTCTTGACGCTCCCCAGGCTGAAGTGGACACAGTTAAAGCACTGGTCAGCATTGGGACCGTCACAGCCTTTGTCACCACACTCGGGATGGCACACACCTTAAAGAAACAAGCATTTCTGTTCACCAGAGATGCTCTCTCAACTGAACCCAGCTACGGTGTCCCTGTGTCAGGCTACGGTGGCCTGGCAGGGTCAGAGAATGTTCCCTGGGAGATGGATGCAGGCTGCAGTGCCCAGCCCCAAGGGAATGCGGCCATGGGGGAGGCCCAGCCTGCCGGGAGTCCCAGGTCGGAGGCCTGAGGACACCAGGCAGGGGTGGCCAGAAGTATGGGTTGGCTTAGGTCAATGAAGGAAAAGGCAGCTGGAGGTACTGACGAGAGGCGGGCTGGCTGGAGGGCAGGTAATGGCCTGATTCTGTTTATTCCCTTGTCAGGAAAAAAATAAAAGACCAAGCTTGTAAGGTGACCGCAGACCTGTGTACAGCAGGGGAGGGGAGGAAGGGGGCAAAACAGGGCACTGTGGTGATGGATCACGGGTGCCGTGGTGGTGGGAGAACCATGAGGACTAGAGCGGAGGGGAGACATCAAATACTGTCCAAAAATGAGCAAAGATGTAAGAAAATAAATAAGCGAATGATAAAAAATAACCTACAAGGTCTCAGTTCCCGGAGGGCGGGGAGTTAGAAGGACAGAGGAGGTGACTGCTGACCAGCAGCGTTTTGTGGGGACACACAGGGAAGACACAAGTCCCCATTCTCTGTTGCCACAATAGGGCTCTGCTGAGGGGCACGAAGCCCTCTTCATCCGTCTCTAAGGCTTCCAGGCCTTCCCAGTGCCAGGCCGGCTCATTTTGCTTCCCTCCCTAAAGGCTGATGGACCATCGTTGCTATTTCCAAAGTTTGTGTTGCAGCACCACTGTGAACCCCTCAAAGCCCGTCCATCTGGTACCCCCTAGGGGCGTCTCCCAGTCAGAGGGGGCAGCGCCACCGGACACCTGGCTGAAGTTCCTCCTCTCTGAGCAACACCCCAACGCACTTTCCCCAGCTCCAGCTTGCTTTGCCACTTTATTATTAAGATTTAATGGTGTCTTTTCTTACATCCTTGCTGATGTCTGGATAGTGTTTGATCCCTCCTGTAGCTCTCCCGTCACCACAACCCCCCACCCCGTGCTCCTCCCTCCCCTGCAGGTCCCTTCCCTCTCCCACTCCCCTGCTGCACACAGGCCTATGGTGGGCTAGCAAGTCTGGTCTCCTTTTTCTAACCCTGACACTTTGTTTGGTTTCTCTGTATTCCGAATATAAGTGAAAACATCTGATATTTATCTTTTTCCCCCTGACTTGTTTTGCTTAGCATAATCCTTTCCAGCTTCCATCCACGTTTTGGTATTTTAGAGTCAAGGCTCACTTGCCTTGATCCTGGCCCACCTCACCCCAGGCTGCTCGTGGGACTCTTCTCCACTGAGCCCCGTTGTCTTACATCTGCCCACACAGGAGCCCCTGGGCATGGGCCTTCCCAGCCCGGCCTCCAGCTGTGGCCTCCAGCTGTGGCCTCCTGACACAGAGACCTACGTGACCCAGGGCTCCATCTTTCCTTGCAGCAACTTCACGCGAGGCCCAGGAAGTAGTGGTGGGTCTGTCTCATCTGACAGCAATTTCCTCAATCTTAAGGAGATTTGGGGGGGATGATGAAGATTCCAGATGGGGAGGGATTCCTCCACCTGGGCAGGATTTGGTCTAGAGTGCTCACTGCTAAACTCCCAGCACATAGACAGGCACCGAGCACAGAGCTGGAGCTCCCGAAACAGTTGGAGCAAGTGGCCAAAGTCCAGCCAAGCAGCTGAAAGTGAGAAACAGGAAAGAGGAGAGTGGGAAAATGCAGGTGTCCTCATCATCTACAAACAGAATGTTCCGGAATGTCCCAAGACAGGAAAAGCCTAGGGGAAGGGCCTGAATTTTGGCTTTCAGCTGCTGGTCCATGTGTGTAGATTTTACCCCAAGTCCTAGAAGAGAACTGCCCCCTCTCCCCTGGGGCCTCTCTGCAGTAGAGAGGCAGTCAGTGACCCCTTGGGAGCCCCATTCAAGCCTGGGGTGGACCCAACAGCAAGGGCAGCAGAACCCCAGCAGGGAGGGCACCAGGTGGCATTGGGGAGGCCAGAGAGGGAGAAAGCTCAGAGACACTGTCCAGGCAAGGACGCTGAGGTTGTCCGTAGGCCACCTCCCAGCATGGTTCTCAACTTCTCTCATGAGGTCCAACCTCAGATGCGTTTCTTCCACGAATCTGCATCAAATCCACTTGAGGCTGTCTCATCCCTATCACTGCAGCCCTCCTAAGGACACCTGTGTTTTCAGCTGCACCTGACCTCAGTCTCTGGGCGAGCCAGGTTATGCCATTGCCACCAGCACTTAGGCCTGCTTTTCTGCTCTCAATTAGCATGAAAGTTCCTCAAAGACCCCCTGCATTCCTGGGTCACTCCCCCAGTTCCCAACACAGAGGGAGCCAGATCCTGAGCTGGCTGGCAGCGGACCCCGCTACAGGTGTTAGGTCAACAAAGCTTATTGGAAAGCTCAACTTTAAATCCTTTGTGGGGCAAGCCCAGGATAAAAAACATATACACAGACAGACAGACAATGTGGCAAAGCAGCTCTGGAGTCCCCAGCAGCCCTGCTGCTGTAGGCTCGGGCTCAGCTGAAGGGCCAGGAGGACTCTGTGAAGCGGGCCTGGACCTGGTCCACCCTGAGCCTGCCATGGGTGCGAGTGTGCGGTGATGGCCTTGGACAGCTGCCCCCTGCGGGCCTCAGCTCTGTCTTGAAGGCCTGAGACCTGGCCGGGTGGCGTAGGCTTCTGGGCCTCCGTCCTCAGGTGTCCAGTGAGTGCCCTGCTCTGGACCCGACACAGTGCTGACTGACCGGTCAGGTGACGTGAAGTAGTCCCCTCGCCTGCGCAGCTGTCCTGTAACAGGGTCTCCAGGCAGAGGCCCAGTCCCCGCGTGGATGACCACTCGGTCCTGGCTGCCCTCAGCATAGCATTCTCCTCTGCTTCTCTCCTCGCGGATGACCGCTCGGTCCTGGCCGCCCTCAGCATATGCATTCTCCTCTGCTTCTCAACTGGGGCCCAGGCTTCCTCCCAGTCCTCTGTCCTCCCCTGGCTTGCGCACCTGCTGCCTCACTCTGGGAGTCACCTGCAGCACTTCCTTCAGGCGCAGCCCCCAGCACCCCAGGACCTCCCTGTTCTCTCCCCCTCCTTCCTTCTCCTACTTTCCCCCATCCACCTCACCTCTTCCTCCTCCTTCCCTGTCAGTCTACCTCCTTCTCTCCCCTCTCTTTCCTCCTCTCTTTCCTCCTTCTAATCCACTGTTCCCTCCTCCCTTCTCCCCCCTCCTCCTTTCCCCCTGCTCATCCCACTCCTTCCTT
>JAGFMF010011680.1:1071104-1093397 GCA_019455555.1 Galemys pyrenaicus | reverse complement strand
TTAACTATAACTACCCCCCCCCCCCCACTCTCAGAAACTCCCCAAGAGGCAGGCACTGTCCCGGCACCACAGCAGCCGCTCCACTGAGTCACCGGGTTTCAAAGCCTCTTACAGGGAGATTCCGGACAGCAGCATAAGGTGAGAGTCAGGAGCAGATTTTAAGAAATTAAAAAAACACCCAGTCCTTTATTAATAATTACTGAGCCTTGCCACAGTTTATAAATCACAGGGGGAAACAGAGCAGATTAGTCCATACATAATTCAGCGCTCCATTTTAAAGGAATGGTAGCAGAAATTTAAAATTGAATCAACCATAATTTATACTTGATATATATTGGTAGAATCCCCGTTTGGTTACTTTTTTTTTCCCAGAAGATATTAGATAACTCAAAGCATCAATAGTCTTTAGATCTCAGCCATCATTTATCAAGTAGCCTAAATGTTTATAAAGGAAAATATGCCCAACCAGAACTCTGCCTCGCTCCAGTCACAAAGGTGCGGCTCTGGGGTCTGCCTTGTACCTTCCACGCTCATCAAGACGTGCCCAGGCCAGCAGCGGCCTCCAAGAAGGGAGAAGGAGGCCCTGTTCCAGGGACCCCCTGGCAATGGTGAGGCTGGAGAAAAAATACGCGCCAAGGTGCTGAACTCCCTGTGTGAGCCTTAAGCCTTTTGCAGGTGGCCTCAGCAGCTGCCGGCTAGAAACCGCCCGGGTGTTTGTGCAGCCTCGTGGCCTGTCAGGGCTCCACCGCCACCCTCTCTCCTGGCTACTTCTTTCAAGCCTGCTGTCCTGGGCCTCGCCCCCTCATCGCTGGCCCTAGGACTGAACACGGACGGACCTGAGAGGCAGCTCATTAGGAGCGGGACATTCAAAACAGGCTCACAGGAAATGGGGCGCCCCAGGGCCCACCCCCAGTTCTGGTTGGGCATATGGGACCTCAGTTTCCCGGCCTAGGAAGGTCGGAGAATACTTACTGGTTTGAAGCATACTTACTGCTCTGTAAAATATTGGGAGAGCCGTGGGTGGGAGGAGCTGTGTGAGTGCAAATTGCTGTTATTATTACAACTTCCAGGAGAGAAGGAGGACATACTATCATCACCCCCACCTTTGGCCCGGAACAGCCCCACATTTTAAAAGCTACAGTGGAAAACCGAAACTGGCAGGGGCTGCCACCTGGCTCCCCCGCCTTACCTGTGTACTCCTCTTCATCTTCGGGGATCTCTGCCTGGGGTGGCGACACAGCAGCCTTGGGGGGCTCCAGCTCTGGGGCGGAGAGCTCCAGCATCCGAGAGCGGGACTGGTGGGAGCTGAAGGTGTTGTAGGGGTGCTCGGCTGTGCCGTATAAGATGAGGCTCCATTCTCGAAGTTTCCCTGGAAGACATCAGATCCGGAGTCACCTGAGCTCGGAAACTCCTCTTAGGAGGCTCTGGGAGCACTCGGGCCCTTCGTCCCCCCAAAGGACACTGTCCCAGAGGCACCAGACGTTGCTCCGCCTAGGTCCCCAGACTTCCTGCCCCAGCGGGCCCACCGCTTCACTTCTAGTTACCCGAGGGCCAGAGACACACCTACCGCCCAGACCAAGTTCTCCACCCGCCCCCATGACTGGCAGCAGCCTCGTTCCCATGATGGACAACCCAGCGGGCACCCCCAGGCCACGCTAATTGCCAACAGGCTGCTCAGAGCTCTGCTCCTTGTGTCCTGGATCCTGGGTCATGGTAAGATGAATCTCGGGTGCTTTCCTTCACAGCAGCCCAGGGCAGGTGCAAGGGACGTCTGGTGGGTGGCAGTGGTGGGACAACCCCTAATGTCTACAGAGGCAGCTGCGGGGAGCACCCCCTTTGAGCGGGAGGGTGAACGGATGCACCAGGCAGAGGCAGGATGTGCAGAAATGAGAGGGAGGTGGGGGGAGAAGCTGGCTGCTGGCACAGTGCCAGCCAGGCCCGGGGCAGCAGGGACGCCCCCAGCTCTCGTCTCCCCATGGGAATGATGGCTTGTGCTTCTGGGTCTTCTCAGCTGCAAAGAGAAGTGGGGTTCCCGGTGTAAGCCCTGCTGCTCTAAGCAGACAACAGAGGAGGGCTCAGGTGAGCTGGCTTAGTCTTCGGTCGTGGGCTGGGCTCCCCTTTCCCACTGGAGGGTTCCCGGCACGTGGAGCAGTGAGACACGCCTAAGGGACACTGCTGTCCTTGTGCGAACACGGGCCGAGGCCCAGTGCGACCCACCTAAGGATGTGCTGCGCGGGCAACCGCGCTCACGGCCGCCCCAGACTCCCAGGGTTTACTTGGAACTGTTTGGCCAAGCACGAGACACAGCCCTGCAGCTGCCAGTCACCCCAGGGAACCCTCGTGACTGGTCACCAGCGCTCAAGCTGGGCCGTGTCTTTGCCAGCGAGGGAAAGATGGGGCTGCTTCCGCGGTCGGTCTTGGGGTTCTCGGCCTGTAGAAGGCTCCAGGCCAGGCTGTCGTTGCTGTGGTTCTCTGGTGTCCACCGGCATTTTTATGTCACTTCTGTTGCCGTGACTCCACTCTGCCCTCTGCATGGCAGGCCGCCTGTCTCCAAATGCCTGTCTGGGTACTAACGTTTTTGCAAAGTGGGCAGAGCTGCCAGCTCCACCTCCTCTTTTGCTCCAATGCCAGGACTCTCTTGAGTTCCCAAATGGGGCTCCTGCTCATCCATGTGCCCCACAGACCTGCGGGCTGTAACCCAGACTGCCCCAGGCGGGTGTGGGGAGGACAGCGGCAGAACCGCCTGCCGCACACCAGGCCTGGCCCTGCTGTGGTCCAAAGCGCATCTGACTTTCATTCGGTCACTCACCACAGCACACAGCAGCACTGCTTCCCTGTAACCATCACCCAAGGCAACCAAGACCCCGAAAGCCTGCAGCCCCCGGGTCACCCGAAGTCAGGCCTCTGCATCGCCTCGGCCTCCCCCACCTGGGGCTGGAGTCTGTAGGTGCCGCCATTTGAAAACTCACTGCTGAGCTGGCTATTTCTTAGCTGCCACGGGGCCTGGTTCTGAGACACGCTGTGGGCATTTCCCCAACACTCCCAACTTGACATGGACCAATGACAGACCTTAGGAAACATTTCCCATCTGGACATGGGCAACTCAGACCCTGGCTACAAGGCGTCATCCATTCTCAACTCCGCGGGTCACATGAAAGCTGTTTCAAAGCCACAGAGGAATCTGGGCATTTTAATGAGGGAGTGACAAACGGTGATTAAGGTGGGAGCAGGATGGCCACATGACAGGGACCCGGGGCGCTGCAAGCTGTAATTTGAGTCAAGATTTATTTCAACCCTGTTTGAAGTCTCCCAAAGTACCCACTACCAAGGCCCTCATCACTAAAATTAGATTCTTATTTTCAGATCCAGTTTGGGTAAGACAAACAGAGGGGGTTGCTCTGGGCCCAGGACCGGCCTGCTGAGTGGAGGGAGGGCAGAAAGCAGTCCAGGAAACGGGAGTTGCTGCCTGGGGTGAGTAGAGGCTGGGGTTCAGGAATGGAAGAGAGGCTTCATTTTAATTGTATTCCCTTGGGGATCAATGGAATTTTTAAAAACCCTCACAGCTTATGTTATCTTCACATACAGTTTTTTTTTTTTTTTTAATTTTTAAACGTGGTTTTTATGGTCAAAGAGAAAACATCAAAAAGCAGTAGGACTCAGGAGGACTTATGAGTCCAAATAAGTAATAAACATGAATGGCTCAAAAATATAACATTGAAAACGGGCTGCAGTGACTGTCCCCCACTAATCCCACTTCCTGGCCACCGCCCCCTCCCCAAGGGTGACCAGGTGACTGGTTTCTCGTGCTGACTTCCAGAGAAGTTTTATTCTTCTCTAAACCGGTATGAGCAGGGATTCTGTCCCCTGGGATTTTTTATCTTTTATTTTATTTTTTTAACACATCAGTAGCCCTTTTTGCACTTTGCTTTTTGCATGAACAAGGGATCTTGGTAGTATTTCCATCACTGCATCAGAGAACTGTCATGTCACTTAAAAATCTCCTATTGGTGACTCCTGGATCTTTGCAAACTTTTTTGCAACTACGGATGATGCTATAACTTCGGTCACATGAGGAGGGATCTGGGGAGGTGGGTAATGGTCTAGGTTTGAATTCTGGCTCTGCCATTTGATAGCTGTGTGACCTTGGGCAAATTACTTAACCTCTTTGTTCTTCACTTTTCTCATCTGCAAAGTGGAGAATACTAATAATATCTACCTCTTACAGTTGTCTGAGGAGTCAATGATTTAATTACTTAAAACAGTGACTGGCATATAGAAGTGGTTACATAAATGTTTGTTACCTAAGATCAAATGACCAGGTCATTTCACAGTGAATACACCTGTGTGCTCCATGCTTTGAAGTGGAACTGGGGATTAAAGGGAATGTCAGTTTGTCATTTCAATAGACATTGCCCAGTCGTCCTGGGTGGGGTCAGGTCACCATAAACTCCTCCAGGGATGCCCAACCTGCCGGCCTCCTTCCCAGACTTGAGTCAGCAGTCTAGTAACTCAAGAGTTTCCTTTGCATTTCTCTTGTCGATGTGAGAAGATGCACATCTTCGTATTAAAAGCTGGATACCTTTCTGATTTGATAAAACTTGAAGCCATTTATAAACTCAGAAATGTACCAGAAATACTTGCTGGGAATAAATGAGGTACAGGTGCACAGAGAAGAATGAGACACTGTTAAGGCTCTTAGTACATAATGGCATATGAGCCCCCTCCGTGTTTGGTGTCCCATGAGATTTGATTCAAAAGCAGCCAGTTGAGTGGCCATGGGACACCCGGGGAAGCAACCTTCTTAGAAGAGGGGGGCTTAGAAGAGCCCCAGCCTGTGTACAACCCCTTGCCCAAGCCTAGCCCCAGCTGAATTGAGTCAATAGCAAGATACCAGGGACTTAGCGTCACAGATTGAAGAAGGAAGAAGCTGAAAGAGATCACATCCCAAGCTGCACTGGGGCAGGGACTGTGTCCACAAGCAACAAGCTGCCTTCCGGAGGCAGGGGGGCTTCTGAGTGCTGGTCTCGCTGGGTGCAGCACATAAGAAGAACGAGTGATTTACTCCTCAAGATGCTTGGCGGGCCTGCTCAAGTGTATCTTGACAAAAACTCAGCTCGTACCACTAATTCCTTAATTTCCAGGAGGGGGTCTTAAGAGGATGTCTAAATCAAATTCTTGGCTTCTCTCCTTTAGATTCCTGAGGTTGTGGAAGAAAGAACAGCAAATCCACCTGCTTAAACACGTGGGGCAGGGACTGCCAGTCCTCTGCCTCCAGATGTGACAGCAAAGCCCAGGCAGCTGTGATTGTAGGGGCAGGGGATAATCCACGGCTAATGCCGTCCCAGGCTGCCAATGAACGGCTTTATCATCATTCACTATCTTCAGTACAGCATTTCCCCTCACTGCATCGAATTGGTAATGAACAAACAGGATTATCCCTTTGAAAGAAAGAACCAGAAGTAAGTGAAGACTGAGGCTGAATTTGCCAATAGGAAAATACCAGTCATAATGGAGCTTTTCTCTCCATGGCATTTTGAATTAAGCATTAAAAATCCCTGAGAGGGGAATTTACTGTCGGAGACAAAGCAGAGAGAAGTGGGGGAAGGTTTTGTTAGATTAAGGACTCTGAGCTAATACTTTTGAATCTTGGGTTTTCTTTGGTCACAAGAGAAGTTATAACAATGGAGAATTTATTTCTTCTCTCCTCCCCCACCCTCACGCCCATATTTAAAACAGGCAGGAAGAAGTTCTGTAGTGGAAATGCAGTAAAGAAACAGAGGCCTGGAAAAATCAAGAAATGCGTTTCAGTCGAAACGTCCATGAGTGGTTTTAGGTTTTTTTCCTTCTGAAGTCCAGTGAACCTGTTACAGAGTTTATGAAGTTCAACACAGAGGTTTGGGTGGAAGGAATAAAAGGTTCTATAAAAATATACATGAACATTGAAAGGGGGAATTTTGTGGTACGTGAATTATATGTCAGTAGCTGTTATATGAAATACATATAAGTATAGAAGCATACACTTGTCCCTTGAACAGGGTGGGGACACCGATCTGCCTCCCCAACCCCAGTCAAAACCTGCCTATAACTTATATAACTTTGCCTCCTCCAAGACTTTACTAAGAGCTGAGTATTGACTAGAAGCTTTAATGAGAAAATTAACAGTTGCTTAATACACGTTTTCTATGTATTGTGAATTGTGCTGGGTATTCTTACAATAAATCATAAAAAAAAGAAAAAAGAATAGCATAAGGAAGGGAAAATAACACTTTAGTGTATTTTTATTGATCTTGTAAGTTTATGTCATGGTTATAAGATAATCTTAGAGAAGGAACCAGCACAGTTCAAATCCATTCAAAGGTCAGCTTCTCCCTCTCTTTCTCCCTCTCGCTCTCTTACACGCACACAGATACACACAGGCACAGCAGGGAGGGGGAGTGAAAGAATCTTCCCTATGATCTTTTAGTGCTGAACCCCCTTCAAGACAGCCTCTTCAGCAGCAGACAAAGGATTTCAGAAGTCTAAGCTGCCATTTTGATCTGGGTGAACATACAGAAGCCGCGTGAGGGGAAAATGATCATCTGTGTCGCGAAGTGGACACAGAATAGCACTTCTCTTAGGGGTACCTGGAAGGTCCGTTAGGACGGATGAAGTGTCATCTTTTAACATTTCCCAGCTTTTTCAAAGCAATACAATCACAATTGTTCGAAAGTCAAACACGACGACCAGGCTAACAAAGAGCAGCCAGGCCTCCCAGGCGGGGTCTCCCCCAGACAGTCCTCGGCACCCAGAGCAAGTCATCCTAGCATCTCCCAACACCTTGCCAGATAAAAAGCCATGCAGTGACTTCTCACCTGGGACACTAAGAATCCTCTGACCGCCCCCCTCACCCATTTCCCCAGGCCTCTTCTATGCCACGTCCACTGGATGAAGCGTGAGGGTCTTCTCCCATTCCACTTCCATAATTTTTTGGAGCAATTTCTTCAAGTCCTCTAACACACTTATCGAATTTCTAATTTTGCTTCATATTTTTCATTTAAAAGTATTTATCTCTGGGGCCTCCCTGGTGGTGCAAGGTGTTAAGTCTCAGCACCATGAAGCATCCGTAGCTGCTGCATGAGTTCGATTCCCGGCCAGGGAGCGGACCCACATGGCGCAGCAGACCTCTCCTGTCTTGCCTACTGCTCCCCTCAGCAGTGTATTTCAGTAGATCTGTCTGTTCTGCTCCCCACTCTGTCTCTGGTGTCTCTCACCTCCACCCCTGCACCTCTAGCCTGTACCCCCATTCTTGTATGGCCAAATTAATAAGTCTTTTGTAAAAAAGTATTTATCTGGTTCTCCCAATACAAAAACATAGTAAATTTTAAAGGTGAAATGTTTTCTCTCATCTTCCTTGAGGATACTTACTAATTGTAGGGTTTTTTTGGTTTTCGTTTTTGAAGTTTTCTCTTGCTGCCTGAATTGTTCTTTCCTCTCCGAGTTTCTTCTCTGTGAGTTTGTGTGGGCTTTAATGGTGGGTAATTTCCTCAAATGTCTAGTGGTCCTTGGAGGGTCCTTTTATATTTAATAGTAAGGCACTAAAAAGCTGATTGGAAGTTGTGTGGGCTTGATATGAAAATGCACTGGTGTGTTTATTCACTTGGCATACAGTAAACTTGCTAGCTTGCAGAATATGAGAAGGGAAATATTATCCCGGCATCCCAGGTGACTCCGATGTAAACAACATTTATAAGCACACACAAGTACTCCATCAGAACAACAGAGGTCAGACAAAAGTGTGTTATCTTTAAAGTACTGAAATTAAAAAAAAAAATACTGCCAGCCCAGAACTCTACAATGCGGAGAAAATTCCATTTAAAAACGGGTGAATTGGTGGTGGAAATTCTATGGGGACTACACCTGAGAAAAGGAAGCAAACATTATATATAGAAATATATATATTAAAAAAAGAACAATGATGTAAAATAGATATTAATGACTAATTAAAAAAAAGAAAAAAAAATGGGCTGAGTCACAGCAGCATCACCGTATCTCCTCCAACTAGTCACAATCAGCGTGTCCATGAGTGAGCAAAACCACACATGTGAAAACAAAGACACTTTGAAATAAATCCAACTGAGCAAGGGTATTACTTTCAGGCTAGCCTGATTAAAAAAAAAAACAACAAAGGAATTTCTTCAGGTGGAAGGAAAATGATACCACATGAAAATTTGGATCTGCAGGAAGGGCACCAGCAAGGCTGATTATTTTGGTAAACATAAAATCATAGCCTACTTTTTCTTCTCTAAATCTCTTTAAAACATAAAGACAGTAGCAAGCAAAAACATCATTAGAAGATAAGGTTTGCAATGTATACAGAAGTAAGATGTACAACACAACTACAGCACAGTGTGGGGAGTGCAGAATGGGATCCTACTGTCACAGGGTCTTACATCTGGGACACGTGAAGCGCTGCATATTAACTTGAAATAAAATGTCATACTGTATATTAAGGATGCTTGCTGAGATCCTAAGGGCAACCATTCAAATATGGCTCAAAAGCTAACAGGGGAAATAAAATTGGAATGTTTAAAAATATTTAATTCAAAAAAGGGGGGGGCAGGTAAAGGGGAACTTTTTTTATACCTTTGGGCATAGTTTGTCAATATTGAACTTAAGATTTTCATACATATGTTCTTGAGACTGGCTAAAAATTCTCCATTGTCATCATGTACTGTAGGAAGTCAGTATTAAAGTGGTGGTGGACATTCCACTTCATTATACTAGTTGAGGACTGTTTCCCTCTTTTTCCACTGTCCAGAAGAGTTTATGGGATATTACAGAATTTCTTCCATGTGAATGTTTAGCAGAATTTGCCAGTGAATCTCTCTAGCCTCCAATTTTCTTTCAAATTATAGAATCAGTTTCTTCAATGGGAAATTTTAGTTTTTGTTTCTTCTTGTGTCAGTTTTGCTAAGTTGTATTTTTTTTCTTGGAATTTCTTAATTTCATTAAAAAATTTTTTTTGGTCACAAAATTGTTTATAATATCTTCTTGTAATACTTTTAATGAATATAGGTACTGTGATAATATTCTTCTTTTCCATTCTTGAAATTATAAGTTCTCAGTTTTTTCCTTGTTTAGTCTTCCTAGAGGTATGTTAAAACTAAATTTTATTAGTTTCTTCAAATAATCAACTTAAGACTGTTGATTTTCTGTTTGCTATTTCCTTAATTTATGCTATTTGTCTTTCTGCTTTTTTTCTATCATCTTAAGTTGGTTGCTTATTACATTAGTTTTCAACCTTTCCTCTTTTCTAATTCATGCAGTTAAGTCCATATATTTGTTTCTCATCATTACTTTCCCTACATTTCACTTGTTTAAATAGGTAGTATTTTTATTATCACCCAGTTCTAAATATTTCCTAACTTAAATTATGATTTTCTCCCTTTAACTCATGAGTTATTTAGAAGTGCTTTTAAAATTTCAAAAGTATGGGCTTTTATTTTTTTTTCAGTTATCCTTTTAAATTTCATTTCTAACTTAAGTGTAATGTCATAGAACAGAGTTTATATGCTACCATTTCTTCAAAATACATTGAAGCTTGCCAAATGGCCCTCTGTATGGCCAATTTTCATAAATATTCCATTTGTTCTTTAAAAAGAAGGTATAATCTTTGGTTGTTGGATCTAATGTTCCAATAGGTCCATTAGACTTAAATTGTGAACTGTGATGTTCAAGTCTTCTGGTCTTATAGATTTTGCTGTTTTATCTATCAAATATATTTGAGATATGCCAAATCTCCTACCTCATGTGATAGCCCTTTTCTCTTTGCAGTTTTAACAAGTTTTTGCTTTATCTATTTTGAGGCCCTGTTAGAAGAGAACCAAATCACCTCACCCCCACTGAACCAAGTCTTTCATCAACATGTAGGGAACCTCTAGTTTTAGTAATTCCTTTTACCATAATGTTTCTGTTAATCTGATGCTTGTACAACTACAGCATCTTCATTTTGGTTCATATTTACTTGGTATCTCTTTTCCCATCTACTTTATTTTCAACTTTCTGTTTTCTTATGTTTTAGGTGTCATTCTTGCATATAGTGATATTGGTCAGTCCCAGCTGGAAATAAACAACGTAATTAAACTAGGATAATCCAAGGAGACTTTAATAATCAGACTATATACAAAGGTAGGAGCAAAGTGAAACAACCACAAGGGATGGTGGAATTCCCTGGGGTCAGTAAATGTGAAAACATTACTGTAAACATTTCACAAAATGTGAAAACATTACTGTAATATATTCTATAGGCAAAGGGGGAGAGAGGTGTGACTCTGAGGGATATTGGCTGTTGATGGGAACTGGAGGAATAAGTAACTCATAAATAGTGACCTCTCTCCTCCAGCCATTCTCCTGTTGGAATTTCCCCTTGGTTGAACTCAACTAGAAGTCACGGGCAGAGGGTCTGTGTGTAGACCAGCCTCCTGAAGCAAAGTGTGGCCAAGAGTGGTTTGGTAGGTATATGGACTCTGCCTGGCACAACAGCAAACACATCTTTAAAATTAAAATCAAATATGAAATCTCTGTCTCCAAAGTGAAGCAATTACTCTATTTCCTTTATTGAAAGTATTGCTATATTTGAATTCTTGCAATAACTTGCTTTGTGCATCAGAGTTCTGCTAGTTTTCAGTTCTTGGTCTTCCTATTGCCAGACAAGATAGTTTACAACCTTTAACACTGATTATGTCAATTGTTTGGGTGGTAATTGCTGTAGCAGTGATAGCGCTAGATTTAAGTCCCAAGCCACCAGAGAGGCCCCAATTTGCAAGCAATTTAGAAAAAAAATTCTAATACTAAAAAAAAAAAAAAAAACCCAGATAGGTTATGAAAAAAATCAAATCATAAACAAACTGGAAAATATAAAAAATAATTGTCAAAGCCTGGGAGGACAAATTTAAGATTACCTTTAAATAATAAAAGTCCAATCGCAGACTAGAAGAAATATTTACGGAACTATAAATGTAGGGTTATTACATCTGCATTTTACATGAACTATTTATTAGCTTGAGAACAACTACACTGAGAACTCTTAAGACAAAACCAGAAAGTTCAGATTTCAGAAGAAAAACATACTTAGTCTACAAACATTTAGAAAAGTATTCCTCTTCCTCAGTAATTATCACAATACAAATTAAGGAAAGATTTATCTCCTCAAAAACTGGCATATAAGTGTGTTCACCTGAGCCTAATGTAAGTTGTTTCAACTATTTTGAAAAGCAAATTGGTATTAAGTCTCAAAAGTAGATACATTTTGTGATCTCTACCTTTCCTTTGTCCCCGTAATTCTACTTCTAGCGAAACAGCCCAAGGAAATAATTTTAAATTTAGGAGACAGTTTTCCACACTAAGTTGTCCATCTATAATAGCAAAAACAAAACCAAAAACTCCCAAACAATGTACATGACTAACAACAGAGATATACTTAATAAATTATGACACAAATAAATATGAAACAAAGTTTCTACCTGGTAAAGTACTGCATAATACCTAAAGTGCTGCTTTTAGAGGCTACACAATGACAATAAATAATGATAGATGCTTGATACACAAATAGTGAAAAGAAACACAAGGTTTTGCATGCAACACAGTTTGAATTCTACAAAATACTGGGAAGAAAAGCTGAGTGGAAATACAGACAGATTTTTGAACATGACATATTTCTGGAAATAAGTAATAAAGTTGAATGTTCACACAGAAAGTGCACTTATATATTCTGGGGCAGATCTGGTTGTCCAACGCTGAGCATTGCAGACAGCGTGAAAGGCTGGGGCACCTTTGCACCCAAATGCTGACAGTAAGGCTCGGGGGCGGGGAGGGGGGGGTCTTCTTCTCAATATAATTTTATTTTTCATTTTCACCAATATTTAGTATTTTACTGCAAAAATGAAATGTGAAAGAAAACTCATATTTTTGCAACATTTGCTATCAGAAGTCACAGACCAAATGTGCGATGTTGATACTCAGTGTGCACAGTGGTGGCTGGGCGGCACCCTCACTTAAGAAGTGGGGTCAGGGCCCTCCCTGGTGGCGCAGTGGGTTAAGCAACGCACTATGAGGCAAACCACAGCCACTGCAGCACAATTTCGATCCCTGCCGCCAGCTGGGGAGGTGACCCACACGGCCCGGCAGACCTCTCCTGCCTCGCCTGCTGCTCCCCTCGGCAGTGTGTTTCAGTCAGTCTGCCTGTTCTGTTCCCTACTCTGTCTCTGCTGAGTCCTCTCACCACCCACCACACCTCCGGCCTGTACCCCATGCTTGTATGCATAAATAAGTAAATCTTAAAAAAAAAAAAAAAACAAAGTGGGGTTACTATACTTTGTTTTCCTTAAATAGGAGAACCTAGGGAGGGTGCAAATTATGTTAATCCCTTGAAAGAGTAGAAAGGAGGTAGAGAACCCACTGCAACCCACAGTTATACCAAAGCAGGTGGGCAAATGGAACTTTCAGGCAATTGGGTGGACAGAGACTGGAAACTGAGTTCTTTGCTTCTGCTTCCAGGGAAGTGGGAACAACGCACTGTAACTGCACTCTGCAGAAATGACAAGCGTGACAGCCAGCACCCAGGCTCTCTTCCTAGTCTCCAGCACAGCCTGACCCAGTCACCCAGCCCAGGGCACAATTCGAGCTCTTCTCTTGGAAATGACGCTTAGCTCAAAGCAGATGCCAGTCAAACAGAAATCACTAAAACTCAATAAAATGAGCTCGGCTATGTTCTGGGGTGCGGTCTGGGAGGGCTATGAAAGAGCTACTGACAGGAAATCAAGAAACCGTGAAAATTTTATGACTAAAGGGGGAAAACAGTCACATAGGAGAGACTGATTTCTTCTCCTTTTAGTCAATTAGGAAACATTTTACCGAATATGTACAGCCAAGAACAGAGTTGATTACAATTACTCGGGCTCTTGACTTAAACAAGATGCTCGGTGGCACACACCATCAACCCCGCAGTCTTTCAACAACGACTGATTAACCTTGTTGAATTAGGGGTGCTGAGCCCTGCGGGGAGAGACGCTCCCAAGGCAACTTCTCCCGTCTGCGCAGAATCACGGCACCTGTTAGCAAGCCGCGCAGCGATGGCCCGCGCTTCTCCGCGTCCTTCCAGGTAACTGGCGCGCGTTCACAGTCCACTGCCTCACACGGGCTCAAGCCCCGCTTCTCTGGAAAACAAGGGCCCGAGGCTTTGTTGGGAGGTGCCTTCCCAGGGCAACACGAGTGAGGGGAGGGGTGAGGCAGAAAGCCTAACACAAATCCCAAGCTGGCTGTGGCTTCACAGTAGAGCAGCACGGTGCCCGGCCAGGGGAAGGCTTCCCAGGGGGGGCTGGGTGCCTGCCTGGGGGCCCGCCATGCAGCCTCTGTCTGCCCTCGGGAATTCTGTGTATGTCGGCGTTGGGCTACTGGCCCCCTCCAGACAGCTAGATGCTGGGAGGGAGACTCTGAAGAGCAAATTCACAGTCTCCCCAAGTCCCGCTGCTTGGAGTGATCCTACCTGTGTGGAAACACTGGTGGCCGGCTGAGGTGGGGCTGGACGAGCTAAGGTGATGAAGTGGGGCTCAGGCCTCTCCACTGGGAAAGGGTCAAGGCTTGAGCGTATCGGATGGAGCTGATCTGGGAGGTACATAACTGACTCAGTGTAACATGTATGCAGGAAATGCAATTTCCACACACCACCTGAGGCAGAAGGCACGAGCTGCCTTACTCAGTGTTTGAAAAGCACCTGCTCCCTGCACTTCATTAGTCCTTTCACTTCCATTCAAGTGGGCCTGGGCCTGGTGGAACGCCCTATAACGGCATGAGGCAGATCCAGCATTTGCTGCAGAACTGCCACAGGTAATCGGTTGCAAGGAAATGGAACCTCAAGAAATAGTGGATCTTTTGATGTTTCAGGCACTATGTGAAATACAGATCATATCCTGAAACCTTTAAAAGCCCTCACATGGATTTGTTCATATAAAACCTTCCTACATTTGAGCCTTACCCAGTGGGCCCATCTTATTCTTCCCATCACATGTGCATAAATGGAGACCGAGAGAGGCCCCACAGTCAGGCCAACAAGTGGCCCTGCTGGACCTCAGCAGACGCTCTGCTCTAGGCTCACCCCAAACCACCAGGGTCCCGAATCCTGTGTCACCCTGAGTGCAGGCAGCAGCCTGGTCTCCCTTTCCCCACCCACCTTCTCACAGACACTTTCTCTTCTCGGGTGAGTCTGAGGAGTGGGCAGGGTCTTCATAACTCATCCAGTGACTCGTCTGTCCCCACAGCTTCCTGTGCACGCCTTGGCAAAAGCTCTCGATTCTGCCTGGACGTCTTTGATCTTGCCCCGGCTTCACCTTTCCGGTGTGGGAAGGAGACACCGAAGACGGGATTCCACGCAAGTGAACAGGTGGAGTCAGGTGTCCTGGGCTGCGGTCCAAGAAAGCCCAGACGTGTGGGAAGCTCTAAAGTGGCTCTCACCTGGGGGACACACCCACTGTGCACAAAAGCCACAGAGGAGCCCATGCAATCCATGGCTTATCTCCTCCCGGCAGCTTCACAGCCACGCTGGCGATTAGCATATTTTTGTTTGGGAAAATTGTTGCTTAAGAAGAAGGAACTGAAATGTAGCCACTGAGTTCAAGACCTGAAAGAGCTTTGCATTTCAGTCAGTTGTCTGGAAGGCAACCAGCCTGTCCTCAGCAGCAACCTTGGGCTCTGTTGTTTCCAAATTCCTGGGTTCTCTAGAATCTTAGCCAGTTGACCCTTCCTCCAAGGCTCTGAGGTAGTTCTCTACCAGTTACCTCTGTGCTGGAACTTTCCTAGAGGGCAAGTGGACCAATTCCTAAAGGCCATTGTTAGAACCTATGCTTGGAGCAGATGGCAGAGCAAAGGTGGGGGAAAGGTAACTGAACTTCCGGAACAATCTACTATGTGCCAGGTTGGGCACAAATGTTCGCTCCCATTATGTGCTTATAACATACCTATGAGGGAATTAGTATTCCTTGCAGGGTCTCCCAGTTGGTAACCAGTGTTGGAGTCAGGCATTTCTACCTCTTTTTACCAAATCACATTGTCGCCCCAAGTGCAGAAAACCAGATTAAATGTGAAAGTGTGTCAGTAAGGCAGATTTAATGTAAAAGTGTGTTATGTCCATGGCCACTACATGGTGAAAAGCACTGAAATATTAGGGAAATATTCTTCTAGTCTATAGCCAAACTGTGGTCACAAATGAAGAACAAACTGTCCTTCCAACTGAAATATATAGGTCAGCACTTCATATATCAATGACATGGGCAACTTCTTTGGTGGATGATAGTTTTCAAATACATAACCATTGATTCTTAAAGAATGCTTTCACTGATTTTTTTGTTCTTCATTTGTGACCACAGTTTGGCTATAGACACGAGCAAGAATGTGGTAAAAATCAGTGAAAAGCATTCTTTAAGAATCAATGGTTATGTGGAATCTGACTATTATTTTGTAAATTATGGGTTACACATACTTTGTATCAGTAAAATTTATAATAAACTAATGTGAGACAAATGTGTGTGTGTGTGTGTTATGTGTATACGCGTATATAATTTGCCCCTGGAGCACTGGTTGTTAAAAATTTACTAACAGGACAAAAATGGGTCCATGAGCAGGAAAATGGGGATGGGATGCCTCAAATAACACCCATAAACAGGCGCCATAGTTACCAAATAACAGAGGACGCCTTTCCAATGCGACATCTGAGCGGCTAACCGGCCAGCCAGAGCTGCGTGAGGTCACGTTGGCGCTCAGCGCACCCCGCCCGCGCTCTCCAGGGCTGTGCTCTACGACAGCAGTCAGTGGAGCAGTTGTCGCCGAGACCAGAAAGCATAATCTATGCACTCGCTGGCCCTTTACACTAAAAAACTGCACTCTCTGGATTACAGAGAAGTGGTAAAGATCATCTGTGAATTACTCGAGTTAGTCCAAAACATCATATTCATATTTTTCTAATTTTAATTTTATGACATTATTTTTGCCAGACAGAAGTTTCTAATTTTATGTGTGTAAATCTCCCAAGATAATGATTTCCTTTCCAATGAGTGAGCCAATTGTCAATAGTTTTGACTCAACACTTCATTCTTTCCCCACCAATTTTAAATGCTATATTTAGTGTGTATCCATATGGCTCTATTTGTGGAGTATTTATGTTTCCTTTGGCCTAGTCTATCTATCCTAGCACCAGAATAGCCATTTTAATTAAAATATAAAAATCTGCATTTAATATCTGCATTTAATTTTTTCAGAATTTTTCTCACTGGTCACTCTTCCAGATGTTCCCTCTTCTAGGGAAGCTTCATCATCATCAGTCAAGGCCCCTGTTCCCTTCATTTCAAGACAATATTGATTGAGTTTGTATTGAAATGGTTGATTTGTAGGAAGGGGAAGAAGGTGGAAAAAGCAAGTAAAATATATAAACTATATAGCGAAGGATGGAATTAGATCTTCAGTGGTGAATATAATGTATACAGATGTCGACTTATAATGCTGTACACCTGAACCTGCATAATGTCATTGGCCAATGTTACGTCAATACAAGTTTTTTCAATGGTAGATTTGCAAGAAAATATCTCAGCAGCCAGGAGCACTGCATATATGAAAGCCCTGAATATTCAATAACCCTCAATTCCAAGTGCCTGTTGTAGTTCAAATGCCCTGGGGGTTAAAAAAATCAAAGGGCTGAGCCCACATCTGTTGGCCAAAGCTGGGACTCAGCAGCCACAAACTCACCTGCAGCTCAGCCCAGGCGAGGCAGTTTCTCAGGAGAGACTTTCTGTGAGTCCTCCCTCTCTGACACCCCTGATCTCCTGGTAGAAGGCTCCCGTCAATCCTTAATATTTCACTTGAATTTTATCTTGTAATATTTAAATAAAAGACTCAACCAAAAACATCCCAAAGCCAGACGATGAAGCCATTGACCACAGGACTAAGAGAACAACATTGAACATTGGTTCAGGACTACTTTGTTGCCACATGTGAACACACACGATACCACCCTGAACACACATGCACACACACACAACACCCATTCCCATGCACACACAGCACACGTGCACAATACATAAACACATGCATATCATGAATATACACATATACATAACTCCATTTTCCTGCATGCATGTACACACAACGCACATAACACCTACACACATACACATATGTAATACCCACTTACACATACAGCTGAATGCTGTATTCAACTGTATTCCTAGGTAGATTTACTCTCTGGGGGTAAGAAAGTCCAAAGAAACTAATTCTCCGAAGGCCTACTGAATATTTTTCTCTTACACATACGGAGAATTGAGGCATGTTTGCTTAGAAGCAACCACATCTTTGTTATTTTATTTAACTGTGCAATGTGAGTCTCTCAGAGCCCTTCGTTCAGACCTCTTTGGAAGCAGTGTCGCCATCCTTGTATTTTAAATGATTTTTCATGATGGAAATTTTCAAACAAACACAAAATGGAGAAATCAGTACAACAAATGCCCACGTCTACATCACAGAGTCCCATCAATCCTCAATGCTGTGCCAGTCTTCTACCTCCACCCCCTCCCAGCGATATTTTAAAACAACCCTGATGCTTGAGTATTTTACTTCTAGACACCAACCACGAGCTCAAACTGTAATTTCTTATCTAGGACTCTTTAGGACACCCTGAGTCTATGCTGATTTTTAACAATGAGATAAAATAAGCCAGCGTCTGATGTAACCACTAGTTATCATCATCCTAGTCCTCTCTAGTTTCTTTGACATTTTTTGCATCTTCCCTGGTGGGTGGGAATCTGGAACGGTTCCTGAATCCAAGAGCAAGTCTGGCAGCACAGTTGTTACTCTTTTGGAAACAGAAGGACAAGGAGCAAAAAAAGAACATTTCATCAGAGAGAAAAAGTTAAAGACAATGACAGAATTTTTTTAAATGCCATCAGTTGTCTCAGACAGTTCCTTACCATGTGACTGTCAAGTACACAGCATCACTTACAGAAAGACTGGAAAGCAGGCTTGATTCTGTTTTCCATTTAAACGCTGATGCCTCTGCACCTCCTACTGTGGGGGAGCTGGTGGGGAGCCTTGCTGCTCAGGTGGGCTTGGGCTCTGAAGGAGGCTTGAGCCTGCACGTTCAGAGACCCTAGCCCAGCTCAGGCTCCAGAGAAGGGGGGAGGGGCTGCAGGGGTGATGGGTGAGAATACAGTCACCCCGAGCCTGCCTCAGAGAGCTGGCAGGAGGCAGATGCGCAGTCCGGATAAGTGCGCACTGGATGACTAAGAGGGGCACCACGCAGGATGCCCCTGGCGTGGCACGAAGTCCAGCCCAGTTCCAACCGAGCAGGGAAGGACCCACAGCTTCGCCTGCATGGGGATCCTGCAGGAGCCCCAAGTCACCAGGAAGTGCTACCCTCTCCCTGCCCCTGAAGATGCTCAGTGGGATGTGCAGCTGGGCAGCGAGGCTGGCCTGTGCCCCACGTGTGGTTGCCAACAAGGGCACCGAGGTGGCGAGGCAGAACGGGCAGCCCCTACCCTCAGTTACTCCACCTGGGTCCTTATCCGCCACACCCATTCACGGGTCCCCTTCTAGGGAATGTGCCCCCCTTGTCTTACAGGAGGGGAGCCTGGCACGGAGGCCAGATGCCATCACAGATAGAGAGTGTTTGTCTCCCTGTCAAATCCAGTTTTGAAATCTAATCCCCAAGGGGATGCTATTTGGAGGCTGGGAGTTTGGGGGCAATTACATCAGCAGGGGCAGGGCCCGGGGAATGGGATTAGTGCCCTGAGAGAGCCCAGAGAGCTAGCTTGCGCTCTCCGCCAAGCGAGGACAGCACAGGCCATGGCCAGCGGCGGGGGAGTCTCTCCTTAGGCCCTGGCCATGCAGACGCCTCATCTCAGACTTGGCCTCTAGAGCCGGGAGAGGTAACTGTCTGTTGTTTATGAGCCCCGTCTGGACAGCACTTTGCCACAGCAGCCTGAAGGGAGACCCAGAGATCCCGGAAAGCGAGGGCAGGAGACCCTGCTCTGAGCCTGCCCCAGCGGTGGGGGAACGAAGCACACACATCTCCCAGGGAAATGAAACTCCCTGCGTTTAGGACCCTAACTTAAAAGACTGAGCCTTCTAGTGGCAGTAGCAGCTGCACTTCTCCGGAAGCTGTTCTCTGAGCACGCGCGGTAAGGTTTCTGGGACACCCCACCCGAAGCTCCTGCTGCAGGCGAGGGGTGGTGGAAACTCAGCTTGCCCTCCCCAGAGGACGCTGAACTCCCTGCCCCAGCCCACTCGCCCACACCTGAGCCCGCGCTTCAGGGAGGAGTGAGGTCCCAGTGAGCCCAGGGCTGGCACCAGCTAGAGTTCAGTTAATGCAGGCACCAGGCAACGCCATTTACCAATGCAACTTGGCTCTGGAGCAGAATGTGCTCCCCCCCACCCCCCAGGAGAGTGGTTCTGGGAGAAGACACACCTTTGGCCTCAGAATTAAAGAGAAACGTGAATGACTGATCTGCAATTTGAGTTTTAAAAAATAGTTTTTAAACTAATGCCATGGACCAAGTTCAATCTGGAAGGAAGTGAGCATAGTTTGAGCCAGCCTATCGTTTAGATGATTTAATTGCTTAATGAACCCTAATCTTCCCTGATGTAGAAGCCTTTGCATGCAGTACAGCACCGGAACTGAATTTTTTTCTTATTTTTTAAAAAAAGCAATTAAGTTGCAGAGATTTGAGGGAGACTGAGATAAACACAGAAGCAACATGCCTAGGCCCCAGACAGGTTGTGGGAATGTGGGCGTGGCTGGGGAGGGCCATGCTCTCCCCTGGCCATGTGCATTTGTGTTTGCTGCCTTTTTTTGGCACTGAGGGGAAGGTGTGACCGTGGGGCTCAACCTCATGCTCAGAGGCAACGGTGCTGACCCAGCAGCCAGCAGTCTGCGTGTCTCCTGGGCTCGAAAACGCTGAGGTCGGGGAGAAACCTCCGTCACCTTCCCGGGCTGAAATCCTGAAAGATGCCACCTGACTAATCAGACATTTCAGTATTGGGGCTCACCCTGCTTTAAATGGCAGACTGCTTGTGAGATAGTTCTCATTCCTTCCCTCCCTCCTTCTCTTCCCTCCCTTTCTTCTCTCTCTTCTTCCCTCCCTTGCCTCTCCTTCCCTCCTTCTGCTGCAGAGATGCAATGAAACAACACCGATTCAGCTGCATTCAGGGAGGAAGCACTAACCCTGGCTAATGTCTGCCCATAGACAAGGCTCGACAGAGCAAATGTCAGCATCAAAGACAAGGGCCGAGCTGGCAAGCATCACACAGGCTGTGCTGAGTGGGTGGGTGGAGAGAGGAACATGTTCTCCTCATCCAGCAGAGAAAGGAGGGCTTGCGTACATCAGCAGGGGCCGGCCACCTGCCTGCGCTGGTTTCGGCAAGCCCATGCCAGGACCCTCAGCTTTCTGCAGAGTAATGCTCCCATGAGTGAACAGACCCCATGGGTGCACAGCCACTGCAGGAATGTGCAGACTCTGACCACAATGAAGAGTGGGACCCCAAGTCCCACAGAAGGTCAGAGCTGGAAGGAACCAGATGTTTGCTCTGCTCCTGTTTCGGCCAGCCAAAGCTCCAGCTTGTAAGGAAGATGGAGAATAGAGATTGGCCTGTGTCAGGGCTTAAACTGAGGGCCCCCTCAGGGAGAATCCCTTGTAGCCTCAAAGACTGGGGTCTTCCGTGTAAGCAGAGCATCTGGCCACATGGGACCACCAAAGGGTCCCACTGATTTCTTCTGGAGTCCTTAGCCTCCAGGGCCCAGAGGATCTCTACCCATTCTCCAGGAGAGCTCGTCTACAATTTCGATGTAAGCATTTCAATATAAGCACTGTATAAATGTACACTTAAATGTACATTTCCAGCCAAGATCTCGCCCCTGACCCCCAAGTCCACAGCACTACTTGGATTTTTTCATAGGTATCATCAACCTAATCCATTCGGCACTGAGTTCCTGATTTCTCTCCTGCACCCACTCTCCTGGCAATATTCCAGATGATTGAAATTAGAATTCCATTTGTCCACTTGACTGAACAAAAACTCTGGCGTCATCAGTGCCCTCTTCTCTCAGAGCCCACATCTGATGTGTTAGCAAATCCTCTGGACTGTACTTTCAGACCTGGCTACTTCACATAATCACCACTCGTCTAAGTCTCCTTCGTCTCATATTGCAGAGAACTTCTACTGGCCTTCCTGCCAGGAAGTCTTCCAGTACTGTCCCCCTTCCCCACTCAGAAAATACTTCAGTTTTTTCTAATCAAGTGGTCAGAGTGAGTCTGTTATCACAGTACAGGCCACAGGAAACAGCAGTGAAAGTCAGTGTTGGGGAAGCATCTGGAGTCTTGTCCTTGTTCTTTACTACAATCTGACAGTGGGAACTTAGAGGCCTGTGTGGGTAACTTCAGGATAAGATGATTATTTTACTCTTTTTCCTCTGGTATGTTCTTGTGATTGAATCAATGTCTGACCCATTGTAGGCATTCAAAAAGATTTGTTAAATAAGTGATTATTAACAAAAAAGAGAGTTATAAAAGGGTACAAAAATTAATAGAGAAAAACAAAACATGGAAAGAAGATTAAGAAAGCCATTCGATTTGTAATAGTATGAAAAGGAATAAAATACTCAGGAGCAAACTTAACCAAGGAAGTATAAGACATGTCGACTGAAAATACAAAATATTGAAAGAAATTGAAGACCTTAAAAAATGGAAAGACATCCATGTTCATGGATAGGAAAACTTAATATTGTTAAAGTGGCAATATTCCCCAAGTGACCTACAGAAGATTCAGTAAAATCCCGTCAAAATTCCAACTATTATTTCTGCAGAAATTGACAAATTAATCATATAATTCATATGGGACTGCAAGGAAGTATATAGCAATGCCTGTGAATCCCATAATCCATAGGGTTTGTAATGACCAAAACAATCTTGAAAAAGAACAAAGTTGGAAGACTCACATTCCTGATTTATAAACTTACTACAAAGCTACAGCAATCAAAACAGTGTCTGCGGTACTAATATAGAAATAGACCTAAAGACCAATGGAATAAAGCTGAGAGTCCAGAACTAAACTCATACATTTATGGTCAACTGATTTTAGACTAGGGAGAGATAGTGCTGATGTTACCGGGTTGCAGCCGGCAGGAGGAGTGGTCTCTGGCTCCCCTGCAAGTTAGTGTTGCAGTCCTTCCTCAGAGACCTTTTATGTAGCAGTGTGCTGCCTGGATCGTGGAATGGACCA